>PYAF01000945.1:1876-38477 GCA_007407185.1 Glycine tomentella
ACACTACTCAGCTGTCCTAAGAGAAACACTATCTCTAACCTTGCAAGAAACCCATTTACAATAGACTAATCTTTACAGAAATTCAAATAATAGTTTTACACCTTCAAAGAATAAGGAAAGATATCACCTGATAATCCAAGAATTCATGCACATGAATGATTCAACAGGTTGATTGACAGATTACTAACTCAATGCATTCTTTTCCTTATGCTTTGATGAACAATGATGCTTCACTCTCTTGAATCAAACAATCATATGAATTTGTGAAGCCTAAAAAATGTTTAGTAACTCAGAAAATTCACTAATGAAAGCTCAAGATGATTTGTGATTGCCCAGAATTCGAAATCTCAAAAGTTACAACCCTCAGAATAGTGGGTTCTATTTATAACAGTTTTCTAACTAAAAATAATCGATTAAACCCGCTCCAGTAATCGATTATTTCGCATATGTAATCGATTAAACCAAGATTGTAATTGATTAAAATGCTCCTAATAAGTTCTGGGTTTGAGCTATGAACAATATAATCAATTATTCCGTGAAGTAATCGATTAAACCAGTCAGACATGATTTTCTAAATGTACTTTGTAATCGATTATCACGATGTGTAATCGATTAAGTCAGTGGGCTTTGTTTTCCTAAGCATACATGTAATCGATTACCAATTTCTGTAATCGATTAAGTCAGAGAGTTCTATCTCTCATAAAAAGCCTAAGTAATCGATTAATCTGATAGGTAATCGATTACAATGATCATGATTTGTTTTCTAAAGGCACGAAGAACAAAATAATCGATGTCATTAGCTTGTAATCGATTAATGCAGTAAGGATTCATTTTTCCAAAAACTTTGCTAGTTGAAAACCTTACTTATAAACTGCCTTTCTTTAATCCTTTTAATCTAACAATCCTAGATGAATGATTCATGCATGATATGCTCAATTGGATTATCAGATCATAAGCTTCCTTTTACATTAATCAAATTAATCTTCAAGCTTTTCTTGGTACTTTGTCCTTGAGCATGTTGAAAGCACAAAACACTTGAGCCTTTGATCTTTATTCATTGATGCTTGGCTTCACTTGAATCAACATATCATTCACTGGATCATCAGGTGTTTTCTTTCCTTAACTCAGTGGTTGTAATTGTTTACTGAATTTGTATTGTACTGGCTATTGTAATTTTGATTCTTAAAGCTTGGGACTAGAGAAGGGTTCTCTAGCTTAAAGATCAGAATAGTGTTCTCTGGATCTTTTCCCTTAGAAGTCTAATAGGGTTTTAGATTTCAGTTCTTTGTCTAGGGTTGATAAAGGGGAGGTTCTTGTAAAAGCTTGTAAGAATATTTTTATAATAGCGAAACTCTAACCTAGTGTTGGTTGGAAGAACTGGATGTAACTTCATGATTTGAAGTGAACCAGTATAAATTGTGTGTGTTCTTAATTCTCTTCTCATCTTATTAATTGTCTTTTATTCTGTGAATCATATTCATTGCACAACAAAATTGGTTTACATCTATTGAATTGTTGAACTGAGCTATTTGATTGAGTAAAAGGTTTCTTGGTTTTAAAAGTGATAAAGATCCTGAAAACTCTGATTTGAAATTGATTTTAAAATACCAAGGTTCAACTAATTCACCCCCTCTTGGTTGTTGTGAAGTTTTCCTATTATTTTCAGACATCATCCACAAACTGATAAGGATTTTGACGAACATGTAAAGCAGTAGCTGTGGTGTG
Source organism: Glycine tomentella (assembly GCA_007407185.1). Taxonomy (NCBI): domain Eukaryota; kingdom Viridiplantae; phylum Streptophyta; class Magnoliopsida; order Fabales; family Fabaceae; genus Glycine; species Glycine tomentella. Next base: position 3,602 of record PYAF01000945.1, read on the forward strand.
ACTACATGAGTATTTGAAGGTCTTAAACTTGCCACTGACAAGAATGCTCTTCAAGGTTGACTGAATATACCTTATCCCAACCCTCTTCCACCTGAAATAATGTTTGCTCAACATTATATGTGCCTACATGGTGACCTGTAGCAAGGGTCTGGTTATGCCTCATAGCATCAACCACATTTTTGCAATGTCACTGCGAATGTTGAAGCTGGGAAACAGCAGCCTGACCTCTGCATACAAAATAATGAACCAATCGGGTGTACATGTGCTTCACAAGAGCGGTGATAGGCATGTTCCTTGCTCCCTTGAACACCCTATTCACTGATTCTGACAAGTTTGTTGTCATATGGCCATATCTTCTCCCTTCTACATCATATGCACGTGTCCACTTTTCCTTAGGGATGCCATCAATCCATTTTGCAACCTTAGGACTGGTATCACGAAATCATGCAAACGCTGTGTCAAAATCAACCACACTGGAAGTATAACCTGCAGAATAATAATAACATTAACACTATTTTGTTTACAGATTTGTCTCAGATTAATGTATTTAAAATACTTGTTAACATACCTAAAGTCATGAGGGCCTTCTTCAATCTTGCACTCTTGAACCTTTGATTAAAATTACTGGCAATATGACGAAGGCAAAACACGTGATGCACATAAGGTGGTTGCCAGCCGGCATGATTCTCCACAACAGATATGATGCTTCGGTGCCGATCTGAAATGAGACATATATTTTGCACTTGGGTAACGTGGAGGTGAATGTTAGCAAGGAAGTATTCCCAGGCTTCTAGCATCTCCCCCTCAACAATGGCAAATGCCAGTGCTAGGCACTCATTATTTCCGTACTGAGTCGTGGCAATCAACAATTTTCCTTTATACTTGCCATATAAATGAGTCCCATCAATTTGAATGATGGCTTTGCAAAATTTAAAAGCCTCGTAACACTACCTAAAAGTCCAAAACAGGCGATGAAACACATGCTTTTCTCGTACCAGTCGATTTGCCACAAAATAAGTATTTGTTTGAATATCATAAAAAGAACCTGGAGAAAAACGAAGCATGTAGTCGCACCACCTCGGCAAAAATGCATAAGACTTTTCCCAATCCCCATAACTCATTGCCATTGCTTTCTACTTCGCATACCAGGTCTTTCCATATGAAACTTTAAATCCATACGTATTGGTGATCCTTTCCTGAACCAATGCAATTGACACAAACGGTTCCTCCCTAACCATTCCTAACAATCAAATGGTAACATTGACATTAACAACATACCTCTAAAACAATATTCTTCATATTAACCAAATTTAATAGAAACATACCTATTACAAGTGAAGCAATAACATCAACGTCAAGCTATTTGTGACCCTGTGAAATATGATCATTCAGGCAATTGTGTTTCTCATCCCATCTTGGAACAACCCACTTCTCACCGTACATTGGTTTGATTACCCTAACCCTCCAAGGGCAACCATCATTGTGTTGAATACACTTCATGCTAAACTTGGTAGGCTTGCTCTCAACCACAATTGCTTCTTGATGCTCCTTCATGAGGTTCCGTTTAGTTGCAATTTGTGCCTCCATTTTGGATGCAAATTCCTGTTTAACAAACAAGTCATCTCCTAATTGCCATGGACCTTGCACTGAACCTGAACCCGAACCCGAAGTAGAACCAGTAAATGATTCTTCTTCGTCGCATGGATGACTCCAATCAATATATGTGTAACGTGGAATTCCATCCCAAAAAGGAATGACCTCAGCACCTAAACATATAAGCCAAATAAAATACTATAATATGACGAAGGCAAGCATAAAACCCCAATGAAAGAAATCTGGAATTATTTATCCCAAACCAATAAAAAGATATTGAAAATGATTATGTATGATCAGACAGTCAAAAGAATAATAGGCAACACTAACCCTAAACTCTAAACAACTAACCCCTAAACCGAAAACCCTAAATACTAAATAATTAACCTAACCAACATCAACACTAAAACATAAAACATTGTTGAATGCCACCATAAAGCAAACACTCTAAACCCTAAACCCTAAAACATTATCCAAACACACTAACCCTTAACCATAAACCCTTAAACCGAACACCCTAAACCATTAACCTAACCAACATCAACACTAAATCATAAAACCTAAACCATACACCATACTCCCTAAACCCTAAACCAAACACAATCAACCCTACACCCTAAACCCTACACCCTACACCCTAAACCATAAACCCTCAACCATTATCCTTACACCCTAAACCATAAACCCCTAATCCCCACACCCTAAACCCTAAACCTAACCATCATCGACACTACACCATAAAACCTAAATCCTAAACCATCAACCATACACCCTAACCCCTAAACCAGAAACTCAAACCCTTAACCCTAAACAATTATCATAAACAACATCAACCCTAAACCATAAAACCTAAACCCTAAACAACATCTACATATTATGATCATTCAAAATCAGAAGAATTTAATTCTATGTGCAATGTAACATGTCACCTAAAAGTAAACATATATCACTACAGTCGCATGCACACCAGCATCCTCATCATTATCCGACGTACTAGCATCCTCCTCAAGAAGACGATCTTCCATCGCGATATTTTCATCATCGTCATCCTCATCATCATCATCCATAACCCAAGTTGGGTCATGTTCAGCTTCCTCAGACACGTTTACACCTGGAGCAGCATATGATGGTTCATTATTTGCAGAATTAAAAGCGACTGACCTCATGGGTAAGGGTAAAACAACATCCTCCATTGTGACATAATCCACGTACAATTCTAACAATTCATTTGTTGACTGCTTCAAAAATTGGTCCATTACAATTTCTATGTCTTCATCATCCAGCAGTTGACTCCCCGTGTAATGATCGTTTTCCATAATCTTGCCGTCCCCTTCAAAAACAACACCCCGTTGTCCTTTAACTTTTCTTCCATTAAAAAATAACATAACATCAAAACTCTGACTACCTAAACTCATATCTTGCTGCCAACAAAAACAAAAATTTTAAAGGACGTAATGGTCAAATACAGACGCTTAAAGGACGCTTAAACTAGAACCAAACCACAACCAATGAACCCAAACAACAACACACTGAACCAATGCATCTAGAGGCAGCTTATCTAGGGCCACCTTAAATAGAACAAAAGCACCCAAACATGCCTCAAATAGGCGTGTTTAAACACGCCTATTTTGGGCGTATTCCATGACCCCAAAATTCAAAATATTTTGCAAACTGCACCATTTTTCTAATTATTTCATTAATTTGTATTATTTATTTAAAAATGCCTGTCACTACTCACTGTATTTATTAATTTTTATAATAATCTATAACAATATGTAAAGAAAATATGTAGCTGACTTAACTGAAATCAGGCTTAAGAGACATATTTAAAAGCCTAGTTATTTATGAGACTATATGGAATGAAAATAATCAAAAATGATATTTTACTATTAGATAGTTTATTTGAATTCAATTAGTAGTTATTAGGATTTACTTGATCTGTCATACATATTTATCTTATTTTATAATAAAGTATTATTTTGATTTTGAATTTTCTCTTATTTTCTCTCTCCTTATCACAATTTATACTCTTTTGTTTTTATCTTTCTGATTTTATTCCCTTCAAAATATCTCTCTTTTGAGTACACATTTCCTTCTAGACAATTATATTCCTTGATTATAGTGTGACTTCCTATTTTCTCTTAACTAGAATCGTTAATAGGTGTATCGATTAATGGATAAACTAGGAAAATATAAACACAAAAATGAATTAATACATAGGTAATTGTAATCTCTTTGAAATTGTGGAGTAATCGTAGCCTCTCTTTCATTTGCTGGAAATTGTTCACTCTCAATCATGGTTCCTAACAAATTTTTCCCTTAATATGTGTATAGAACGAATTTGTGGGGTTAATTTCTAGACTTTTTTGTCTTCATTTCTCACATTATTTTACTTTTTTTGAAAGTTGAGGATGGAGTTTGAAATTGAAACGAGTTTCTTTCCCATTTATGCTTTTTGATATTGGAAAGGAATAAACTGCAGGATACATTGGTCTATGGTTGATTTTGTTCCATAAAGCCATTCCGCATGAAGAGAATTCTCTAGCTTCAAATACTCCTTCATCTGCATTCAAACAAATTATGCAGCTTTGAATATAATATGTTTGTTGTTGATGGTGTCCATGATACTAATAAATCATTTGCATATTATGAAAATAATGCTATTAATCAATCATCACATTCCATAAATTATGCTACTGAGGGTAAATATACTATCTCTCTAAATTTGGCATTTGAAGTTGAATTGTTTTGTGGATTTTTATTTGATGTTTTTACTCAATGTAACTAACTATTATGTGTATGGAAAATCTTTTGGTATGACTCTTCTCTTCATTCTATTAGGTGGGTTTCTTCCAAGTCAAATGCATCATACCACAAAAATGCATTTACAATTTTAGGTATCTTTTTCCTTCCATTTATTCCCACTTTCTTTCTACAAGTATCTGGGATTTGCTTTGTTGAAACTTTTTTTTTTCTCTCTTTCTACATTACAAGAAGTGGAAAATCAGGTAATTTCCCTTATAACAAAACAAATCACTAGTTCGAGCTACATAACTCACACACAACTCAAGTTAGTCCATGACAACGTTATTGTATCATGCTCGGCCTAGACCCCTTCAGAAACTATATAAATGAACATTGACATCATTAGAAGTATAAACTTTAGATTAAGATAATATTATCATATAATGAAGGATTAACATTACATTAGCAATAAGGTAAGGTTTGTAGACCCTAAGGCCCATTAGTATGTGTATATAAAGGGTGAGACACTCCTTTAAAACAAATATTTGTTCTCATTTATTACACTCATTTACTATATTAGGTGATATCTAACATGATAGAGCCTGGCATAAAAAAGGAAATGGCTATCTTACCCTCTAATAGGTATAGTTAATTGTAGCACTTGATAAACCTCATTTTGCTCTTAATTTTCATATGGTTTCTTGTACTATTTTTATGATTTTAGGTATATGGATTGATTGTTATAGTCCAATTCATGCTAAATTTGTGCAAACCTTGTGAGCCTCCATAAGAGTGGAAAATAGCATAAAGAGGGTTGAAAAGTGACTTCAAGCATGTAAGCACAACCCCGCATGCTTAAACTATGCATGAGGTGTGCTTATCAAACTCCATTTCGGATCCTTAAGCACATCCTCTTGTATGAGGCATGCACAATAGCCGTCGTTATGAACCTAAAGCACAACCTCGTGCTTAACTAAGCATGGGTTGTGCTTAACCATGTGCAACCCCCAAGCACGAGGCACACATGTTGGTTAACGCTCCAAACTTTAAGCATGGGTTGTGCTTACCCCTGCATGACAGAACAAGTTCATTAGCCTATAAATAGCTTAGGTTTTAGTTGTAAAAAACCTTTTTCTTAATTTTTAAATTTAGTCTTATATTTTAAGTATTTTGGGAATTCTTGAAGAGGCTACCAGTGGAAGAGAGCAAAAGGAACACCACGAGGATTAATTTGTGTAAAGATTCCTTTCCTAATGTCTACATTGTCTTCATTATTTTGTTTATGATTTCCAATGCCTGTGAGTAGCTAAACTCTTATGCTAGGGTTGTGATGTAAGACTTATATGTGAACCAGATCCCTTCTATTGCAATAAAATTCCTAATTATTTATCGATTATATTATTGCTTTATTCTTTATTGTTATTTGGTCTGATCAATCTGATACCTAAATCGATTAATTGTCAAGAACACTCGTCGTTAATTGATTGACTTATGCAATAATAGGATTCATATGATTTGCATGAACCATGTTATCCATCCTGGGATTTCTAATCAAGTTAACATTGTTAATTAACCGCTCTTTGTTTAATCTCCCTTTTAATTCAAGACCTCATGAACAATAAGGGAATGAATTAGATAGAAGAAGATTTTGAGAACATAAACCAATTCTATTCATCATTTAAAAGAGGAAAGATTAGTAATTGATTAGATAATTGGGGTTTTATTGAAATATAAGATTAAGGGATACATAAAGATAAGTCTGAAATCACAATCCTAAGCCTTTTAATCCATTAGAATCTTATTGAATTACTATTCTTTTCTTGTTTATCTTTTACAATTAATTAAAACTTAAACCAATTTTTAAAACCAAATTGCTAATTTTCTATAAATTAATTATTTGGGAACACAATCAATCTCTTGGATACGATATTCTAACTTAGATCTATGATACTACGGAGTAGGTTACACTTACCCTTGTACAAGTCATATTTTACGCATAAACACTAACAATATATTTTTAACATTTTCTATATGTAGTAAATTTTATTAAAAATAAGCTTATCTCATGAAATCATTTAAAACTTTTGTGGTTTACAAATTCATTTTCATATTTTTTCTCAAATGAATTAATTTATTTTTGCCTTAACCCCCTTAGAACAATCATATTACTATTCATACACTTTTTATTTTTTAGAATAAATTATTAAATAAAAGCACATAAATTAGGAATCAAATTAGATAGATAAATGGATGGATGACCTTTGACCTACCCATGTAATTTTCATATATCAGTTACTCTTTTTTAATATAACTTCTCTTCCTCTCTTTTTAACTCCCACTGTTATACATTTTTTGTTTCTGAAATTCATATTGCACACTACAGTATTTGGTCCAAAATCTTCAATTGCTTTCCAACCTAGCCATATTTTCATGTAATATGTGAAGAAAAATTATCATTTGTATTTTATTTATTTGCTTTGGATTTATTGTAAGTGAATGTCTTTGTAATATGGATTTTTGCATTAGGTAGAAAACTTGAAGGAGTGATTTTGTTGCCGCTTTGCTTTTGTAACAAATTGATAATTATGCAATTGTTTTGTGTGTAGAGGAAGAATACGTAGTTTATTGATCATACAATTAGTGTTAATAAGCATAATTGCTTATTGGGGAGGATGAGGATGCGGGTCCGATTCTATAAATTGTTCACTTATAAGAGCATGAGCAAGATTCTTAAACTCCGAAATGTAAGTGCTCAGTATGTGAATACTATACAATGTGAAGCACCCTAATAATATGAAAATAAAAGTTAAAAGGCAACTAATACAACAAAGTATATTTTTTGCAACATTCGAAAAATGTGGCCAAACACATGAATAAATGCTATTAAAATATTTTTGCGACATTTTTATAGAATGTTGTGTATACCCCATATTGTTAAGGCTTTTAGCAACAACTTTTCATACTAATAACAACATTTATAAAAATATTATTAAAAGCTTTTAACAACATTTTTTTTCATACAATAACAACATTTCTAAAAATGTTACTAATTAAATGCTTTTAGCAATATTTTTTCAATACATAGACAATTTTTAAAAATGTTGCTAATATATATGTTTTGTAACATTTAACAAATGTTACTAAATTATTTTTTTTAAAATACAATATAATGTCAATTTTGTAATATTTCAAAATTTTACACTTTGATACATGTATGAAGAGTTTGATATTATCATTATTATTAAATAATCTAGATTTTATTGCCAAAATGGATAGAGTATTGAGTAAATGGAACTGGTAAAAGAGAGAAAATATTACACTCAACAAAAAATAACAAGATAAATGATAGATGTATTCCATTCTTGGTACTATGCTCATTAATAATGGATCTAAGCCCAACAGAAGTTATAATGAGAGAAAATTTCTAGTTCAGGCATTGAGGATGCTAGTGTAAAATGGGATCTCTCAAAAAATAATTTTGTATAAAGTCTACAAATATCATGTTGAATTGCAATACATGTCCACAAATAATAAAAGTACAAATTCTTTCTAAGTACTAAACAAGAGGAATCAGCTTAACTTCTTGTAGTTCAAACTTTCGAGACTGCAAATAACAAGAGTACAAATTCGTTCTAAGTACTAAACAAGAGGAATCAACTTAACTTCTTGTAGTTCAAACTTGAGACTGCAAATAACAAAAGTCCAAAATATAAAAAAAAAACTACAATATAAGTTGGAACAACTTTGTATTAAAAATGATGCACTAAACAAATTAAACAAGGTCAATTAAAATGTTCAACAAAAAATTAAAGACATAGTAAAGTGAAGTAAATTCACCTCTCAGTTAGCTTCTTGACTTTAGCAACATGTATCACATTCTGAATTTCTAAAAAGGCAATAAAGGGATAAAAAAATAAGTTTCTACATGAGTCAACGGTAACATAACAAGATGAAACCATCAAGATGCATTTTGACTAACTCTTCTTGTGCTGTTTCTTGTGAGTTTTCTCCTCTTTCAACTTACCCAAGTTAGTTCCATCAAATGAACTTTTGGTTTGCATTTTCTTTTTCCTATTTGATTCCCTTGAAAATAATCAAAATGAACTTTATATTTTTACACCAAAAATACATATAAAATGATATTTTAGCTGACTTCTACTATCTATAAGAAAGGAGAATATTTGGTGACACGTGTCACCCTCACAGCACTCCTCAGCTTTTCTCAATTTTTCTTTCTCACCTCACACACACTCCCTCACGGCCTCACCTCACACACTCCCTCAGCAACGAATAATAAGCGCCAAAGCAGAGTGTATTTCAAAATTCGAAATACACTCTGGCTATAATGCCCGTTGTTGAGCTAATATCAGATTGTCATCTCTTACGTGACTAGTGCACGTTGCTGTTGCTGGTACTCCTTTACCAAACATTACACCTCAATGTTCAGCAACATCATCTCCATTTTCAGTTTGTTTTCTTGCTTATGCTATCTTTCTACTGCACCTTGCTTGTGCAACTACGAGTGCAAGTTGCTTCTGCTGCTACTCCTTTACCAAACTCATTCAGTTTTCCTCTTCATTTTTATACTGTGGGTCTAGGTAATCGGTGGGTTGTTTTGTGTGGGTTAGTAATCGTCTTCTACTTCTGCTGCTTTGTTGTATTTGAAGGTTGTGCTTACCTTTTATAATATGTTTTTATTACATGTTTCTTTGGTTTGTCTTTGTGTTTAAAAATATAAGGTTCTGCTATCCAAGTTTTGTTTTTTTTATTACATGTTTGTTTGGGACTGTTGTTCATCCAAGTTTTCATATCGTAATTATATCAGCTGCTTTGTTGTATTTGAAGGTTGTGCTTACCTTTTATAATATGTTTTTATTACATGTTTCTTTGGTTTGTCTCTATGTTTAAAAATACAAGGTTTTGCTATCCAAGTTTTGTTTTTTATTACATATTTTTTTGGTTTGTCTCTATGTTAAAAAATAAATGTTTGTTTCTATGTTTTTTAATACAAGATTCCCTTTTCTTTCCAAGTATTTGTAAAACATGTTCCGTTTAGTTCAAACACAAACTGATTGTTGTATTCAAAGCTTCAATTTTTTTTCACTAAACCTTATTACCTTCTGGAATCGTGTTTATTTTATGCTTGGTTTTATTGTCAACCATACCTATCCACATATTGTTGTGTATGTTGTTGAAGATGAAGACATAATTGACAGTCTAGTAGTAGTATTACAAGTGTTTTGTTTTTTATTACATGTTTCTTTTGTTTATCTCTATTTTGGAAACTTATCATGTTTTAAAATATATAAATTTTCTTTGAGTGTCTTTTTAAAACATGTTCCTTTTCTTTCAAACACAAACTGATTTGTTGTATTGAAACCATCATTTTTTAAAAGGCTAAACCTTCAAACCTTTTGGTGTTCGGTATAGTGAACTTCTAGCTTTTTGACTAAACATTATCTTCTTGATCTATTATTTGTAGTATTCAAACTTTCTAACATTTTGGAATCCTGTTTCTTTGTAGTTTTCAAACAAAGATTAATGGCTGCTAGTAAGTTTTACATTCATCTAATTCTAGTAATAACAAATTAATAGAATAACAGTGATTTGGATCATTTTTCCTCATTCTAGATTTCAATTTGGATTTGCATATAACGACAATTTCTGTCTGTCAATTAGCAGTGTTTCGTAGATTGAATTTTATAGACGAAATAAATGATTCCAAGGAAACTTGGAAAATTGTTGTTCGAATTATAAACATGTAGACTATACCAAGATCACCTACGAATATCATTGAACTTAAATTAATTGACAAACAGGTGAGGTTAAGGTACTTATTTCAGTTAGTTGTATCCTTTGGATGTTGTTTGTTTTTAATTCCAACTAATTTAGTCAAGTATCATTTTAAATGTTGTTTGTTCAGGGTGATAAAATTGTAGCTCCGATGAAGAATGTTGATCAGATGTGCTTAACAAAAATTCCAAATTGGTTTAACTTATGTAATTCAAAACTTTGAGGTACAGAAAAATAATGATCAGTACAAGGCTACACACCATGCTTTTAAAATAAACTTTGTCAAAGCAACTAAAGTTACGCCTCATGAAATATCTAAAATTCCCAAGCAGATGTACACTTTCACAATGTTTGATGCCTTTGTAAATGGTTTTGTCACACCTAATTATTTGATAGGTATAATCTTCAAATTTTTCAACAAGTAGATTCATTAACAATTTCTGTCATTTTGCTGTTTAATTTGTTGAAGATGTTGTTATTGGTAAGGTTGTTGAGATCGGTTAGTGGAATCTGGATGGGAAGCCTAAGAAAGTGGTTTTTACAATGAAAGATGAATGATATTCTTTATCAATTCATTGTTTTATGATTATTAGTGGTGTTATAATTAACATTATTACCTGTACGAATTATTCATTTCCAATATGTAACAGGGGTAGTGTAATGAGTTGTACTCTGTGGGAGGCACTTGCTATCAAGTTTAAGGACTCTTTTGATAGACATGTTATAGGGCCGGTGGTATTACTACTGAGTATGCTAAGATAAAGGAAGCTCAAGGTAAGTATTATTTAAGGTTAATTAAATGTATGGTTCTATGTAGGCAATGACTAATGTAATCAGTTTTTCTTTTTAATAAAGGAAGTTATCCTATAGGTATACATAATTCAATGTATAAGAGTCGAGATATTTGTGAATAGTGATATTAAGGACATTGTGGATTTCAAGGATCAATTGGCTATTTTTTACATTCTAAATGTCTTATATGATGTAGTGTTATCAGTTGGAACATTTTCATAGTGTTATATCTATTTATTTCAGCATGGAGCCAAGTTAGCTAACCATGATTACATGTACCCAACCTGGAAGTCAGATTTCGGGTTCTTCACTGTATTCTATTGGGGATTGCTTTCTTCATAATGTAGACATCAAATACTTTGATCAACTTAGCTAAGTTAAAAAGGTTGGAATTAATATTTATAGATTTATTGCCTTTCAGTTTTGTAGTCATCATTTGGATTGAAGGATGATATGATAACCTGCCTTTGTTGTAGGAGTTTATGTGTGTCACAGTTGCTACTATATCTAAGTTATTGATAGCTAATGGTTGGATTTATGACGCCTGTCCCAAATGCAACAAAAAAGTTGATGCAGAAGCTATGCCTTTTGTTTGTGTGGGTTATGGTAATCAAAGTGGAAGCACTAACCCAAGGTAAGTTTAACTTATAATCCTAAAACTCAGGGAGACTGCAGTAGAGGGAGACTGCCCATATACATTAAAATATAAGACATTAAAAATTGAGGTCAACCAATTAATTTATATTAATCATAGTTTTCGTGTTGAGGTAAGAGTATCTCAGCCACTTGAATATGCAATTTTACATTGTGGGATCGTGAATTTGTTGCCCTCATTAACGAGACTACAACTGATATCAAGCAGAAAATGATTGCTGAGGTGAACCATGACATGTTTGCTAGGATATTCCTTGACTATTGATTTAAACACATAATATTGGTGATAAATGTTAATAGTATCATAGTTGTGATTACACAGAAAGAGATTTTGATCCAAGAGATATACTAGAAGCTCTTGGTCGTGTATTGGGAAAAAAATTAGCTTTCATATTTAAAGTAATCCCTGGAAATACACGCCATTCTATTTCTCAAATATCTGAAGATGAGACTTTAATTAGCTCTATTCTTGCTAAGCTACCAAGCTTTGGCCTTGAGGTAAGGTTTGTAAGTCATACTTCTTTATAAATAAAGCATGGTATAAACTAATGCAAACCTTATTATGTAATTAAGGAGATTGTTGATCCATCTATGTCGTCAGTGTATCGGAGTCATGATCTTCTTGACAGTGTACATTATATGGTTTTTTTTTCATGGATTACATTGTTATTTTTTAACTCTCAAATGTCTTGTGACTAATTCAATTAAATAATTTATATTTCATGCAACAATGCTTCTCAACCACTTCTGAGTCTGATCCAAATTTAATATCATCCATAACCCCAGCTAAACGCAATTTTATCATCATTGATAGTCAATTGGATGACATACCATTTGAAGATTTATAACAAAATCAACTATCATGTACTAGGTTGACCAAACATATTAAGTCAGAGTCATGATGTTGAAGCACAGTTGAAGCATTTTGTTAGACACTTGTGTTGTAATATAAGGCTAAAAACAGAGATGACAATTGTGGTTTTTTGTAACTTAATCAGGGAACACTTGGACCAATGTGTATCCATATTAATATTTGTATGTCAAAATTTAATATTTTGATTATTCAGCTTTTTCTGTGATATGAACTATTTGACAGTAATATGATGTATGTGTTTCAACATTCAAAATGTAATATTAATGGATGTGTATGTATGCAATGATACTCTGTTAATAAGCTAGGTGAATTCTATTATGATGCATATATAATATATATAATCAGGTTTTTCTAAAAGATATCTACGGATTTCAAAACAACAAAGGCTTATCTAATAATTGAATAATATAATTTGACCAAATATTGGATAAGTACCTGATTAATGGTCTCAGTTTTAAATTTTCCAGTAAATGTGCATGTAAACGGTTCTACAACAAGATAATAAGTACTATATATTGGTGTCACAAAATCATATGACAACCATACATAGGTGGTGTAAAAATATGTAGCCACAAATTCAATACTAGGACATGGTAGGATAAAAGAAAATATATGTAGCAACAAGGCAAAAAATACTGGAGAGTCTACTACAAGGTAGATAAAAGCTGTCTACAAGCCTACTATGAGTGTCATGTCCCATTAATTATGTGACCAATGACAACTATCAGGAAAAATGTCACCTCTCACTAAACTTAACACAATGCTGCACTGACAGTTGAAACCTATGGCTATTTAAGTCTCATCTAAATTAATTGGACAAGGATGGCCCAATAAACCTGCAGCACCTTTGTTAATGTAGGTTTCTTAGCGGGAAGGTCACATTCACACGAAATTTCGGTGGAATAAAACATCAAATTATTATATTTCATCCAAAACAAAAGCAATGAGTATTCTCCATAAGACATACTGAAAAAAAGGTTGAGGATATATTCTGTTTACCTATTTATGCAGATTCTTAAAACTGAAGCTAAAATACTATTTTATTTAATGTTTCACCAACATCAGTTGAATAAGGAACAACATTGTGTTTCCTTACAATGGTTGGATTTATGATGGTTATCCCAAATGTCTTCAAATAGGTTCATGCATAAAACAAGGTTAGTACTATCCATAACATCGGTTATTGGTTTTATCAGGATAAATTTACATTGACCTATTATCCGACATGCTTGTAACAACAACTTCAACAGTGTTCTATTTAATGTTTCGGAAATATGAGTTTGTTGTTGAACAACATTTAATTTGGTGGCAATGGTTGGATTTATGACTCCTGTCCAAAATGTATACAAATAGGTTGTTGCACAGGCTGAAAATACAATGAACACACTTCAGATAAACTAAGTGGGGGGTGAATTGGTTTAAACCAGTTCTTTAAAATTTTTTACTTAAAACAAATTGCAGAATATGTAATATGGATCGTATCAATTAAAATCTTTTATAATCAGAATCTTTCTTCCAACCAAAATCACCCTTGGAATTCAAGTAATGCCAGAAAATAAATCTTGTTGATAATTTCTTGATCACCCAAAAACAAACAATGAAAAATGAGCAAAATTAGAATAAAGAACACAATGATTTATACTGGTTCACCTCTCAACCTTGGAGGCTACATCCAGTGACTTCCAACCAACTCTTGGTTAGAGATTCCACTAAAACAAATATTATTCTTTACAAGCTTTAACAACAGATCTTCCTTGTCAAACCTAGACAAAGATACAAAATCTAAAGCCTGTAGATTTTTAAGATCAAGAACCTGAGAACACTACTCAGTTCTACCCTCTAGAGAACCCTTCTCCAGAAATAGCTTTAAAGAAACTATTTATTTTTAGAAAACAACAAAAACTTTTAAACAAATAATAGAACTGAGGTTCAAGAAACATATCACTTCATGATCCTTTGCATATGAATAAGATGAACACTAACAATCAAACAGAGTTTGAATGCATGAATGTAGATAACAACTTTCTTGAAGACCTTTGTTTAAAACTTTGCTCAAAACTTCTTCATCAATAATCGATTGTGAATTCTATGCTTAGATGAAGATTGTTTTTCACTCAGAACGAACTCTTTCTGTGATTCTAAAGCTTTGTGAGTATTGGGTATTTCGTAGAAATAATTTCTGGTAAGTTACAAAACAATAGACCCGCAAGCTATTTATAGAAAAATAGATTTAACAGACTGTAATCGATTAAATCGCAAATGTAATCAATTAATTTAACAAAAATAATTGATTAATACATCACTTAATCGATTAAACTATTCTTAAGCTTTCTGGAAAATGTTTATGAACATAATAATCGATTATATCGACAAGTAATCGATTAAAGTAGCTAGACATAGTTTTTTCAACAGGCATAAGTAATTGATTACGATAAATGGTTAAAGCAGTACAACATATTTTCTCAATATAGCCTATGTAATCGATTACAATAAATGGTAATCGATTAAAGCAGCAATGCATGGTTTTCATTTAACACTATGTAATCGATTACAAGAACACTGTAATCAATTAATGTGTTCTTCATGACTTTTCCAGATTTAAAACGAAAGCATATAATCGATTAAAAAACCAGGTAAACGATTAAAACAGTAAGTTTTTCATATTTCAAAAACTTCAACCATGAGAACATGAATTTTGAAAAACCATTTAACCATTTTAGTTTATCAAAAAGATATGTATGCATGAGGATGATAATGCAAATGCATGAGGATTATAAGGAAATAACTTGAGCTACTTAGACAATTACAAATGCCATCAATGATTGGGCTTGTAAAAAGCTAAAACTTCAAGTTATCCTTGCTTCAATCTTCTTGCAGCTTCCTTTAAATCCAACACCGGCTTCCCATTTTACTTGTGTTGGATGTGGTTTAGTAGGCAAAACACAAATTTGCAGGTAATATATGAATCATGGAACAAGTGGATTTGAATAAAATATAATTGCTAAAGATGCAAGATTAAAACGAAAATTGATATTGCAAACAAAAACATTTACAACATCAAAGTACTGAAAAAAATAAGGTAACTATAATAGCCAGATGGTATGAATTGAAATATCTCATTTGTAACAAAGTGTGGTATTAACACGGTTGGTTATTATAAGCGAATATAACATCTAATTTATTCCATTATGTAGATGATATATCAGATGCCAGTCATCTTAAAGCTGTGAGATTTAAACAAAAGGTGATATTGCATGGAAAGTAGTTACAAAGGTGTAAACATAGTAGTGGTAACAGGTCACACACCAACACAAGGGTTCCAGGTCTACACTGAATTGCACAACTTCTATTTGGACAATTATATTAGGTGTATTGCTATTATAAGTGAAACAATTGTCTTGTCATTTGAATTATACAGAATCTTTTCATTCATTTGAAACAACAGCCTATCAAAAAACTAATCAAAATCCATCAGCAGATATCACTAATATTGTGCCACAACCCAACGATATGCCAAGCAAACGAAACAAAACAGTCAATAATATGGGTACGATTCGAGCCAATTTGCTCAACCAATTTGTTGTTGCATCTTCAACTTCTATTGCGGGCAGACATAATGAAAGGTGTGTTCATACAGATGTACCTGACCACACAAATGATCCACTTAATCATATATATGAAGCTTATCCAAATGAAAGTACACAAAATGTTGGTAATAATCATACTCAGATTATATGAATTGAATTACAACATATGTAAATAATTATACTATGTCTACTCATGTGGATTATGCAGAGACATGTCATCATTTACACGATGATAAGGATCATCTATCATATGACATTCATAATTGGGATGGCAATAATAACACAGGTTTGACTGTGTGTAGTTTTGCTTTATGGTTAAGCCACAATGTAAGTAACTTTATACTAATTAACTTCTATTTGGTAGCATATCATGATATAGGAGACCCTATTAATACATGTCCATATTGCGAAGCTGCTATGTGGTATGAAGAAAGTAGCAAGAAGAATAGAAATCAGCGTAATGCTAAATATAGCCTTTGTTGTAGCATCAGAAGGATTCAACTTCCTTTTCTTAAGGATCCACCAATATTGTTGCCACAGCTACTATGTGATTCTCAATCATGACAAAGCAAAAATTACCAACAAAATATCAGAGCTTATAATATGATGTTTGTCTTCAACTCTCTTGGTGCCAATGTAGATAAAAGTCTGTTTAAAGGAAAAGGTCCATTGATTTATAGAATTCATGGACAATCTTGTCATTGGGAGTCTATTACCAATGGCTGGAAAACCTTCAAAATTTTCTTAGTTGTACATTTATGACACAGAGAATGAAATTGAAAACCGAATTGGTGGACTTAGGTAAATACAATTTTATTATTTTCAAAATGATTTTCAAATTTGCATAGTTTGTTCTTAACTGACAATATGATGTGATATTTAGATGGCAAAGCATTGTTGATTCACAACTGGTATTAAAATTGAAACAAACGTTGGATGAACACAATGTTCTAAGTCTTTTAGGATGACAAAAGAAAGATATGACATCTTTCAGACAGAGAATCTAAATTTGCAGTTGATATCAAATAGGAAAAAAGATGGAAAAATTTATAATTTGCCCACAATTTCAGAGGTGGCTGTAGTTATAGTTGGTGATGCAAGTCAACCTATCAATAGAAATATAATACTTGAAAAACAAAGTGGTTGATTACAAATGATCAATTCATCCAAGTTATCTTGGATTACAATATCCTCTCATGTTTCCTTATGGTGAAGATGGATACCGCAATGATATTAAACATAGAGATATGGATGATTCAAATAAAAGAAAGAGAAGCAAAGTAACTATTAGAGAGTTCTTATGTTTTAGGTTGCAGTCTAGGAAGGGAGAAGGTTAAACTTTATTGAGGTCCAAAAGATTGTTTCAGCAATTTATTGTTGATGGTTACACAATGATGAGCAGAACGATTGCTGTTTATTAGAACTCATTAAAAGCAATTGTGTTGTGATAAATACAACACTTTAAAGACCTCACAGGAAGCACAAAACAGTGAGTGTTCCAATTGTGGAAAGTGTATTGTCTTACCTTCATCTTTTGTCGACAGCCGCAGATACATGGATCAATTATACTTTGATGGAATGGCGATATGCAACAATGTTGGTTTTCTAGATTTGTTTTTAACTTTCACTTGTAATCCATACTTGGCTGAGATGCAAAGGTCTATTTCACCATACAATTTAACTGCAGCAGATCGGCCAGATATTGTAACAAGGATATTCAAACTGAAGTTAGAACAACTTATGTGTGACTTGAAAGATAAGAAACTTTTGGGCAATGTTGTTGCATGTAAGACCTGCATTCGTATCACAATTTGAAATTATGTCCTTATGTAATTATACTTATGTTTAACCATTTTAACACTTACAAATATTTACACAATTGAATTCCAAAAGAAAGGATTGCCACATGCTCATATATTGCTGTTTTGACATCTTGCCAACAAGTATCCATCTCCTGCAGACATTGATAGCATCATTTCCACCGACATACCAAACACTATTCAACAACCACAATTGTATGAGTGTGTGAAGAAACATATGATGCATGGTCCATGTGGTCAAGCTAATAGAAACTCACCATGCATGAAAGATGGAAAATGCAGTAGATTATTTCCAAAGAAATGGTAACCTGAAACTATTGTGGACCAAGATGGATATCCTATCTATAGAAGACGTAATGATGACAAATCTATTGAAAAAAATCAGATAGCACTAGACAATAGATATGTAGTGCCATGCAATCCAAAACTGCTATTGAAATATCAAGCTCACATAAACATAGAATGGTGCAATCAATCAACATCCATCAAATATTTGTTCAAGTACATCAATAAAGGATATGACTGCATAATAGCTCCTCTTGTGCCTGTGCAAAATGAATATGGAACAACAGGGCAATGTCTTGATGAGATTAAAAGTTATGTAGATGGTAGGTATATTTCACCTTGTGAAGCTTGCTGGAGAATATTTTCATTTCAAATACATAAGAGGTTGCTTGTTGTTGAATAACTTTACTTTCATTTGCCTGGTGAAAATGCAGTAATCTTTGAAGATGATGATGACATTGATGCTTTGCTATCCAAGCCAACTATTAAAGACTCCATGTTTACATCTTGGCTACAAGTTAATTCCACTTACTATGAAGGAAAACATTTACCTTATGTGCAGTTTGTGAGAAAATTTACATATCTCACCAAGGATAGATGTTAGAAGTGTAACATCCCGTAGGCCTCCGATGTGTTATCATTAATAATATCAGATTAGCGCTTAAAACATAGTTTATAAAACTCAGCGGAAGCACAGAATCATTTTTCTTGATTCATTATGTATGGAATAAACCAAATCACATAAAATTCACACACAAAGCACATTTGGCACACCCCTGTTGATCCAGTTTCTCACAACATAAACATAAAGACAGATAACTAAACTTAGGCAGATTATCAATATACAACAAGTATACTCAGGAGAGAAATCTCATATACATATTAGAAACAGTTCTGTACAAACATATACATCAGAACTCACACCACATCGTGTGATACAAAAGAATATCAGCCCTCACAGAGGGTATACAGAACTATACAAGCATCATCTGGTGTACACCCACACCATCCCTGCTCACGGGTACAACATATAACCAAAAATAATAAAAAATGAGCCTACAAGCTCCATCTGCTGCTATCAGCCAAGCAGAAACGTCTCTACTCGGGCCTCCTGCCCTGAGACTGCTCTCTTCGTCCGGAAGAGTCACCTGAAATCATAAATCCCCAAATGGGGTGAGATAACACATCTCAGTAAGCTCAGGGTCCCTGGAGGCTTCTCCTCCACCCTGGCCCACTTCCATAACACATACATCAGGCAATCACAAGCAAATGGCCCACTGGCCTGGCCCTCATAACAATATAAGCATATCATACACACATGGCGGAGCTGCCTCAACGCCTGGCGGAGCTACCTCAACGCCTATATCAGTGGGAGTCCGGAACTCACACTTGTGCCATCCCATTGGGTGCTAACCCTTTGCATGGATGCACAATATATGGTACCTCCAAGAATAGAAGGAGCTACCTCAACTTCTAATCCCCTGGCCTGAGGGAATCAATCCCCTGGGAGCTACCTCAACCAAGAGCCAGCCATGCTAGGAGGAAACCACCATCTCCTAGGGAGGTCTATATCTATCTATTGGCCAACAGATCTATCACAGTCATATCACATCACAAATCAAGCACATATGCATACATATATCATTATGAGGATGCAACTACCAATGCATGCATCATGAAATGACCACTACTCCCCCGGAGTGTGGTGTGGCACACAAGATGGGAATTCATCCCCAGGGACTCTGAACTTACCTGGCAAAGTATCACTCTGCAGTTCTTTCCCCGGTCTGTGGCTCCCGCCACCAACAGTCTCAAAATCAAGGCCTAATCAAGGCATATGCAATCTCATATCAAAACCAAGCTATCAAGCATTCAATCACAGATTATAACATAACAGAATTCCCCTATCCTAGGGTTCAATCAGAACAAGCCCTCACTAGGCTTCTCTCAAACCATAAAAGGTCCACCATGGCTGCATACAAAGCATCTGAGTCATCACAGATTCTATGCAGCTCATCTAACAGAGCATAATCTCACAACAGCCCCATGGTTCAAAAACACTGGAACGACCTAGAACTTAACCAAGGCACCATTCCACTAGCCTCATAGGCTCAACACAAGCATAATCAAAGCTCTGGCATGGCTCCAAAATCACAAGTGACTTATCACACAAGCCACACATACAAGCCACAGAGCCAAAATTCAAAGTTATCTAAATCAAAAACTGAAAGCTAATCCTTCATCACTAATTCGCTCTGAGCAAGTTTCTCTAATGGACCCTGGCTAATTCTAGCCCCAACTCATATGGGTCACTATTCATGGAAACCCCCAGGATTAAAATTAAACAGAGAAACTTGAGTATCTTACCTTCGTGACGACTCAACAGACCTCAGGACAACTTCCTCAAGCTCTATTGTCCTTCCCAAGCTGTGGGTCCTCGCCTCTCTCAAGTTCTCTGAGTTTTTCCTTCAGAATCACTTCTCACTCAATAGGGGTTTTCAGAAAAGGAAAATGAAGGATTATAGCTTTCCAAAAGATTTCCTCAAGATCAAAGGTCATAGGGAGGTGTTTTAGCCAAGCTAAAAGGTCCTAGAAAGCTTGAAGCAAGCTCTAATGGAGGTTGGAGGCTGAGGGAGGAAGAAGACAACTTTTTCCTCTCAATTTTCGCATTTTTGGCCTTAAATAGTGGCCCTGCCCGAGCTCTAGCGCGATCTGCGCCAGCTCCGGCGCTTCCCGCGCCACAAAGGCGGTGGGTCTGGCGCTCCCAGCGCCAGTCCCGCGCCTCCAGCGCCAGCTTCTAGAGACTCTGGCGCCCTCAGCGCCACCCCTGGCACCATCAGCGCCGGCTGGGAAATCTGGCGCCCCTGGCGCCACCTCTGGCGCCCTTGGCATGGACCCCCAGAGAATCTGGCGCTACCAGCGCCGTTCTGGCGCCCCTGGTGCCACATTCCAGAGATCATAGCGCCATCAGCGTGGATCTGGCGCTCCAGGCGCCACTTTCCAGTGGGTCTGGCGCCATCAGCGCCAACCCTGGCACCATCCGCGTCACACCCTTAAAATGGTTTTCTGCTGTGAATCCCCACGCTTTAGGATTATCACAGGAAGCCACGAAAAAAAGGCTACACAATTGGGAGGCTGAATTGGGGGCCTCCAATTGCTAGTGAATTGTATTATTTTAGGATGATGTTATCTGTAGTGAAAGGACCAACCAATTATGAAGAAATTTGTACAATTAATGGCCAACTATATCCATCATTTAGAGAAGCTTGCTTTGTTATGGGATTATTGGAAGATGATAAGGAATATATTGAAGTGTTAGAGAAGCATATCAGTGGGGTTGTGGCCACTTTCTAAGAAGATTGTTTGTTACAATGCTTATATCAAATAATATTGACTGGCCAGAACATGTGTGGTTTGAAACATGGGAGTATCTAATTGATGGTATTCTACATGATCAAAGAAAAATGACAAACATTCTAGGTTAAATATACAACATGTATACTTCTTTTATCAATTCTTTTGTTGTTCTAAAATACCAACTGTTCATAATTTTTTTTCATAGATTTACAGCTCCCAGTTGAAGAAATTCAAAATTTGGCGCTGCTTCAGATTGAACATATATTACAATCCAATAAAAAATCTTTAAAGGATTATCCAGACATGCCATCCCAAAAGGTGTACCTCAAGCAAATGTTATGTATCTATCTATCTATCTATCTATCTATCTATATATATATATATATTGAGCTAAATTATGACAAGATTCAGTTGAGGATACAAATTGTGCTTTTGACAATAATAAAAATGTGCACAACAACTAACGTGTATTTCTTCTCTATTTCATACAAATGAACAAAGCCATGTAATTAGCTCAATCATTAATGTTGTCAACAGACAGGCTGGTCAGATTTTTTCTTATATGGCTATGGAGGTATTGAGAAAACTTTTATGTGGAAGACATTAGTGTTGGATATAGGGGGAGCAACAAGAAGAATGAAGCCTATGACTTAGAAGAATGTTTTGAGCTTTTCACATGCCTTGAAGATTGTAATTCAAATGAAGTGTAGGAGAAGACAATCTTTTGATCCTTGCATTGCATGCACATAATCATTAACATGCTTAAATATTTTCATTCAAATATCAAAGCTACTCACTATTTGAAAAAGGATTTAATTGAGTAATGTTTTTGGAAAAATACAATTTCAATGTTTTAATCAATTACTCAGTGGATTAATCAATTATTTGGTTCGTATTTGAAATTGGAAAAGCTTTGATGAACACAGTAACGATTACACAATTCTTGTAATCAATTTCATAGTGTAAAATGGATTTTGTGCATTGTTGTGTTAATTGATTACCATTATTCGTAATCGATCACATAAGCTATTTGAAAAAGCTTGCTTCACTGCTTTAATCGATTACCATAAAATGTAATCGATTACATAAGCTGTTTCTGAAATAAAACTTTTCTGTTTTAATCGATTACAGCTCGGGTTAATCGATTATTTTGTTTGTTGTGAAACCCAGAATGAAGCCTTGAACATTTTAATTGATTAAGTGACAATTTAATCGATTACATTAGCTATTTTAATCGATTATTTGGCGCGTGTAATCAATTACAGGTTGTTACAAAAAGTTGTTATAAATAGAAAGGAGGCTTGGCTTGAAACAGAACAAGAACACTTCGAATTTTCTGAATATACAGAAGCCTTCTAAGAGTTTGAAAGTGATTTTTTTTCTGGGTTAACTAAGCTCTTGTCCCACTCTTTAATCTTCATGGGTATTGAATGATTTCTTGGGCAAGAGATTTCAAAGAAATGATGGAGAGTATGTTCTGAAATTCTTTTTCTGCATTTAACTCTGATATTATAAACAAATTTTTTTATACCAAGATCAAACCAATTCACCCCCCTCTTGGTTATTGTGGGTATTCCTATTGTTTTCAATTGGTATCAAGAGTAGGTTCTTGAGTGTTATTCAAGATCACTATCTTTCTTTAAAAGAAAATGAATACCACACAAATTACCTTCAAGGAAGGTGCCTCCCTCAATCGTCCTCCAATGTTTGAAGGAGAACACTTCAGTTGTTGAAAAAATAGAATAAAAATCTTTATTCAATCAAATGACCCAGGTGCTTGGAATGCTATAGAAAAAGGTCCTGTTATTCCTATAAAAATTGTTGGTAATGATATGATTCCCAAAGAATGGGATGAAATGACAGATGCTGAAAAGAGAGTTGTCCAATATGATTTTAAAGCTAAGAATATGATTACTTCTGCACTTTCCTCTGATGAATTCTTTAGAACTGTCAGGTGCACAAGTGCAAAGAAGGTGTGGGAAATGCTGGAGATAACTCATGAAGGTATAGATGAAGTAAGAAGATCAAGAAAACACTCCTTAATCCATGAGTATGAAATGTTCAAGATGAACACCACTGAAAGCATATCTCAACTTCAAACAAGATTCACTCATATAGTTAATCATCTTCTTGGTCTTGGAAAGATCTTTGATGCTGAAGGGTTGAACATTAAAATCTTGAAGTGTTTCACAAGACCATGGCAACCAAAGGTGATAGCAATCAAAGAATCAAAAGATCTATGCAAAATGTCCATGGCTGCACTATTTGGTAAGCTTCTTGAGTATGAACTTAAAATGTCACAACTAACCAAAGTAGAAGATGCAGAAAAGAAATACAAAAGCATAGCCTTGAAAGTTGCATCCTCAAAGGTGGAAAAAGTGAAGACTCAAGTGAAGAAGATGAAGAGGATAATATGAATTTAATTGTCAAAAAGTTCAGTAAGTTCTTCAGAAGAAACAAGAATAGAAAGTTCACAAAGAACACAACAACAACAACAACAAAAGGAGTGACAACAACTTCACTTGCTTTGAATGTGGAAAGTCTGGCCACATTAAATCTGAATGCTCTATCTTTTTAAAAAAGCAACATGGTGAAAACAAGATAAATAAAGAAGGAAAGCCTAAGAGATCCTATATAGCTTGGGAGATAATGAGTCAACAACTTCTGAATCATCAACTGAAAATGAAAAAGCAAATGTATAACTCACTTCCACAATTAATGAAGATTATGATCTCTCAATTGCTGGAACTGAGGTAAGTTGTAAACTTGATCAAGTTATTGATGCTTTTCAAGAAATGCATGAAGAGGCCCAAAAGCTTGCAAAATCCAATAATAAGCTAAAAGGAAATCTTAGATGGCATGTTGAAAAAATTACATAATTACAAACTGAAATTTGTAACTTGAAACAAGAAAATGAAAAACTTGTTTCAAGTTACAAAATGAATGGTTGTGTATGTGCTTCTTCTTCATCTAATGTTGACAAATACAATATGTTGCAAAAGGATTTTGATGATTACGAAAGAAATCAAGGAGAAAAATACATGTCATTTTTATCTAAGAATAATGATTTGATTGATCTTTTAAGAAAGCTTTACAAAGGTAAATGCAACTTAGCTGAAATGTTAAGTGTGCAGAAATAAGCTAGAGATACTTCTGGTTTGGGTTATAAACAAGGCTCAAAGTCTTTTGGCAAAACTATATTTGTACCACCAAAACAAAAAAAATCAAAAGAATTTCTATGATTCAAAGATCAATCAAAATGCTTACTTAAGGAATTCATCAAAATCTGTAACATGCAACTATTGTATGATGAAAGGGCATACATCTTATAAATGCTATGCTAGGAGATTCTATGTGCCTAATGGAGAATGTATTTGGGTGCAAAAGAAGAAGAAAGCAGCTAACCCCTATGGACCCAATCTCAATTGGGTACCTTCCTTTATAAATTGATTTGAATTTTGCAGGTATGTCTAAGAGCAAGATCTTCATTATGGTATCTTGATTGTGGATGCTCTAGACATATGACTGGTGACATGTCAATGCTCACAATGACTCTTAAAGATGGTGGATTTGTCACATATGGAGACAACAACAAAGGGAAGATAATTGGAGAAGGAAACATAGGAGGCAACTTCAAAACCATGGTCAGAAATGTTCTTTATGTGGAAGGTTTAAAGCATAATCTCCTAAGCATAAGCCAACTTTGTGATAAAGGGTTCAAAGTGTCATTCAATAATAGTTGTTGTATGATATGTGATGGACAAACTGGTGAGGTGATACATATAGGTAAGAGAAAAGGTAATATCTATTTACTCTCCATAGATCATGCATTCTTTCACAACACTTCTTGCCTAATAGGTAAAATTGATGAATCTTAGCTATGGCATAGAAGGGCAAGTCACATTAACATGCATCATATGAACAAGCTGATTAAAAAGGATTTAGTCATTGGCTTACCCAAACTCAAGTTTGAAAAGGACAAATTATGTGATGCTTGTCAAAAGGGGAAACAAACAAAAAATTCTTTTCAAATTAAAAATGTTGTTTCTATCTCAAGACCTCTTGAATTACTTCACAGAGATTTGTTTGGTCCTTCTAAAACTATGAGTTTAGGAGGTAATTACTATGGACTTGTTAGCGTTGATGATTACTCTAGATTCACATGGACTTGGTTTTTGAAATCCAAGAGTGATGCTTTTAATGCTTTTAGAAAATTGGCCAAACTTGCTCAAAATGAAAATGGAGCAAAATTATCTCAATAAGAAGTGATCATGGTGGAGAATTCCAAAATGAACATTTTGAAAAATTCTGTGAAGAAAATGGAATTAACCACAATTTTTCAGCTCCAAGAACACCCCAACAAATGGTGTTGTGGAGAGGAAAAATAGACCCCTTGAAGAAGGTGCAAGAACTCTTCTTAATGAGATAAAACTGCCTAAACATTTTTGGGCTGATGCTGTAAGCACAATTTGCTACACTTTGAATAAATTACTTATAAGGCCTATTTTAAAGAAAACCCCTTATGAACTATACAAAAGTAGAAAACCAAATATTTCTCATTTAAGAGTATTTGGCTGCAAGTACTTTGTTTTAAATAATGGTAAAGAATCACTTGGAAAATTTGATGCTAAAGCTGATGAAGCCATCTTCCTTGGGTATTCATTACATAGCAAAGCATATAGAGTTTTCAATAAAAGAACCTTGTGCATGGAAGAATCAGTACATGTTATTTGTGATGAGTCTAATCCCTCCAAGGAGGAAAAGAAGTGTGATATTGATGCAGGTCCTTTGGAGGAATTTATTTAGCTTAATGATTCAATGGATAAAGAAAAAGAAGAACCAATTACTAAAGCTAAACAATCAACACCAGTCCAAGAGCCAAAAGATTGGAGAACTACAAGAGATCTTTCCCTTGACAATATCATTGGTGAAGTTTCAAAGGGAGTATTTACTAGATCATCATTGAAAAATCTCTGTTGTAATATGACTTTTGTTTCACAAATAGAACCTAAGAACATTGATCAAGCCTTAATTGATGAACATTGGATGCATGCCATGCATGATGAATTGAATCAATTTAAGAGAAATGAAGTTTGGGAACTTGTTCCTAGACCTTCTTCTCTCAAACCTATTGGCACTAAATGGGTTTTCAGAAACAAACTTGATGAGAGTGGAATCATAGTCAGAAACAAAGCTGCAAAAGGTTACAACTAAGAAGAAGACATTGACTATGAGGAAGCCTATGCACTAGTTGCAAGATTGGAAGCCATAAGATTATTACTTGCATATGCATGTTTAATGGATTTTAAACTTTTTCAAATGGATGTTAAAAGTGCTTTCTTAAATGGATATATTGAGGAGGAAATCTATGTGGAGCAACCTCCTGGTTTTGTTGATTTTAAATATCCAAACCATGTTTTCAAACTCAAGAAAGCTCTTTATGGTTTAAAACAAGCTCCAAGGTCTTGGTATGAGAGATTAAGTAAATTTCTGCTTGAACAATCTTTCACAAGAGGACATGTTGATAAAGCTTTGTTCATCAAAAGGCAAAACAATGATATCTTATTAGTTCAAGTGTATGTTAATGATATAATTTTTGGTTCAACTAATCAATTGTTGTGCAAGGAATTTTCTATCTTTATGTAGAATGAGTTTGAGATGTCAATGATGGAGGAGTTAGCATTCTTTCTTGGACTTCAAGTGAAGCAAATGAAGAATGAGACATTTCTAAATCAGACCAAGTACTGCCTTGAAGTGATCAAAAAGTTTGAAATGGATAAAAGCAAAGATGTTGCAACCCCAATGGCAACTTCAACTTATCTTGATTCAGATGAAAAAGGAAAGAAAGTTGATGAGTCAAGATTTAGAGGAATGATTGAATCCTTGCTATATTTGACAGCTAGTAGACCATATATTATGTTGAGTGTGTGCTTTGTGCAAGATATCAAGCAAATCCCAAAGAATCACACCTGACTGTAGTTAAAAGAATCCTCAAATATCTCAAGTCAACACCAAAAGTTGGTCTTTGGTATCCTAAAGGTGCATCAATTAATTTAGTTAGTTATTCTGATTCTGACTTTGCAGGGTGCAAGTTGGATAGAAAAAGCACTAGTGGAACTTGTCATTTACTTATGTAATCGATTACTTAACTAGGATAATCGATT
Source organism: Glycine tomentella (assembly GCA_007407185.1). Classification (NCBI taxonomy): domain Eukaryota; kingdom Viridiplantae; phylum Streptophyta; class Magnoliopsida; order Fabales; family Fabaceae; genus Glycine; species Glycine tomentella. The sequence goes on from PYAF01000945.1 coordinate 31,266, forward strand.
ATTCTTCATATAAAATATTTCCAGAAAATGATTTTCTCTGGAATAATCAATTTAGCCATCGAATTAATCGATTACATAGCATAAAAACTCTTTTTCAAAAATTCAATTCACTGGAATAATCAATTACAGTGAATGGTAATCGATTAAATTGTTTGAAAAATTGGTTGAAATTTAAATTTTCTCTGTAATAATCAATTACATAAGAGAAATAATCGATTACACTTCATCTTCTTCATCTAAATTTCACTAAAATAATCGATTACTTGACGAATTAATCAATTACAACTTCTGCAGAAACTGATTTTGCTTATGAATTAATCAATTACATAAGCATATAATCGATTATTCATAGAGTTACTGCAGAATCTGCAAGATTTTCTTGGAAATTGTAACTGCCAACTACCACCTAATTCAAATTTGAATCTTCTGTGCTTTAATGTTAGTGGGTTAATTCGAAAATAACTGTTACTCATTTCAAATTTGAACTTTGGAGCCCAAATTCTTCTATAAATATAGCCTATGTTCAAAGGGAAAAATGACACCTTCTTAAAGACTTTTGTGTTTCTCTTCTTCCTCTGAGCCCATAAACCTTATCTTGTAGCCTCTCCTCCCATGTTCAAAATGTCTGCCCCTAAGAGAACCAAATCCTCTGAGAGGAAGAGTGTTGAAACCTCTAACCTACTGTCAATAGGTTAGATCATTGGTTTCCTGTTGAGAGAGACAAAATGACATACCTTCAATTCAATGCCACCAAACTTATTTGTCCTCCCAACCACCTTGACCTTGACTGGTTCATTAGAGAGGGTTTCCAATTCCCTGCCTTGATTGAAACCCAGGGATTGAGAAAGTTTGTTGAGATGAAGGGTACCTTTTACCCTGAATTAGTGAAGGTGTTCTACACCTGTGCTAAGGTCTCTATGGATGGAACACTTCTGTCCCAAGTTAATGAAGTAGCTATGGAAATTAATCCTGAGTCTGGGAAGCTATTGCTGGTATTTCCTTTGAGGTAGAAAGGAAATTTGAAGAAGAGGCTGGGGGTTATAATAGGGTAGAAACCTATAGGGGGATGCTTCTTGATCCCCAAATGAGGCTGAAGCTTAGGCTAAGAACTGGCCTAATGACCCATGAGGACAGACTTCTCCACTACATAATCACCTATATCTTGACCCCAAGATCCACAAACCATGCCCAAGCCACTGATGATAAAATACAAATTGTGTATGGCATGCAGAATTCCATTCAGATGAATTGGATTCTTATTCTTGAGGAGATAATGCTTAAATCCAAGAGGTTGATGAATTACCCTTTTCCTTATGTTGTTCTTGTTTCTAGGTTTATTGATTACTTTAATATAGATGTCTCTAATAAGGTTGTTGACAACACCAACTCCAGCAATAGTCTCATCAAATAGAAACATCTCACCAAGCTAGGGATGGTCAAAACCCCTCATGGTTGGCAAATGGCTGGCCAACAAATCCCTGCTTCTGGAAATGAAGCTAATGAAGAGGCTGAATATGAAGGCCCTGCTCAACCATCTTACAACCCATTTAAATCTCTTATGATTCAAAGATAGGTGCCTTATTGTCCCTACATCATGAGCACATGGTTGAGACTAATTCATCTCTGGATGAGATGAAATCTAGGCTAGAGAACATAGAAGCTAGGCTTGTCCTTTATGATTTTGATAAACTAGCTTAGGTTTCTTGTATTTCCTCTTCTTGCTTTACTCTGTTTTTCTTTTGTTTTTTTTTTCTGATTAATGTACTGTTCCTTCCCTTTTAATTAATGAAGTTTTTATTTTCTCCTTCTCATTATTTGTTGTGCTATCTTTTTGTCTTTGATAAGCCAAATAAGGGGAGAAATATTGATTGATGTCTAAAAAGCAAGCATACTCTGTTTTGCTCTCTGTTTTCTGCTGTGTTTTTCACAAATTAAAAACTGATGAATATATCTAAGTAAGGGGGAGCAAACTAAGTCTAAGGAAGCAACTAATGAAAGTTAATGATTAATGTTTATGCAAGCATATCTCTTAACACTTGTTCTTGGAAAAGAGGCTGATTTGTTTTCAGGTTAACAAAGTTCACGACTTCTATTCTCATCCCTCAAAGTACTTCAAAAATTAAACACATGGTCAATCAAATATTTGGCATGTTCAAAGCCAAAAAGGGGGAGATTGTTGGATATAGGGGAGCAACAAGAAGAATGAAGCCTATGACTTAGAAGAATGTTTTGAGCTTTTCACATGCCTTGAAGATTGTAATTCAAATGAAGTGTAGGAAAAGACAATCTTTTGATCCTTGCATAGCATGCACATAATCATTAACATGCTTCAATGTTTTCATTAAAATATCAAAGCTACTCACTATTTGAAAAAGGATTTAATTGAGTAATGCTTTTGGAAGAATATAATTTCAATGTTTTAATCGATTACTCAGCAGATTAATCGATTATTTGATTCATATTTGAAACTGGAAAAGCTTTGATGAACACATTAATCGATTACACAACTCTTGTAATCAGTTAGATAGTGTAAAATGGATTTTGTGCATTGCTGTGTTAATCGATTACCATTATTCGTAATCAATTACGTAAGCTATTTGAAAAAGCTTGTTTCACTACTTTAATCGATTACCATAAAATGTAATCGATTAAAGAAGTTATTTCTGAAATAAAACTTTTTTGTTTTAATCGATTACAGCTCGGGTTAATCGATTATTCTGTTCATTGTGAAACCCAGAATGAAGCCTTGAACACTTTAATCGATTAAGTGACAATTTAATCGATTACATTAGCTATTTTAATCGATTATTTGGTGCGTGTAATCAATTACAGGTTGTTACAAAAAGTTATTATAAATAGAAAGAAGGCTTGGCTTGAAACAGAACAAGAATGCTTAGAATTTTCTAAATATACACAAGCCTTCTAAGAGTTTGAAAGTGATATTTTGGGTTAACTAAGCTCTTGTCCCACTCTTTAATCTTCATGGGTATTGAATGATTTCTTGGGCAAGAGATTTCAAAGAAGTGATGGAGAGCATGTTCTTAAATTCTTTTTCTGCATTTAACTCTGATATTATAAACAAATTTTTTTATACCAAGATCAAACCAATTCACCCCCTCTCCCGTCTTGGTTATTGTGGGTATTCCTATTGTTTTCAATTGGCCTCTGCATTACGCTCCAAGGGTCAAATTGTTTTAACATTTGCTTCAAGTGGCTTAGCCTCATTGTTATTACCCAATGACAGAACTGCACATTCAAAATTTTCTATTCCTGTGCCTACTTTGGAAAATTCCACTTGTAATATCCACCAAGGCAGTGAACTAGCTGAACTGTTAAAGGCAACACAACTGATAATTTGGGATGAAGCTCCTATGATAGATAAGTTCTATTTTGAAGCATTGGATAAAACAATGAAGGACATTATGTGTATGTCTTATGTCGATACTCTGCCATTTGGAGGCAAAGGTTTTTGTTTTTGGAGGTGACTTTTGACAAATCTTATCTGTTATACCTAGAGGCAGCAAATCAGACATTGTGCATGCCACTATTAATACATCGTATATGTGCGATGACTGCAAAGATTTAAAGCTGACAAAAAATATACGTTTACATCATAACTCAACAATAGAAAATGCGGCAGAAATTAATGGCTTTTCTCAATGGCTTATAGATGTCGGTGATGGAAAGCTAGGCAAAGGTGATGATGGATTTTTTCAGATAGAAATTCCCTCTGATTTTCTCATTGCCGACTTCAATGATCCAATTAAATCTATTGTCAACCATACCTATCCACATATCAAGCAGAATTCTAACAATAAAGATTATTTGAGCACCAGGACTATATTAGCTTCAACAATTGAGGTTGTCGACCAAATCCATGAATATGTTTTGAACATTATTGCAGGTGATGAAAAACAATATTTAAGCTCTGATTCCATTGATATGACAGATGTTATTGATAGCGAGGCACTATATGCACATTTCGTTTTATGACAACTTTTCCTATAGTATCATCATGCCAAATAGTCTTAACCTTTGAATTTACCGACTTTCTGAATTCATGGAATAACAAAAACACCAAACCAATTTGGTTCTATGACCTGAGAGAACTACATTTCATTAAATTTTTATGATGGCTACATTCAATGAACCAAAACATCATATATGTTCATTACATGGCTTCTCCTCACACCTTTTGTTTTCTTTAAGTATATAATAGAACATACATATTTTAGTATATAATACTCAATATATAATTTTGGTGAATCAGAATGACATTGACAATTACATAGTTACACAGTCAAGTTTTACAATTATATGCCATTAGTATACACAAGTGGTAGTTGAAAAACAATATGAACACCAACAATAATCAAGAGGGGGGTGAATTGGTTAAAACAGAGCCTTTAAAATTTCTTTAAAACAAGTAGCAGATTTAAGATCTTTATCACAATTAAACCAAGAATGTTTCAAACAATCAAATCACTCAGCTTAAGAATACAATTACTAAAAGCTTCAATTGTTGAGTAATAAAGAAAATACTCAACACAAAGGGCTATATTGTTTCACCTCTCAACAAGAGAAGTTACATCCAGCTTCTTCCAACCAAACCTTGGCTAGAGTTCCACTATTAACAAAATCTGTTCTTTACAAGCTTACAAAAGATCACCCTTTATCAACCCTAGATAAAGAACTGAAATCTAAAACCCTATTAGACTTCTAATGATTAAGACATAGAGAACCCTTCGCTACTCTTCCTTCTAGAGAACCTTACTCTAGAAAAGCTTTAAAGAACCTCTTTGTAATAGTTACAAATAACCAAAAATACAAAAATGAATTTACAAGAAAAGTTAATTAATAGAGACAACCCGATGATCCAATGATTATGAATGAATATGGTTTACCAATCAGAGTTGAAAATGAAAAACAATTTCATAACTTCCTCTCTAAATGCTTCTTTGAAATCTTGCCCAAGAAATCTTTCAATACTCCATGAAGATTTGAATATGTGGGACAAGAACTTTAGAACATAGAGTAACCTTTCTCAATCTCAGAAGGCTTATGAAAACTTTGGAAATTTCGTAGAGTTGTGATCTTTTCAAGTTTCAGAAAACCCACCAGTTATTTATAACAAACTGATGTACCTGAATGTAATCGATTAAATCACCTAAGTAATCGATTAAAACTTCATTTGTAATCGATTGAAAACAAATTTAATCGATTAAAGAGTTCTTCAGTTTTCTGGAAAGGTTATATGAACAAAGTAATCGATTATTTCGACCTGTAATCGATTACTACACAAATACTTCTTTTCAACAATAAACTAAGTAATCGATTACTACATGAATACTTCTTTTCAATAATAAACTAACGATTGCGAATAAGTGGTAATTGATTATCATAGTCAAGTCATGTTCTATGTTTATACTGAGTAATCGATTACTTAATGAAGGTAATCGATTAACACAATCCAAAATGGTTTTTCCAAAATCTTGAAACCATGAAACCTTGTCTTTGATGCAATCATGAAATCTTAAACCTTTTTCACAATCCATGTTGTTTTGTTAAATCATGAATGCAAGCCAATGAATAATGTTTATGCAATGCTATGGAACATAAGATGTAACTCTCATACATCTAAATATTACAAATGCCTTCAATTGAATGGCATGTACAAAGCTAAAACTCATCCAAGCTTCAACATACATCTTGATCTTTCTTCAATCTCCCCTAGTGTCTAACAATCTCCCCATTTTTGGCTTTGATCATGCCAAAATTCAATTGAACATATTTAGCCTTTATGTGCCTTTAAGGGATGAATGCTAGAAGCTTTATACTTGATATCTGAAATCAATTCAGCTTTTGCCAAGAACAAGTATCAAGCGTACTTTGCATAAACAATGTATATTAATTTTATTGCTCCCCATATCTTAGGAAATATGATGTTAAATACAAATAAGAGCAATAAACAATTAAAAGTTAAGAATTCAGAGTAAATCAGATAAGGATTTAATTGCACTTGACATCGTATATTTGTTCTCTATGTTCATTTTTCTCCCCCTTAATATGTTAATATGTTTTTATTTTTCTCCCTCTTTTGGCTTATCAAAGTCAAAAAAATAATCTAGTGATTTATGAGATAAGCTAAGGAAGATATAAACACCATAAAAAGGAATTTTATCCATTAATGATAGGTGCAGAACAAGAGACATGAAAGCAAAGACTTTGAAATAGTCCTCAGCCTTAAGTAATCGATTAATATGACATAGTAATCGATTACTCCAGAGAGAATTTGATTCTATATTGCATTTAAACCACACGTAATCGATTAATTCATAACAGTAATCGATTACACCAGTAAGGTTTTGATTTTGAAAAGCACTAAAAGTACCAAGTAATCGATTAATTCGCATTGTAATCGATTACTCTAGTGAAGTTTTTGCTCTAAGATTGTCTTTAGACCTCAAATAATCGATTAAGACTCATAGTAATCGATTAAAGTAGACAATTATGTAAATTGAACAATGTTTTTCATCCGGATTTTGAATTTTAAGCATATGTGATGAATAACCAATTTAAATGGTATATTATGTAGTCAAACACATTGTAAGCATGCTAGCATATATTAGATTCATCAAGAATACCTAGCATGTTCCTAAGATCATAGAATCAATTACAAGATAAGGGTTTGTTAGATGTACCAGCCAATGAATGATCAATAGACTCAATTGAACAATTACCCCTTTGAATGTGATCTTTAAGGAAATGAAGCCTGATCTCTATGTGCTTGTGTCCACTCCATTTACTTTTGAGTAGGTGATTGACTAATCAATCTCTGTCATTGTCTAGAGCATTTTCTGTTTAAGTACCATAATGATAATTTTGCTCCAAGACCCACCAGCAGAAATCAAATTAAGTGCTAAAGAAAGGTACCCACTTAATGTTGGGTCCATAGAGGTTAGTTATATTCTTCTTTTTCTTTGGAACCCAAATGCAATCTCCATTAGGCACATGATGTAACCACCGCTTCTATTTCGTATTTATTTTATTCGCAGCGGATAATTTATTTTATAAAGACCAATGATTAATTGAAAATAAGTGAAGTTTTGAAAATGATTTTGAAATAAAGGTTCAAATGTAAATCTTATTGGATTTATCCATGAGTAGTTTAGAAAACATAAAAGGCTATGTCATAACATTAATACAAACCAT
>PYAF01000945.1:38577-80437 GCA_007407185.1 Glycine tomentella
AACTTAATCCGAAATGTGTAGTAAAGTTCCTAGAAATTCTATTCTAGATTTTCTTGTCACCTATTAGTAATTTGTTACCTAGGAGTACTGTATTGTAATTTTTTCTAATCTCTATTCTAGGTAAAAAATCCTTTAATTATATATTACTAATTGATTTAAAACATTTCCTAAATTACACACTTAACACGTATAAAAAAAAATATTGGGGTGTTACACATGAAACCTTTTAGCATAGCACCTATGAGATGCATGACCTTTCTTCATGCAGTAATTGCAAGTTATAGATTTTGATGCTCTTTCAAAATGAGTCAATTGATTATACCCGTTTTTGAAAAGCCTATTTGATTCTTCTGTTTTGGTGGTACAAACTTTGTATTTCCAAAAGGTTTTGCTCCATGTTTGTAACCCAAACGAGAAGTATCCAATATCTTTTGTACACTTAGCGTTTGATATAAAGTGCATTTTCCTTTATAAAGCTTTTTCAAAAGATCAACTAAGAATTTTCTGAAAGCAATTACATATATTTTTCATATTGACTCTTTTTGAATTCAACCAATTCTTTTTCTAAAGCTTTGCAATTATCAAAATTTTTAGAAGAAGAAGCACACACACACCCATTGGCTTTGTAGCTTGAAAGAAACTTCTCATTCTCTTCTTTCAACTTACAAAGATCAACTTGTTGTTCAGCAAGTTTAGTGATATGCCATTTAAGGTTACCTTTCAGCCATTTGTTGGATTTTGCAAGCTTTTGAGCCTTTTCATGCATATCATGGAAAACACCAATAAGTTGATCAAGTTCAGAGTTTACTTCTAATTTAACACTTGAGAGTTCTTCATCTTCACTAATTATGAAAGTGAAGCATACATTAGCCTTTTCATTCTCACTTGATGAATCAGATGTTGTTGAGGCAGTGTCTTCCCATTCATTGTAGGCTTTCTTTGATTTCTTTTCACCTAGCTACATCTTCAAAAATATAGGACATTCAAATTTAAAATGACCTATCTTACCACATTCGAAGCAGGAGAAGTTTGCATTTCTGTTGTTGTCCTTTCTCTTGTTGAACTTTGTGAACTTTTTGTTCTTCAACAACTTGAATCTTTTGACTATTAGGTTCAGGTGTTCATCACTTTCATCTTCACTTGAGTATTCTTCTTTTTCCATATTAAAAGTTGTAGCTTTCAAAGATATACTCTTTTGCTTTTTAGCTGCAGTTTCGTCACGTGTTAATTGAGACAATTATAATTCATACTCAAGAAGCTTACCAAATAATGCAGCCATGAACATCTTGGATAGATCTTTTGATTCCTTGATTGTTGTCACTTTTGGTTGCTGGTCTTGTTAGACACTTCAAGATTTTGATGTTTAACTCTTCAACATCAAATATCTTCCCATGATCAAGAAGATGGTTCACAATGTGAGTGAATCTTGTTTGGAGCTGAGATATGTTTTTTGTGGTGTTCATCTTGAACATTTCATACTCATGAATCAAGGCATGCTTCCTTGATCTTTTGACTTCATCAGTCCCTTCATGAGTGACTTCCAACATCTCTTCCATCTCCTTTGCACTTTTACACCTAACAGTTCTAAAAAATTCATTAGAAGAAAGTGCAAAAGTAATCATGTTCTTAGCTTTAAAATCATACTGAACAGCTCTTTTTCTGCATCATTCATCTCATCCCATTCTTTGGGAATCATATTATTACCAACATTTTTCATAGAAATCAAAGGACTTTTTTCTATTGCATTCCATGCACCAGGGTCATTTGATTGAATGAATATCTGCATTCTGTTGTTCCAAAAACTAAAATGCTCTCCTTCAAACATCTAAGGACGAATGATGGAGACACCCTCTTTGAAGGTAATCTGTGTGATATTCATTTTCTTTAAAAAAGATAGTGATCTTGAATAACACTCAAGAACCAGCTCTGATAGCAATTGAAATTGAAAAACAATATGAACACCCATAATAACCAAGAAGGGGGTGAATTGGTTAAAACAGAGTCTTTAAAATTTCTTTAAAACAAGCAGCAGATTTAAGATCTTTATCATAATTAAACCAAGAATGCTTCAAACAATAAAATCACTCAGCTCAAGAATACAATTACTAAAAGCTTTATTTGTTGAGTAATAAAGAATTCACCAAGAATCACAGATCAAGATGATAAGAAGATATTAAAGAAAGTAATCAACACAAAGAGCTATACTGGTTCACCACTCAACAAGAAAAGCTACATCCAATTTCTTCCAACCAAACCTTGGATAGAGTTCCACTATTAACAAAATCTATAATTTACAAGCTTACAAAAGATCACCCTTTATCAACCCTAGATAAAGAACTGAAATCTAAAATCCTATTAGACTTCTAATGATCAAGACATAGAGAACCTTCTTTACTCTTCCCTCTAGAGAACCCTACTCTAGAAAAGCTTTAAAGAACCTCTTCGTAATAGTTACAAACAACCAAAAATACAAAAACAAATTTACAAGAAAAGCTAATTAATAAAGACAACCTGATGATCCAATGATTATGAATCTACTCTTCCCTCTAGAGAACCTACTTCTAGTTACTATAATAAAACTAGTTTTTGGACCCGTGAGTTTGCATGGGTAAGCGTACCCACAGGTAAGCTTAACGTGAAATGCATGATTTGAATATAAGTAGTTTTCATGTTAAGCTTGAGCGTATCCACAACACTTGATTATTAAATATAATAAAACATTGTAATACTGAGTAGTCTAATATATAATAATCAAGTGTTGTAAGAGTAGATATAGTATGGGTTATTACAAACCATATGATAAAGATATAAACATAGGAAGAAAAGATAGTTTGCAATATAGACTTCAACATTTTGTAGAGTTAACACATAAGTTATGTTTAACCATGTAGCAAAGCACATGGTTGCTGGTGGGATCAGGTAACTCGATCACAAAATCTAGGTCTGATTTCAAATTCTTGGCCCTTGCATATGATTTCCATCCGGCGTCGATTTTAGCATTTTTACGCCAGTGGTTGTAGACAATTGTGCATTCTCTGTTTTCGTAAAAAAACAATATGTGTGAATGTTGCATCCTTTAAGAAGTAATACATGGTAATTGGCAGATCCTGTAATACGTGTTTTGGAATGTTAGATTATGATATATGGATGCAAATTATTGAAGAAGACAATGTTATAGTATGTATTCCATAAAAGCTTACTAAGGCACTGCAATTGACTTTGTATTCATTCAAGAGTATGTGAAAGATGATGAAGTTAGGATTCTTCTTGTATAGAAAATTCCACTAGGGAAATGAATGTGGCAAAGATTCACTTTTGAAAATAGTGATTAAAAACACTGATTGACCATAGTGGGTTAATGTGATGTGGTGGTGACCTTGGAGACCATAGTAGTCTCTTATTGCAACCCATCCATCCACAATTAAAGGGTTGTCCAAGGATTGGTTGAATTTCATAGAATGACGTTTTCCATGGCAATCTATCAAATGCCATATGTCATCCAAGTCTTCTTTAAATCTGATAACAAAACTCTTAAGGAGTTCCGCATAAGGCTACATTTGAAATATATAAACATTAGTGCTAATGTAGGAGATGCTTGAGAGTAATTAAAACCTATAATGTAGAATACATTAAGAAATGCTAATCGTGTCCTTAACATGAATAGTATTAACGCAGTCTTTGGCTTTTCTATGTATTTGCATCATGTATAAGGCCATATCCTTAAGAGTTTGGGTATTCCCACATTTTTTCCTAAATGTAGCCGCAATAGAAAGATAATAGAACTAAGAGTATTGGTAGTTTTACACGCTGTTACCATTAGCAAATACAAATTAACTATACGAAATTTTGCATGGTAAATAATAAAGCATATGCAAACCATAATCATCAACATATGTGGTGATTACCAGATAAATTGAAATGATATATTGTTTTTTGGAGGCAGTGATCCTTTGTAGACAAATAAACAAACATAGTAGACTATGGTAAGCAAAACATTCTATTGCAGAAAAATTATAAATTCTTAAAAGATCACTTGAAAATTGTTTGTACTTTATATTTCTCTTTATAAACATCACTAATCACTTTGCTTACTTTAAAATTCACATTACCTAAGAATCATGAACTATTATTACCTGTAAACTAAACCGACACACGAGACAGTAAATGGAATTGCCAATTCTACTTGGGAATCTGGCCTCAATCAGACACAAGAATGGTGTAACATTGGCAATAAGCAACCAATTGAAACTTAACAAAAAAATCAACACGGAAAATTTGATCTTTGTCCCTGCCCCAAGCACCCATTGCCCAATAAATGAGACAAATATACAGGACATAAAAGATGAAAAAAAAACAGTAGTAAGACAATGGAAAATGTTTAGAAATGGTTAACAATGGTTTTAAAGACACGTTTCAGACAATCTATTGAAGCACAGACTAATTGTTATTTGAAAATTTTAAGATTTATTTTAGGAATATTCATTAGACTCAGAACTTTGATTTGGAACAACAATAAAAATGGAGAGAAATACACAGGATATAAAAGATGAAAAAAAAATTGTAGTAAGACAATGGAAAATGTTCACAAATGGTTATCAATGGTTTTATAAACACATTTTAGACAATTTATTGAAGCACAAACTAATTGTTATTTGAAAATTGAAAATTTATTTCATGAATATTCATTAGACTCAGAACTTTGATTTGGAACAAAAATAAAAATGGAGACAAATAATTTTTCATGTCTGTTTTTGCATGCATAAGTCATATGGACTTTAAACCCTAAGTATTATAATAACAACATATTCAAATATTATAGTTTGGATGTACTGATCTTTATGATACGAAGAATTTCTCGCATTTTAGTTATTAATGATAAATGAAGGCACTTTGCATCAGTTTGTAAGTGCTTACCTTTTGTAGAGGAGCGTTTGGTGACTGTTGTCGTCTTCACTGTTAGCATCGATGAAGATATGGTCATATTTGACAGAACACTGCTGTGAAAATAAGTCTTCATAGTGGTTTTGCACTGGGTGGTCAGTGGATGAAGATTATCCTCGTACTGTGTCGTCTGTTTGCGCCTTTCACAAAGTGTCTCTTTGTGTTCCAATGTGTGTTTGGAGTGGTGGAATGTGAATAGTTAGGAATGTGGAATATTGCCTGAAGTTTATAAACGAAGAATTGTTGCATTGATGGCATTGTACGAGACTCACCAAGTTACCCAAATTTGAACACGTGTACTTTGGCGCTGACTTGAGACAGTGTATTCGGCTTGTATACATGACCCAATAGTCCATATTTAGTGTGTTCAAAAGTGTTGATTACTTATACACAACTTCTATACATGCACCAACTCTTTCCTTTGCTCCAATTTTTTTTACTATATATAAATCACGATACAATATAAAAATAAGCAACATACCAAGTGGACATTCTTGTTGATTAAAGTGGATAGACCTATTAAGAATCGTTAAAACAAAAATGAAAGATGTCATAAATCATAATTCCCATGAATAAAAAGTACCATAAGACAACAAAGTACATAACAACCTTTCATTTAATGCATTAGAATGTAATTTCTCATTTTTCGCATTGAGTTTAGCTGCTTTATCAAACTAAGGCTTCTTCTCTTGATTCCATTGTCATAAACAAAGATTCAATCAACATTTATGACTCCTCCAACTTGAGCATATGGTTTCTAAAATCCATTTTTAGCACGTTATTCAATGTCAATTTTTTTCCTGCATAACATCATCAATTCAAATAAATATTTGAATCAATTAAAAAATATAATCAAAGATAAAGGTGAGTGAAATGTAATACTATGACAGTTTGCCACAAGTCATCCCAATTTTCTTTTAGTCCTTTCCAGCTTGTGAATGTTAAGGGAGTTAAATGTGCATTTCTAGCCAATGTTCCCAAGTAATTGCCCAAGGTAGCCTGATAACTACTAATAGGTTGACCATGAGTATTAACCCTAATTGTCAAACAATCTTCATATCTCAAGCCATGAGTTTTAAGACATTTGGTAGGACCCTTTTTCTTCTTGTTGGTAGAACTTGTTATTAAGTATAAATTTGAATATATTAAAACACATTCATTCTAACATGCTAATGTAATATATGATATAGTGATATAAATAACTAACCATCATGTTTGGGTGCTAATGAAGTTTGACAAGGGCTTGGTGTGGCATCTTTCAACTCATCAAGAATTTCAACCATAGAACCACTTGGACATGAAACCTAATGCTTCTTGGGCACCAAGGTTATTGGTTCTTTCTCACCAATAACACTAGCCATCGAGCTACATGGCCTTGAAATCTTATGCTTCTTGGCTAACAAGGTTCTTTGCTCTTGTTGCTCACTAAAGACCTAGTGCATTGACTCATTTGGCCATGAAACCTTTTCTTCATTGCTTACCATCATGTTGTAAAACATAAAACAGTGTAGAAATAATATATAGGCTTATCATATCAAAAAAATCAACTCAAATTTGCATATAAAAACCCAAGTACATTCATCTAAAATTTAATATTGTGTTTGAAAAAATGCACAAATACATTAAACAAAAAAATCTAAACATCATCTTGAGACTTTTTTCTAGTTGCTTGTTTTGTATCAACTATTGTTCCAAGTACATCATCCTAAACCAACTGATATCATCTTCATCTTCAACTTCATCTACCATCGGTTGATCCAACGAAGGACTTCTCAACTTATCTTTCAAGTACTTTTCCATATCATCATTCTCAAAATCCCCATACATGTCAAACAAACCTCTAAGGGTGGTTTCAGTTACAACATGCCAATTATCACTTGCGTCTTTTGTATAGTATACTTGCCTAACTTGAGTTGCAAACACAAATGGGTCATTTTCATAAAAAATTTGCAAGTATTAACCCAAGATGGTCTTGCTTACTTTGAAACCAATCAGATTTAAATAAGCTAAACTTAGAATTCCTATAATAATTTAACTCTATTATATCTTTCAAAACTTCATAGTAGGTAACATTATGTGCTTCAAGATTTTCATCTTTTACATTTTTAAACCTAATAGTAGATGAAGTAATCATTACTAGTTTTGTATTTTTCTTTCACAGCCTTCAACAAAAAACTTTAATCATTTATCACAAGATGAAAATCTTCTTGCAATAGTATTAGGTCCTTTAGACAACCATTCAACCTCTTCACTAACAATCACATTCTTAAAATGATCTTCAAACCATTTGTGAAAAGTGAGGTATTGATCTATTGTCTTATTCCATTTGTCTTTATAAGCATTGCTAAAAAGAAATTTCTCATGTTCTCTGCACAAAAACTAACATATGGAATAAGAAAATAGATCAATACCTCACAAAAACTAACAAAAATAATTAAAATGTCTCCTATAAAAGACAAAAATATGCATTTTGTCTTAATTGACATATGACTTGTTGAGCTCACAATTAAACAACACATAACGGTGAGCTTTCTCACACTAAAGAGGTTTCAAACTTGTCATCACTCCATTTCCTATTGGACCATCTAAATTCCTTGGCAACTTGTTGAACTTTGTTTGATCATCATTCAAGTACCTTGTCAAACACTCATATGCTAGATATGCTTCTGCAATGGAATCCTTTGGATGACTTCTATTACACACATAAGTCTTTAACTTAAGAAGAAACATATAAGAATAAAAGACTATGATTTTGGAGGACAAGAGAAAATAAAGAAAATTCATTCAATGAAGAAATTACCTTTCTATTGGATACATCTAATGGCAATGCACAGGTCCAACAATCATAGTCTCATATGCTAGATGCATAGATAAATGAATCATTAGAACAAAAAATGACAGAGGACAAATATTCTCCAATTCACATAGAATTAATGCAATTTTTGCATCAAATAATTTGAACTCTTCAACATTGATGACTTTAGAACATAGAATATTAAAGAAAGAGCTTAACTTCATTAAAACTCTTGGAACTTCTTTTGGCAACACTTTCTGTATTGCAACTTTAAGCTAATCTTGCATCAATATATGAAAATCATGACTTTTAAGCCCAAGAACATTTTGTTGTTCAAGATTTACACATCTAGCAACATTATAACCGTAATTTTCGGGAACCTTCACTCCTTTTAGCATATAACTGCATTCTAATACTCCTTTCGAAATAAAATGCAATCATTAATACAAGCATGGATCTTTTCATAACTGAAACCTAAATCCTTAATGATAAACTTGCAATCTTGGAATGTTGATGGCAAACAAGTGTAATGCCTTGAAATTTCGATAACTGAAAATAGATGTTTGATGTATTTCTTGTGTTATATTTATTATTTGATTAGGTTAGATTAGTTGAATTATTGTGTAAATTATCCTTGTACAATTTCTTGGTGTGGACGTTAAGTTATGTGGAGTTGTTTGAGATGCGTTGAAAAAGAATGATTCCGAGTTTGACCCAATACCTGTTTTGGTAAAATCACAACTTTGGAATTATTAACCGTTGGATTGCCTTCAAATTTTAAAGGTAGGATCCGAACCCAAATATTCAAAGTTTGACCTTTGGGGTTTACGAATTAAAATCTAAATCATGATATATTAACTTTTCATAGAAGTAGTGAAATTTCAAAAATTGGGTTAGCTTGTCAGGTGAACAAAAATTCGCCTGGGCGAGTCAAGTCAGTTATAAATTTGCACAGTAGCATAAAAACACAAAAATTGCAGCCTTCTTATTCTCCACACCTTAACCCAATCTACCATCATCCTCCTCCACCACCCACACCCATCGGTAACTGCCTCGAGCTGTCGTTTCTTGCCGTTGAACCATCGCACCGAAAGGAACACTTTAATCGGAGCGAAATCTTCAAAACTCAACTCGAGAATTCAGTAGAGAATGGAGCCTCCAATCTTCCTTCCTTGGTTT
The DNA here is from genome assembly GCA_007407185.1 of Glycine tomentella. Lineage (NCBI taxonomy): Eukaryota > Viridiplantae > Streptophyta > Magnoliopsida > Fabales > Fabaceae > Glycine > Glycine tomentella. The sequence continues at coordinate 47,492 of PYAF01000945.1, forward strand.
CTTTGAGGTAACCATGGTTTCCTTGCCTTCTCCTAGTTAGTATGAAGCCTCTCTTGGTATCTCTTGTGATTTTGGTACCGTTATTGGGTGTTTTTACACTTCCTTTGAAAAACCTTTAAATATAAGATGTTGTAAGTTTTATTTTTATAATATTGATGTCATTTTTGTGACCTTCGTTAAGCCCTGGTCACATTGGTGTAATTGAAATTTCAAAATGTTTTCCTTTTGATGTGGACTTCCAAAACACCATTTTAACCCCTTTTAAATTTGAGTGGGTATTTGACCCCAAATGTTAATATTAACATTGTCTTTGAAATTTATACTAAATTGTCTTCAATTTGGTATATAGAGCTCTGCGTTTGGACCAAAACATGTAAACATGAGGGATATCAAAACAACATCATGGGGAGCTAACGGGAGAGTTTATAGATAGGTAAGGAAAGATTATTGTTTGGTTACAGTTTTTGATACCATAGTTGAGGGTCATGGAACCTAATTATGGAGATGTATGTTTGTCCCTATTGTGTGTTGGTTTTCAAGAAAAACTATGTTTTAAACTAATGGGATGCAATATATTTATTATTGATGTATGTTTGTTCCTATTGTGAGCTCATTTTCAAGAAAATTTGTGTTTTTAACTAATGGATGCGATGAATTTCTTATTGATGAATAAAACTGTGAACGATGTTGTTGTAATGATTGGATTTTTGGAAAAAGTCTTAAATATAGAGGAGACTCGGCCCCAAATTTTATAATACGTTCTCCTATTTAATTCCTTATTAAAATTTTAAATAGGCATAAGAATGTGTTTTCTATATTGTAGTCCTCTTCTTTAATTTAGAATTATCCTAAAATACCAGTCTTGTGGTAATATGGATTGTGAATGAATGAGATTTGTGATGTTGATGATGATATTGAAATGAGATTATGTTGATGATTATGTTAATATGAGATGATATTGATGTTTATGATGATGATGTTGAAATGAAATGATATTGATGTTGTTGATGATATTGTAATGAAATGATATTGATGTTGTTGATGATATTGAGATTGAGATGATATTGATGTTGATGATATCATCGTGATGGATGTCTATTGAACATGGGGGTGCAGTGACCTGTTGGATATCCATGCGGGGAAGAGTTTACAAATTTTAAGCATTCCTGGAGAGGAGAAAGGATTGCTTAGAATTCCGATCTCTATCCATGGTCAGTGCATTGATGAGCCCATGTTTGTATGTTGTGTATGTACATGGGGTGCATGACTTATTGGATATCCTTGCGAGGAAGAGTTTACGAATTTTAAGCATTCCCGAAGAAAAGAAGGGATTGCTTAAAAATTTGGTCTCTATCCACGGCCAGTGCATTGATGAACCCATGTTTCATACACCATAATTGCATGGAAATAGAATGAAGGCAATGTGTACTTGATGTTTTTATGAGGATAAAAATGCGGGTACTAGGGGGCATATCACTCGGTTTGGAATTCGCTTGAAACTTTGGCTGATCACCATGGGGGAAATAGCTAGCTAGTGCACGACAGGGTGACCTCGACAAATGACTAAATCATTTTCCTAAGTGAAAGGCTATTTCCTATGGTACCACATTGCATGGTGAGAGTGGAATCAGGTGCATGCATCATTTTGAGCATAATTGACTTTAATTGTGGAAAAAGTGAATGACTAGTTTGTTGAGTTTGTGTTGCACTGATTGATTACGGAGAATGATTGGGGTTGCTATTATTGTTTTCTTTCTAATTATTATTATCTGGTGCTTGTTGATTTTGTATAATAAACTCATCCTTGCAATTTTGTACCATGTGGTTGGTACCTGTGATGATCACAAACTTTCGTTCGTGTGAGCAGATGAGCAGCAATAGGTGATATTGGAGAGAGATCTTTTTTGTTGGAGCCGCCAAGCCGACGTGATAACGTTGGAATTCATTTTGGGAGATAGTTGTGTTTTGTTATTAACTTTTTTTTAGTTGGTTCCTTAAATAGAACTTGCAAAATGAATCTATTTATCATAAAGGGATTCGTTGTTCCTGACTCTGCTTCAAGAGAAGATAAGGCTGGCTTGGGGCTAACCCTTCCTGACAAGGAATTTCATGACGGGCATGTGATACCTTGTTAGAAATCCAAATAAGGCATGTGATACCTTGTTAGAAATCTTAGGAAGTCTAGTTTAACATACTAGAAGATTATAATTTATGGGCAAATAGATTGGTACATAATATACAATAATGAACCCCATCTGGTTAAGTGTTTCTAGCTATTTGGAAAAACTTTTGACTTGACCACATGTAACTCCTAGAATTTTGGCACAAGGAATATAGGCTTTAGCCAAAATGTGACCAATCAAAAGGTTGCCTTAGACCAAGATCATTTCACATGCACAAGAGTTCTCCAATAAGACAAATCATGCACCAAAACAATAAGCTAGAAGCAAAGCTTGAAGTGTAGGCTGCTGTAAAAAAAATTGTTGGCTGAAGTGAAAAGATAAAATAATGCTTTATGTGCATGTGTATTCACCTAAGCCAAGCAAATGCATCCCCTTGCTAAGCCATGTCCACGTAGAAAAGGCTAGTTGTCCCAAAGTCCATAATTAAGAGAATCTGGACCAAGAAAATCAAGTCAACATAAGGTTTAGAAAAATATCTTTCAAAGTAATGATGATTTAGTTAAGTTATAACCAAACTAACTCCTAATTCAATTCTAATCTAACTAGAATCACTTAAAACCCAACTAATTAAATTAATATAAATAGCTAGGATGTTGGAAAAATCTGCACGTATAGATTGCTAGCCAAATCTCCTTACAAGGCTAGTTGCTCCTTGCACCAAGCTTTTCCCTTCTTACTTCCTTTGCTTGCTCCATCCGTGACATCTCTTCTACCACCTTATCCATCAAAATTTATTCTTTAAAGACTTCACTCTTTAGAGGATTTCAAAGAGAGACAACTCCTTAATCCATTCCAAAACCTAATTCTCTTGAGGTAGGCTAGGTTTCAATCTCTAGTTAAGAATTTATTTGGACTAACCTATATGTTTGAATGTGCAGATTTATGGTTGATTATTTAGGCTGGAATTTCATATCATTAAAGGTTATTTTATGACGTGATAATGTTGATTTAACAATAGGATAGGTTGATGATTTAAATGCTAAAATATTAGTGATATTGGACTTGAATTTGATGATCTTTGGAAATGATTTTGATGACATTTGGACTGTTTATTTATATTTATGTTGTGGGACTATTTTTGAATTAATTTTGAGAAGTAGATGTTGAATGGTATGTAGATAAATGGTTTAAATACATAAGTGGTTCAATTTGAGGATTAAGTAGTAGGGTGGTAAGCTAAAGGAGATTAAGATCCAGACTAAGTTCTAATACTTGTGAAAGTCTAAAGGAATTAAGAAATTATTTGAAAGATATTTTGTGGTTTATTAGTTAGACTTTTAGCACGATTTATCTGTAGCTTGAGGATATTCCATTGTCATGCATAAGTTGGTATGATTTTGCTTGAATAAGGTATGGTAGTCTAACCATACTTTTGGTACGTATGATGTTGTGATGGAAATTTTTTCTTTGAGGTTGTATGAATTTTCTCATGGATTGTATTATTGATGAAAATGATGGATTTGATGTGATGATATGTTGATCCATGTTTCCGAGTCCAGTACGAGATTTGTGAAACAAGATTAGATACTACATCTAGTACAAGATGTAGAGACCAGGTGCAAAAACATGGAATAATTATGGTTTGCGTAAGATGGCTGTAGCTAGACATCCAGTACGAGATGTACCTATATAAAGTACGATATGTAGAAGTCATATGCACCATGGAAATTTTCATTCATGCATTGTTTGTGTAAGACGGTTGTAGCTACACATCCAGTACAAGATACCTACATACAATATGATATGTAAAAGTCCATGTGCACATTGAAATTTCATGCACACATGTTTGAATGGTTATTGAAATTTATTAATGGTTTACTAACATACTAATGTATTTGGTGGTTTAGTTTTTGTCTATTGAGAAATTTTATTTTTCACTAGATTTGTTTCATTTTTTTATAGATGGCAACAGTGATCGTGTTTCTTGATGCCCTGGATTTGGTGATGGTGTAGGAATGAAGATAAGAATTAGGCTGGTGTATGGAAAATCTTGTACTTGTATAATAAGACGTGATGTATGATAACCAATGTCGTATCGCTTCAAAACAATTAAACTACGCTAATTATGTAGCATAGGATTAACCTAGGTCGATTCAGAGACATAATCAAGTTGGTTCCAACTTTAATTCACTAATAAATAGTAAGGGATTTTTGTAGAACAGTTTGCATGCGATGAGTAAAAATTGCGAAAACACAGACTACAATTGAAAAATGCAGAAACTAACAGAATTGATAAGAGATATTGTAAAACATTTAAAGAACATCAATCCAATTCACCAAACCAAGCAATGCGAATTATCATAGTTCTTAGATAGTGATTTTGTTATGAAAGTTCATTGAATTTCATTAGAAGCAGTTCAATCGAATTAAACCCTAAATTAATTGAAACCACAAACCTAATTGAAATATCATCCAAATAATTTGTGATTAAAATTCAAAATTAGGAAATGAATCCATAACCTAATCCGTTTTCAATCCTAAACACATTCATAATCATGAAAACTGGATTGAAGAAGAAAGTGAACATTCACACAAAAATTGAAATATCAAACCAGAACTCAAATTTCTCCTTGCTTGGATTGAATCCTTGGATTGATTGATTGTTTAGCCTTCCATGATCATCATCAATGGAAGACCCACAAAATTAGTGCACGAAAATGGAAGAACAGAAATGAAAATGAAGAACAATGAGAGAAAATGTTTTAGTTCTGAAAACTTAAAAAGAAAATTCAAAATATGTTTTTGCTAAAATGTAGTGTAATCCTTCACTCTCTAATTGCACTGGCATATAGTGACTAAGTCAGTAGGAAAGGATGGGCCATGAGTAGGCCCATCTAATCTAATTAATTATGCTAATTACACCACTAAAAATGCAACTCGCAGTCCAAAATTCAAGTGCAGATGTTCTGACTTCCAAGCCTAAAATGACCCTCAAAATCACAAAATTGGCCTTGGCTTATCTCTGAAAAAATTGTAGATCTTTTCCTTATCTTTCTAGGGACTATTCATATGTGCCATTTGTTGTTCTGTAGAGCTCTCTAGGTCCTGCACAAGGAAGATGTCAAGTGAACATAAAATTTGAAAATAAGCAACAATTAGCAATTAAGTCCACTTGTTTGCCTAAGACAAAAACTGAATTAGAATGAGAAAATAAAAGTCCAAGAAAAGTCAAATAAGCTAAGAAGAATAGAAAAATATTAAACTAAAAATGCTCAATCAATGTAACAAGTAACCAATTCCGTTTAATGAATGCAATCTCTGCTTATAAAATATATACATTTTAGAATTCTTACTAATATACGTTTTTTTTAAAGAAACAATAACAAAAATTATATAGAAATATATTAGGTCGTTACAATAGATATATGCATATTTATTTATTTACGTATTTGTGCGATGTCTGGTGAGTGTAGTATCGCGAAAAATTTACTACCATTTTCATAATCGAATTAATGGAGTTTTCATTAAAATTTGATATTACACATTTAGAGTAGTGATATCGTAGCGACAAGGCGGGTCGTTACAACAAGAGTTATCAGGAAGCAGCTCTCTTAGCAATTCTAGCAACATATTAAATGACACATTGCTCCATCTATGAAGATTATTAATATGCAACAAACGAACAATGACTGATAGTTTGGATAAATTTTTACAACCAAGATATACTTCTTTGTGGGCATCATGTATCAATTTCTTAAACCTAATTGTTTTTGTATCAAGCTCTTCATTATCTTCATCTATAATGTCATCAAATGCATTTTCTCCTAAATCTATTGTCATCATGTAGGTCTCCTCTAACAAGCTATCCCAATTATCTGCACATTAGATTTTTCTTGTTCATTATTTGATAAGAGTCGGAGGTGGGGAAAAACTTATGTTAGGGGGTTTAGATAGCAATGTAGCAATTATAATAGTTCGTTATAACTAAGGCTTAATTAGTTATAACTAACTAATTTGGGGGAAATATAAATAGATGAGAGGCAGTGGGAAAAAGCGTACCAATAGGTGTAAGGAGGTTGTGATTCCTCGAATAATCACAAATTGTAATTGCAGGAGATTGTTCTCCAAAACTCAATAAAGCTTCATTCTTTTCCTATACCTGATCCAGTTCCTATTAACTGGTATTAGAGCTCCAATCTTGGGGTTGTGAGAGGTGAATGGGATCGAAGAATAGTAACAAGATGGACGCAAGAATGGAGGGCCTTGAACGCTAGATGGAAGAAACTCGTGAGGCTACCTTGCTGAATCGCGAGGCTATGGAGACCAATTGATCGCTATTGAAACTCGATTGGGTTCAATAGAAAGTGTGTTGCAGCGGCTTGTCGTAACTTGGGAGAGGCCGACGATGTAGGAACAGGTTCAGGTGAAGGGGGCGAGAGGCAGAAATCGGGAAGGAGATGAGGAGGGAGCACGACATTGGAGGAACATTGAGATACTGGTGTTCGCAGGAGAAGACCTAATGGGTTCAGTGTCCAGCATCAAAAGATATTTTTGACTCCAGGCAGTGAAGGAGGAAGAGAAGTTGGAGGCGATCCTGGTAGCCATGGATTGGGAAGCATTGGCTCGATTTCAATGGTGGAAGTCTTGGAGTTTGAACCAATCTTGGGAAGGATTCAAGACTGCCTTGGTGCAAAGGTTCCAGAGCACAAATTTGGGAAGCCCATTCCAAGCCTTGTTAGCCTTAAGGCAGGAGGATACAATACAGGGGTACATTAGGCTCATTGAGAAGCATGTTGGAGCAGGGAAGGGATTAAGAGAGTTGTTTTTCATGGAGGTGTTTGTGAAGGGGCTGAAGGAAGAAATTTGGATAGAGGTAAGGTTGCATGAGCCCAAGACATTGTTGGATACAATGTTAAAGGCAAGGCAGGTAGAAGAAAAAAAATAGAATTATGGGTAATTTACCCAGAACTGGGAAAAAGAGTCAACCTTCCCCAAGGCCTAGTTCTTTAAGTTCAAGAAGTGGCAAGGAGTGGCAGCAGGGCAGTCACAAGGTGATGGAACCCTTGGGGATGGCTAAAAATGGAGGGAAGCCTTGGAATAAAAAGAAAACCTTCCATAGGTTGATGGAGGTCCATGTTGATTTGAGGGGGAGCTATTTGAAGATTGATGCAAATTGAAGACTTGGAAATGTTTTGACTTTCAACATGCTTGAAGGCTTAAATAGAAGATTGTGATTAAATGTAAAAGGAAAGAAAGCTTTATGTTGATCCAAGTCCTAGCATGCATATCATTCATACTCATTTAAGCATTATATCACTAAAGCATTAAGTAATTGTTTTGGAACTTACAAAAAAGCTAAGTGTTTTTGGAAAAATAGACTAAAGCTGGTTTAATCGATTAATACACATAAAGAATCGATTATATTGTTCTTCAAGCTTTCTGGAAAATTATCAAGAACGATTTAATCGATTACATCATCGGATTAATCGATTATTTCATCTTAGTATATACATGATCTGGCTGAGTGACTGGTTTAATCGATTACCACTGATCCATAATCGATTATATACCTATTTAGAAAAAGTGACCACTCTGCCTTAATCGATTACCATTCATTGTAATCGATTATTTAGCTCATTACATATTTTGCACTCACTCTGCCTTAATCGATTACTGTTTGTTGTAATCGATTATATTACTGAAATATGATTTTTACTTACTTTGCTTTAATCGATTACCAATTATTGTAATCGATTACTCAGTACAATATGATTTTAGAGGACTTCTGGTGTAATCGATTACACGTCGGGATAATCGATTAAATGACCCATTGCTGTAACCCAGATCTTGATATGAACAGTTTAAATAATCGATTACATAATAAAATAATCGATTACTTTGTTCATACATCTTTTTCCAGAAAGATTAAGAACAAATTAATCGATTATACGAGCGTATTAATTTACTACAAGCTTTATTTCATTGTAATTTCACTTGCATTTAACTTATAATTTTGTGGCTCTATATAAAGCTACCAATGCTGATTTGCTTGTGAGAGTTTCTCTCTTATTCTTGTGCAAGAACCTCTTGGGTCTTATCAATGGCTTCTCAATGCTATTGTGGCGATTCTTCCTAGACTTATTGGAGAGCTTCTCCATGGTGTCTTCCATCTTCATCTTTTATTTTCTTCCATCTTCCATTGTTGCAGATTTGAAGCTTTATTCTAGCATTGTGTTGCACGTGAATTTCCACTTTGTGCCTCACATGAATTAGGAAAAGCTTGAGTTCTTGAAGGAATCTTGAAGAGTGAATTTCATTACAAGGACAATTGGGAAATTCAATGTCTAATGGGTTTACCCATACATCATAGGTTATATCCTATGGAGGTAAATGAAAAAATGAGGAAGGGAGAGTGTTTCACTTATAATGAAAAATATCATTCAACTCATGTTTGTAAGAATAAACAATTGAGGTTGATGATTATGGAGGAAGAAGTGGAAGATATTGATGGTAGGGAGCAAGAAGAGGGTGAAGAAGAAGAGTGGGAAGACCTTCATCAAGTATCTTTACATAATATTGAGGGGTTTAAAACCAAGAAGTCCCTCAAGCTATGGGGAGAAATAAAAAGAAGGAAGGTAGTGGTCTTCATTGATGTGGAGCCACTCAATTTTATTTCTCTGAAATTGGTGAGAGAATTGGAGTTAGAAGTGACTCCTACACAGCCCTATTCAGTTGAAGTAGGAGATGGCCATAAGGGGAAATGTAAGGGAATGTGTAAAGATTTAGAAAAATTGAGTTGCAAGGGATACGAGTGGTTCAAACTTGTTACTTGTTTGAACTAGGAGGTGCTGATGTGGTGCTACGGGTGGAGTGGTTAGCTGGAGTGGGAGAAGTGAAGGCCAATTTTGACAAGCTGACCCTGGCTATTAAGGTTCAAAATAAGAGAATTGTGTTGAAAGTTGAACCTGGGTTGATTAAGGCTGCCATCAGCCTAAAGCTGATCAAAGGAAGCATGGGGGAAGCTGATAAGAGGTTTCTAGTGGAAGTAAAGGTAATGTATGAGGAAAAAAAGGCAGAGGCAATGCCTGAATCAGTGGAACAGGTTTTGAAGCTGTTAAGGGGGGTTTAAGGAACCACAAGGACTGCCACCACATAGGGAGAAGGACCATGCTATTAATCTTCAGCCTGGTAATCAAATCCCAAACATAAGGCCTTATAAGTATCCTCATTATCAAAAAGCGATTGAAAAGGTTAGTAAGAGAGATGATGATGGTCGGAATTATTAGGGCCAACACTAGTCCTTTTTCTAGCCTTGTAATTTTAGTTAATAAGAAAGATGGCAGCTAGAGGTTTTGTGTGGATTATATGTTCCTTAACAAAATTAAAGTGCCTGATAGGTTTCCCATACCTATAATAAAAGAGTTACTAGATGAAATTGGTGGAGCATAATGGTTTTCTAAACTGGACCTGAGGGCTGGTTATTGTAACACCCTTATATTTAATACATATTTGTGAGTTTTTTTCATTAAATTATCAATATGCACTTTTATTTTACAAAAAAATTAGTTTAAGGTAAAAATGACAAAAATGCCCTTAGATATTTTGAAAATTACCAAAATACCCTTTAGTCTAAAAATAGACAGATATTGTTGGGAATTCTGTAGGAACTTGAGAAAAAGACAGTATAGTCCTAGATAACAAATTGTCAACTAAGCTGGTGACAGAATACCATAAACTAGAATTTCTAGGAATTTTAATAGAAATTCTGAAAAGAGCTCAATACAGGCTAACTCAAGTATCTAAAAAACACAGGAAAATGATAAATACAATCTATAGAATTTTCTCTTAATTATGTGATAAATAGACTTCTTTAACAAGTTAGTTTAGTAATTTTACTAATTAAAAACAAATTGGACCAATAAGAACTTAGAATATTGCCATTTCATGTAATAAAAGAAAAAATTATTGATTTGGTTCTAAGAAACAAGCTTTGGCCATATGACATGCTATCCAAGGAGAAAAGCTTTTAGAAAAGTCAAGAATGATCACATGGAGTGTTAAAGAACTTAGCCTAATACAATTGGTCCATGTGTAAAGGAGTAATTAATGCTTTAAGACTTTTCAAAATGCAAAAAACTTAGCAAAATCAAAACACCAACCATATGGAATAAAGGACAAAGGAATTCTCTACACCAATTGAGAAGTCCACGTGAAGAATATGCTAGGAGCAAGGAAAGTGTAAAAAATTCATGAAGTAAGACACATGGAAGGCAATAATTCACTAGCCAATGAAAACTAAACAAGTAAAAAGCAAGTGATCATAATCACTTAAGAAAGATATTTGAAGATTTTTTTTAGGAAGGCAAAGGCTAACACTTTTATATAAAGCAAGGTGGGGACCGGCCCATGGGAGGAGAAAAGAAAGCAAGAGTGAACGTATCATCCTAACCTTTTCAAAAGCAATTTCAAAACATTTCCAAAAGAAATCAAGAAAGTGACCGTGCAAACCACCCACCTTGTCCTTTTCAAAACATTCTAAAAACAAAACAGGAACCACTAAGCCTTAGGAAGAATCCCACGTGAGAAAGCAAGGAAAGAAGGCTGTCCAAAGGATTAAAAACAAAGTAAGGTAAGGGAAGCTTATGATAAGTAGAGTTTAAATATGTTAGGAGTCTTAAAATTACTTCAAAATTTAGCCTTGTCCATTAAGAGTATGATGAATTGACTTAAGGAACTAAAAGTGGTGTAATAAATTTATTAATTGAAGAAGTAATTTGAATTTAGTTTAATAGATGTTTAGTAGTAAGAATGAATTAAATCTAGCTTAATAAATATTTGGTTAAGAGACTTGAACTTTGGTGTGTAATAATTTTAATGGAGAAAATAATTGATTTAAATGATATTTATATTTTACTAAAGTTTATGTGGCTGATTACTGTGTTATAAATTCTTGAATATGTCTATAAATATTTCTGTGTTAAAGGAATGTTGGAATTGTTGTTGTAAGATTTTGTGTAAATAAGTTTATATATTGTTATTCCATGAGACTTTAAATATATTGGGCCCTATATTAGTTTATGTTGAACATGTGGAACATAAAGTAAAGAATAAAATTAAAGATCAAATATGAGAATCATTCATGCATGTGCATATGCCCTGTGGGGGTTAAGTCGCGTTACCTCAAGAGGAGGTGTGTCAGATAGCTTGACTGAGTCCATGCGTTTAGACAAATGGAGTCTGAGATGGGGGGTAGTTGTGGCGGTGAGGACCACACCACCATGATGATCACATGGATGGAGGTGACCTTCCTATTGCAACACCGACCTACCCTGACTGATTGGATAAGTTCTGTGCCACAAGAGAGAGTGGGGTTATCTTGACTATGGTACCATTTGATAAAATTTTGAGAAAGTCATGCATCATATAAACGGATAAGCATGCATCTTCCATGAATTTCATGAACAATAATCATGGCTATTTATAGATATGCTCTTTTTATTTAAATTGTATTTATCATAGACTTACCCTACTTTGTGCTGTGGTTGACACCTGTGATGACCCCAATTTATTTGGGCGAGCAGATGAACAGTAGTAGCTGAGCATGGATGTTGGATTGAAGATGTGCATGGATGTTGAGTTGAAGATGTGATGTAGATGTTGTGATGCTTACTATTTTGTGACTTATGATATGTATTTTGGACTGTCTGTATATTATTGGACATGTATTATGGACTGTAATATGGACTGTATTATATGGGAACTTAAATACGTTGAATAGTTATTAAACTTGTTCACCATAATCACTATTTTGGGAAAATTTTAAATAAATTAATTCAAGGTTATGGTAATTGATTTTCGAAAATTAAATGGGTAAAAACAAGAGAAAAAAAAATTTCATTCGTAAACTAAGTAATAGGTTAAATACGTAAAGAAAAGGAAGTCGTTACAGTTATCACCAGATTAGAATGAAGGATGAAGATGTGCATAAGAAAACCTTCAGAACTCATGAAGGTAATTATGAGTTTTTGGTCATGCCTTTTGGTTTGACTAATGCTCCATCAACCTTCCAAGCATTGATGAATGAAGTGCTCAGGCCATTCTTAAGACAATTTGTGTTAGTATTCTTTGATGATATCTTGGTGTACAGTAAGGATTTGGGAGAGCATCAAATGCATCTAAAGGCAATCTTACAGTTACTGTAGCAATAGGAATTACATGTTAATAGAAAAAAAATGTACTTTTGGTCAAAGGTTCTTAGAGTATTTGGGTCATTTGATTTATGGAAGAGGAGTGGAGGTAGACCCAAGTAAGTTGGAAGCAATGAGTAACTGGCTTGTGCCTAGGGAAATCAAAAGCTTGAGAGCATTTCTAGAGATGACAGGGTATTATGGGAGGTTTGTGAAGGATTATAGGAGGTGGGCACAACCACTCAATTCTTTGTTGAAGAAAGATGTTTTTCAATGGAATCAAGAAGCTGATAAGTCATTTGAAAAGTTGAAGAGTGTGATGAGTAAACTGCCTGTGTTGGTGCCTGATTTTTCTAAGCCATTTATGTTAGAATCTGATGCTTCAGGTTCAAGGTTAGGAGCAATATTGTTGCAGGAGGGAAGACCTTTGACTTTCTGGAGTAAGGCCTTATCTAAAAGAGGTCAACTTAAATCAGTCTATGAAAGGGACTTGATGGCAGTAGTGCTGGCTGTAAAGAAATGGAGACATTATCTGTTGGGTAGGAAATTCATCATCAAGACTGACCATAAGAGTTTGAAGTTCCTAAATGAGCAAAAGTTATTGAATGATGAACAATTTAAATGGGCTACTAAGCTGATTAGGTATAACTTTGACATCCAATACAGGCCTGGAAAAGAAAATGTGGTGGCTGATGCACTTTCAAGGCAGTTTGTTTTTTCTGTTGTTTCTATGGTACAAGAGGATGAGTGGGTTGATTGGGATGAGGAGCTGCAAGCTGATTCTCAATTATATGAGATTTATCAAGGGATTCTCACTAGAACAGCTGAGAAACCTAGCTATATAATTCATGGAGACAAGCTTTATTACAAGAACAGGTTGGTTTTGCCTAAAAATTCTGCTAGAATTCCTTTGCTTTTAAAGGAATTACATGATTTACCTGTGGGGGGACATTCTTTATTTTTTAGAACCATTAAAAGGGTAGATAGTGTGGTATTTTGGCATGGAATGAAGAAAACTATAAGGGAGTATGTAGCTGAGGGTGAAATATGCCAAAGAATAAAGCTAGTAGCTTAGACCCAGCTGGATTAATTCAGCCTCTACCTATTCCAACTAAGGTATAGACTGATATATCCATGGATTTTATTGGAGGGTTGCCAAAAACACAAGGGAAGGATACTATTTTAGTGGTAATATATAAGTTGACTAAGTATGCTCATTTTTTGGCATTGTGTCATCCTTATACAACTAAGGAGGTAGCTAAATTGTTCATCAATGAAGTGGTAAGACTGCATGGGTTCCCTTCTTCTATAATTTCTGATAGGGACAAATTATTCATGAGTCTTTTTTGGAAGGAATTGTTTAAGAAGGCAGACACTCAATTGAATATGAGCATTGCCTATCACCCTCAAACAGATGGGCAGACAAGGGTAGTAAACAAGTGCTTGGAGGCTTATTTGATATGTTTAACTGGGACCAAACCTAAGAAATTGCCTGCTCAGCTAGCTTGGGTAGAATTTTGGTTCAATATTAACTATAATATGTCTACCAAAATGTCCCCTTTTAAGACATTGTATGGACAGAAGCCTCCTATGTTGATGAGAGGAGTTGATATACCTTCTAAGCTGGAACACGGTGATGGACGATCAATGCAAGCTAAAGAGCTAGGACTCAAGTACTTCAAGATTATATCTAATCTAACTTGTATCTCTTGGAAAAGCAAGAAGAAGCCAAAAAGAAGCCCACAAAAGTAGTGGAAATGCAAAATGAGTGTTTTCTATTTTAACAGATTAAAAGCATCCTTAACAGATTAAAAACATCTTTTCTGATACCTGTAATCGATTACAAGCATCCTGTAATCGATTAAATCAGCCTGAAAATGAAAGTATCTCTGTTTTAATAGATTACATGTCGAATTAATCGATTATTTTGGTCCTAAATCTGTTTCCAGGAAGGATTAGAGCAAAATAATCGATTACCAAACCAAGTAATCGATTATTTAGGTTAAATAATCAATTACATGGTCGAAATAATCGATTAAACCAGAAGTTTATGCAGAAATGCGATTTTGTAAAGCCAAAGGTCGTTTTGAACAAAGCTTGCACTACTCTACATTTGGGCTTCATTTCAATTTGCATTTTACTTACATTTAGGGTCATTTATCTTGTAATTTCGTGGGCTATATAAACCACACCAAAACTGTTTGTAAGAACTTTTGATTCAATTAATACAATTCTGAAATTGTTGAGAGGGTTTCTCTCTTGTTCTTATTCAAGAACCTTCTTGTTTCTTATCAATGGCTCCTCTGCTATTGTGGTGATTCTTGCAAGACTTATTGGAATTCCTATTCCATGGTGTCATTCCTATTCATTCCTATTCTTCTTCCACAATCCATTTCTACAAATTAGAAATCTCTTAAAAAGCCTCAAATTCTGTGAAAGTGCAGAATTCTCCATTTCTTGGAGTTTGCTTGAAGATTGGGTTTCATTGCAAGGAAGATTTGGGAAACCTAATGTCTATTGGTTGTAGACATTACATCAGAAGGAAATCAATTAAGCAAGGACAAAGATGAATTGTTGTATGAATTGAGGGCTAATTTGCTGAAATCACAAGATCAAATGAGGAAGTATGCTAACAAGCAGAGGAGGTAGTTGAGTTTTCAGGTGGGGGATTGGGTTTTTCTAAAATTACAGCCTTATCGAATGAAGTCATTGGTGTAACACCCCGTAGGCCTCCGATGTGTTATCATTAATAATATCATATTAGCGCTTAAAACATAGTTTATAAAACTCAGCGGAAGCACAGAATCGCTTTTCTTGATTCATTATGTATGGAATAAACCAAATCACATAAAATTCACACACAAAGCACATTTGGCACACCCCTATTGATCCAGTTTCTCACAACATAAACATAAAGACAGATAACTAAACTTAGGCAGATTATCAATATACAACTAGTATACTCAGGAGAGAAATCTCATATACATATCAGAAACAGTTCTGTACAAACATATACATCAGAACTCGCACCACATCGTGTGATACAAAAGAATATCAGCCCTCACAGAGGGTATACAGAACTATACAAGCATCATCTGGTGTACACCCACACCATCCCTGCTCAAGGGTACAACATATAACCAAAAATAATCAAAGATGAGCCTACAAGCTCCATCTGCTGCTATCAGCCAAGCAGAAACGTCTCTACTTGGGCCTCCTGCCCTGAGACTGCTCTCTTCGTCCGGAAGAGTCACCTGAAATCATAAATCCCCAAACGGGGTGAGATAACACATCTCAGTAAGCTCAGGGTCCCTGGAGGCTTCTCCTCCACCCTGCCACTTCCATAACACATACATCAGACAATCACAAGCAAATGGCCCACTGGCCTGGCCCTCTGGCCCTCATAACAATATAAGCATATCATACACATATGGCGGAGTTGCCTCAACGCCTGGCGGAGCTACCTCAACGCCTATATCAATGGGAGTCTGGAACTCACACCTATGCCATCCTATTGGGTGCTAACAATTCGCATGGATGCACAATATATGGTACCTCCGAGAATAGAAGGCGCTACCTCAACTTCTAATCCCCTGGCCTGAGGGAATCAATCCCCTGGGAGCTACCTCAACCAAGAGCTAGCCATGCTAGGAGGAAACCACCATCTCCTAGGGAGGTCCATATCTATCTATTGGCCAACAGATCTATCACAGTCATATCACATCATAAATCAAGCACATATGCATACATATATCATTATGAGGATGCAACTACTAATGCATGCATCATGAAATGACCACCACTCCCCCGGAGTGTGGTGTGGCACACAAGATGGGAATTCATCCCTAGGGACTCTGAACTTACCTGGCAAAGTATCACTCTGCAGTTCTTTCCCTGGTCTGTGGCTCCCGCCACCAACAGTCTCAAAATCAAGGCCTAATCAAGGCATATGCAATCTCATATCAAAACCAAGCTATCAAGCATTCAATCACAGATTATAACATAACAAAATTCCCCTATCCTAGGGTTCAATCAGAACAAGCCCTCACTTGGCTTCTCTCAGACCATAAAAGGTCCACCATGACTGCATATAAAGCATCTGAGTCATCACAGACTCTATGCAGCTCATCTAACAGCGCATAATCTCACAACAGCCCCATGGTTCAAAAACACTGGAACGACCTAGAACTTAACCAAGGCACCATTCCACTAGCCTCACAGGCTCAACACAAGCATAATCAAAGCTCTGGCATGGCTCCAAAATCACAAGTGACTTATCACACAAGCCACACATACAAGCCACAGAGCCAAATTCAAAGTTATCTAAATCAAAAACTGAAAGCTAATCCTTCATCACTAATTCGCTCTGAGCAAGTTTCTCTACTGGACCCTGGCTAATTCTAGCCCCAACTCATATGGGTCACTATTCATGGAAACCCCCAAGATCAAAATTAAACGGAGAAACTTGAGTATCTTACCTCCATGACGACTCAACAGACCTCAGGACAGCTTCCTCAAGCTCTATTGTCCTTCCCAAGCTGTGGGTCCTCACCACTCTCAAGTTCTCTGAGTTTTTCCTTCAGAATCACTTCTCACTCAATAGGGGTTTTCAGAAAAGGAAAATGAAGGATTATAGTTTTCCAAAAGATTTCCTCAAGATCAAAGGTCATAGGGAGGTGTTTTAGCCAAGCTAAAAGGTCCTAGAAAGCTTGAAGCAAGCTCTAATGGAGGTTGGAGGCTGAGGGAGGAAGAAGACAACATTTTCCTCTCAATTTTCGCATTTTTGACCTTAAATAGTGGCCCTGCCCGAGCTCTGGCGTGATCCAAGCCAACTCCGGTGCTACCCGCGCCACAAAGGCAGTGGGTCTGGTGCTCCCAGCGCCACTCCCGCGCCTCCAGCGCCAGCTTCCAGAGACTCTGGCGCCCTCAACGCCACCCTTGGCGCCATCAGCGCCGGCTGGGAAATCTGGCGCCACCTCTGGCGCCCTTAGCGTGGACCTCCAGAGAATCTGGCGCTACCAGCGCCGTTCTGGCGCCACATTCCAGAGATCATGGCGCCATCAGCGTGGATCTGGCGCTCCAAGCGCCACTTTCCAGTGGGTTTGGCGCCATCAGCGCCAACCCTGGCGCCATCCCTGCCACACCCTTAAAAGGGTTTTCTGCTGTGAATCCCCGCGCGACAACGCGGGGTCAGGCGCCAACCGTGCCATGCTTTAGGGTTATCACAATTGGCTAGGAAGCTAAATGAAAAATTGAGTCCTAGGTTCTATGGACCTTATCAAGTCATTCAGAGAATTGGAGAAGTGGCTTACAGATTGGAACTTCCTGAAGGCAGTAGCATTCATCCAATTTTTCATATTTCATTGCTTAAGAGGTCCTCAACCATTACCAACAATGTTGAATGGGTAGTGGAAACTTCAAATTCAACTAGAAAGGGTTATGCAACAAAGGATAAATGTAGCTGGAAGACAAGAAGTTCTATTCAAATGGAAGGGATTACCTCATCATGAGAATAGTTGGGAGTTAGCTGAGGAATTGAAGAATGTTTTTCATGACTTGGACCTTGGGGACAAGGTCCAACTTGAAGGGGAGGGTATTGATAAGAGTGGGAGGTGGGGGAAAACTTATGTTAGGGCGTTTAGATAGCAATGTAGCAGTTATAACAATTAGTTATAACTAACTAATTGGAGGGAATATAAATAGATGAGAGGCAATGGGAAAAAGGGTACCAATGGGTGTAAGGAGGTTGTGATTCCTCGAATGATCACAAACTGTAATTGCAGGAGATTGTTCTCAAGAACTCAATAAAGCTTCATTCTTTTTCTATACCTGATCCAGTTCTTATTATTATCATATTCCCTTTTTGAAGAGTCACCTTCTCCATGAAAAATCCACTTCTTAAAATTTCCATCAAATCC
This sequence comes from Glycine tomentella, assembly GCA_007407185.1. Classification (NCBI taxonomy): domain Eukaryota; kingdom Viridiplantae; phylum Streptophyta; class Magnoliopsida; order Fabales; family Fabaceae; genus Glycine; species Glycine tomentella. The sequence goes on from PYAF01000945.1 coordinate 65,720, forward strand.
ATCACATATTAAATGTTCATGTACTTCATCTCACTTACCCCAAGAACAATTGTTGCAATCTTTGCAAGGACATAGAATTTAATCTCCTTGGGCAACATTTTGAAATGCATAATCTAGAAATTTTTTCAATCCATCCAAATACCTACTAGATGATCTTGGTTCTACTATCCAACTCTTGTCCATGACAAAATAGTCTTGAAAAATTCAAAATACCGAAAGTAAATTAAAAACATTATTGAGGATCTCAAGAACTTCCGCTAGACAAAATTAGAATGCAAGCATTACAATTATGAGGCATTGAACATAAAAGCACACATAAAAGACATCGAGAATTATAGGGTAGCAGTCCTCAACTATTGAAAAACCAACCTCAAACAACAAGCAAGTCCACATATTAGCCCAACAAAGAAACACTACAAAAAAATGATTTTTTTGTGGCGGCTAAAAAAGCACTTTCTAGCGGCTAAAAACCGTCACAAATTTATTTTCTGACGGTCAACATTGATTGTCAGAAGTAACAACGTCAAAAAAAATTGTGGCGGTTTCTAGAAGAACGCCGGTAAATCTGCCAAAAAAATTGTGGCGGCTTAAAATCGTCACAAAATTTATTTTTCATTTTTTAATTTTTTCAAAGTTTCCTCTTTCTGGCGGTTTGAAAACCGCCACAAGTGTGTTCTTTCTATTTTTTTTTTACCAAAAACAATATTTTTTGATAAAAAAAAACATATTAATATTTTCCTAATTTTAACCATTTCCAGTAGTTCTATAATTATTTTCATTCGTATTTGACTATGTATAAAAATTGACATAATGTATTAAATTTCTATTCTCTCAAATTTCAATACTATTATAATTATTATAATTATTAATATTAATACATTTGTCATTGAAAATATTTTACAATATCTTTACTAAATCTTAGTAAAAATGAAATATTAGAAGCCAAGAGTAAATTTCCTGAACCATAAATACAAAGAAATAAATTGATTAGGGGAAATAGGAATGAAGTAGGGAAATAAGAAGAGCATTAAAAATTCAATCTCAATTTACAGAAAACTTTATCCATTACATAGACCAATAATAACCACTAATGATATATTACAATAAAATTCTCTGTTAAGTAGGACAGAATATTCTTTTTAGTAAATGAAGTAACTAGAAATCCAATTAACAAAAACAATATGATTTCATGTGAGAGAAAGACAAACAAAATAATAGCACCATGGTTACATCAAGTTGCTGCACTCATAGTGATAAACTACCAGCAATCTAGTACCCAAGACACCACGGCAGGCAATGACATCCAGGCTCTAGGACATCATCAAATTTTCCAAAATGCTCCTTGATAGCCACGTTTGACTTATCGACTTGGTAGCAACAGAATGCTTGACCCATCTTTCAATCCTGCAATAGAATACCACTCACTACTCACCACACTAGATTAAACCTGGTGAAAATTTGAATTTTTCTCCCATAAATCAGTTCTAACTTTCAGATCATCACCACTTCACCAATAAAGTGATATAGTAAAATCTAAAAACAGTGCCACCAAGAATGGACAAGCAGTTTTAAAACTTCATAAATGTAATTGCAACGAAACAGTTGGTAAGAAATGTAACACCCCGTAGGCCTTCGACGTGTTATCATTAATAATATCAGATTAGCGCTTAAAACATAGATTATATAACTCAGCGGAAGCACAGAATCACTTTTCTTGATACATTATGTATGAAATAAACCAAATCACATAAAATTCACACACAAAGCACATTTGGCACACCCCTGCTGATCCAGTTTCTCACAACATAAACATAAAGACAGATAACTAAACTTAGGCAGATTATCAATATACAACTAGTATACTCAGGAGAGAAATCTCATATACATATCAGAAACAGTTCTGTACAAACATATACATCAGAACTCACACCACATCGTGTGATACAAAAGAATATCAGCCCTCACAGAGGGTATACAGAACTATACAAGCATCATTTGGTGTACACCCACACCATCCCTGCTCAAGGGTACAACATATAACCAAAATAATCAAAAATGAGCCTACAAGCTCCATCTGCTGCTATCAGCCAAGCAGAAACGTCTCTACTCGGACCTCCTGTTCTGAGACTGCTCTCTTCGTCCGGAAGAGTCACCTGAAAATCATAAATCCCCAAACGGGGTGAGATAACACATCTCAGTAAGCTCAGGGTCCATGGAGGCTTCTCCTCCACCCTGGTCCACTTCCATAACACATATAACAGGCGATCACAAGCAAATGGCCCATTGGCCTAGCCCTCTGGCCCTCATAACAATATAAGCATATCATACACACATGGCAGAGCTGTCTCAACGCCTATATTAGTGGGAGTCCGGAACTCACACCTGTGCCATCCCATTGGGTGCTAACCCTTCGCATGGATGCACAATATATGGTACCTCCAAGAATAGAAGGAGCTACCTCAACTTCTAATCCCCTGGCCTGTGGGAATCAATCCCCTGGGAGCTACCTCAACCAAGAGCCAGCTATGCTAGGAGGAAACCATCATCTCCTAGGGAGGTCCATATCTATCTATTGGCCAATAGATCTGGCAAAGTATCACTCTGCAGTTCTTTCCCTGGTCTGTGGCTCCCGCCACCAATAGTCTCAAAATCAAGGCCTCAATGACGACTCAACAGACCTCAGGACAACTTCCTCAAGCTATATTGTCCTTCCCAAGCTGTGGGTCCTCGCCACTCTCAAGTTCTCTAAATTTTTCCTTCAGAATCACTTCTCACTCAATAGGGGTTTTCAGAAAAGGAAAATGAAGGATTATAGCTTTCCAAATGATTTTCTCAAGATTAAAGGTTTTTGGGAGGTGTTTAGGCTAAGAAACTAGGTCCTAGGAAGCTTGGAAGGTCTTTAATGGAGGTTGGAGGCTGAGAAAGGAAGAAGACAACCTTTTCCTCTCAATTTTCGCATTTTTGGCCTTAAATAGTGGCCCTGTTCGAGCTCTGGCACGATCCGCGCCACTTCCCGTGCTATCCGCGCCACAAAGTCGGTGGTCTGGCGCCATCAGCGCCAGCTCTCAGGGACTCTGGCGCCCTCAGCGCCGCACCTGGCACCATCAGCGCCGGTTGGGAAACCTGACGCCCCTGGCGCCAACTCTGGCGCCCTTGGCGTGGACCTCCAGAGAATCTGGCGCTACCAGCGCCGTTCTGGCGCCCCTGGCGCCACATTCCAGAGATCATGGCGCCATCAGCGTGGATCTGGCGCTCCAGGCGCCACTTTCCAGTGGGTTAGGCGCCATCAGCACCAACCCTGGCGCCATCCCCGCCACACCCTTAAAAGGGTTTTCTACTGTGAATCCCTGCGCGACAGCGCGGGGTCAGGCGCCAACCGTGCCATGCTTTAGGGTTATCACAAAGTCAACTAGAACCAAAGACTCGTAGCGATATACCTAAATATAAGATAAAGAAATACTCAACAAGAAATTTCATACCAAATAAAATATTGAATTTATTACAACACTACAGTAAAACGTTATAATTGAGTTTATCCAATATATCTGACTTTTGAAAGGAAGAAATGAGAGAAGTATAATAAATTTATTACCCTTGATTTGTTTACAACATGAGAGAGTAAGGAAGAAATGAGAGAGTGATTAGTTTAATTGATAATGTAATGATAAGAAAAGAGAGTTATTGATTGAATGTTTGAAATTTTTTGGTGTTAAAATTAAGCTCCAATTGCTTCTATAAGCAACAATTAATTATGAATAAAAAATATATTTTTTCCATTTAAAAGCCATTTAAGGAGAATCATTTAAGGGTTGCTTAAATTGCACCCATTGGAGATAACACTTATGGGTGGGTTCACAAACAATAGCAAAATAGAAACATTACTTCATCATTCCATCTAACAGGATACTTGTGTTTCTTTTCGTCTTTCTCTTCCCTCTTCCTTTCATCCTCCTGACCAAACAAAAATGGTTTGCTTAACAATCTAAGAAAATGAAATCATTATTCATAACCACATATTTCAAAATGTCAAGCTCCAAAACTTGGGCAATGTCAGTGAATTACATGATCTCTAAATAGGAATGGAAACTCGAAAGATAAATAAATATAAAAAATCATAATTGACCTTTTTAAGTGCCTCAGGAAGCTTTTTCTGGTCTAGGGCCAGGTCATCCTGTACATCGGTTACCCAAGTAGCAAGCCTTTTCTCCTCTGCTAGAGCAGGAGTGTCTGCATTTATTTTTTCAAACACAAGCATGAGAATACAAGCAGTCACTGTTAATTAGATTACATTTGGTCAAATGATATAGCAAGCACTTAATATAGTTGACAAACAACATAAATCATACCAAATTTGAGGAGTGCTTGTACAAAGATAATGGAAAACAATAGGATTGAAGAAGATGAAATAAACATAATACAAAATATGGAAATGTTGCAAATAAAGAATGATATCAAAGAAGAATGTTCTAAAATGAATAAATGGGAACGCTTGCCTTTAGATGCTGCTTTCCGATCAATGTTTGCCTTCATTAAATCTGTTACTGCCTCAACAGATTGAATTCCTGCTGCCCCAGTGCAGTAACTGTTTCTTATAGTTTGCTTACAACATTTGTATCCCCATTGGTGATCCTTTCACCATGAACCCCATACACCTCTATGATTATTAATGTATATATCTTCTTCATACTTGCTTTTTGGGTGAGATGTTTCCTGCAGATATAAAACAAAAAATCAACCACTCTTCCTTATGTTAATTCACACTTCACAACAAGAAGCAGAGAAGAAGTTCACCTTTTAGGCAGAGAAACGCAAAATTGAATCCTTATGTTAATTCACACTTCACAGCAAGTAGATGCAAAGTGCAAAGCTGTATATATTGTTGGGATTTTTTTTGAATGATATTTTCTTTCTCAGAATTGGAAATATTGAAGAAACCACTCTTCCTTGTCATCATACATGTTGTCCCCAAAGTCAAGCTAATTTTTATTATAAAAACTAAAATATAAATAAAATAAAAAATTCAAAAATAAATAAAAAAGCAATGTTGATAAGTACCTGTTGTTGAAAATGGTGGAAAGGTTAATGAAACCGTTCAGAACCTACAATTCCAAGTTGAATCGTTCAAATCTAAACTCCTCATATAGTGAGAAAGCATCAAATTAAGGTTCAGATCTAGTGTTAAGCTCACCTTTATCAAAGAGAAATCGCATATCGAAGTAAGATTTGTTGCGGTTCACAAGAGAAAGACTTTGATCAAAGTGGATTTGAAAGATACTTATAGTGGTGGCTGAAAATGGTTTTGAAGGTCACAACTAGGGTTTGATGAAGGCTTCGATTAGGGGGAAAATTCATCAGACTTTGACAGAGGTCGATGAAAAGAGGAATTTCAGCAGTTTAGATTCAGAAAATGATGCTCATGGTGGCCGGAATCAATGTTGGTGGCAGCAGATTAGAGAAAGTGTTCGAGAGAGAAGACGCGTTTTCTAGAACGAGAGAGAAACGTAAAAGATAGACAGAAATGAGAATTTTGAAGCAAGAGAGGCAAGTTGCAAAGTACATTTCGTGTCTTTTCATATTTAACCTTGATATTTAAATTTAAAACCAGGCGTAAGACATGTGTCAAGTTTCTGACGGGTGAATCATTGATCACAAATTATATTATTTTCTGACGATTTTAAGTGACCGCCACAAATAAACAGTCACAAATAACACCTTTTTTGGTAAATAAGATTAACGTGTTAATGTTATCGATGTAGCAATCCTCAACTGCTGAAAAACTAACCTCCTCAATTATTCTGATATATAGTGTAGGATCGATTAATACAAAGTCTTACATTATTTTCTAAGCTAAGGAAATAAGGGGACACATCTAATATCAAATGAATGAGAAAGGTGACCAAATATGAGATATTATCCAATATAAAATGATTGGAGACTATACTAATCATTAAAATTATTGTGTACTACAAACAATGTGTTAGAATATAACATGGCTAAAGAAATTGAAAGAAGAAGCACGGTTAATAAATAAACCCAAAAACAATAACACAATTTCACACATTAAATTAGGACTAACTACTACTAAGCATATTCCCAATTGTGGAATCGTACAAACACATTACTTGTTTATAAGACTATTAACTGAAGTTCTGTTGTCTGTATTAATTGAAGCATGACCATTATGAGAAGAAATTAGCCTACATTCTCCTTTGATGCTTATGTTTGCATGACAGTTCAAACTCTTATTATTACGTCGAACTAGAATATCGATGATTTTTTATTCCTTTTAAATAGCTAATTACACTGTCACTTTTTATTCCTTTTATTACAAGTGACAGCATAAGAGGGAGGAGAGTGTCTGAAAACAGATTACACAGAAACACTTTTTGTATAGATGCAGCTCCTGAAACTTTCTCTATATCAGCATATTTGAACTTATGTGTATATATATTGATTGTACCAAAAGGAAAAATGACGATAATCATTTTTATGACACTAAAGAATTCTTTTCATTCTTTGAACTCTTATAATTTCTAGAGTATCTATTGCAACTAGAAACTAATTTAGGATAGAATATCCTTGTATATAATCCTCTTTATATCAATCACTCAATTCTGTTTTTAATTATCCTTATTGTAAATCTGGTGTACATTTCACTACATTAATATAAGCTACATTTCTTAAATTACCCATAATCGCTCAATTCTGATTTCTGTGTCTAATGTGTCATTACTCCAAAACCATACATTAATAACCAAACAAAATTGTATGGTGTTATGAGTTCTCATTTATAATTAACAGACACAAATTCAGGATTAGTAGTGTACATATATCAATATAATCAAGTAAAAGTTCCCCATTTTCAATTTACCTTAAAAACTCGTTCACAAACAAAATATCTATTTCCTTGCTTCTAACAAGTCTTCGTAATCACTCCTATCAAGCACATGTAAAGACACAACTATTGATTATTGAGAAACTTACACGTAATTTTTTTGGTTCCATCAATTCACCTTATTGACATAGTTGTAGGTACATCACCTAAATGGCCTTGCAATACCTCCAATACCCTAACCTACAACAAGTTAATGTATAAAAGGAACATAGAAGAAAAAGTCAAGGAAATATAACAAATGTTCATCTAACTCTGGTGTTGACACAACAATACTGATCTCCTAGAAAAAAAAAAATTAGTGACAATGGCATATAACTATGGTAGTATAAAATAAAATATTATGCAAGTATCACTGCCATGTACGTACCAAAAGATGTTTGATATAGGTATAGCATAAATGATAATAATATACTCTCTAACATTATTTTGAACACATTATTTATTGTTAGAGTGTGTTAGAGAATGTGGGCAAATTTTAATAAATAATACAATTTTAATAAATATTTTGAAAATTTGGGGCTGTTTGAAAAATATTTTGAAATCGGGGGTTGTCAATTAGGCGTGTTTGAGTGCTATATATGGCAAAAAAAATAACTTTTTTCCATTCTTACTATTTCACCTTCTCTCTAAAATTTTTTTTACCCTTCTCTGTAGAGTTTGAGTAGATTATTTCTGCAGCGAAGTTCTACCAACAACTAAGTGAATTTAATAATTTTGCATATTATTTAATATGTTATATTATTGAATTAGAAAACTGTTAGAGCCATATGAAATTGTTAGCGACATACATGTTAGGTTCGTAGAAAATTGTTAGAGTGTAGGGTTTATGGTTTAGTGTTTAAGGTGTTTAGGGTTTAGGATTTAGGATTTAGGGTTTAGGGTTTAGGGTTTATGGTTTAGTGTTGATGGTGTTTAGGTCAATTGTTTAGTGTTTAGGGTGTTTGCTTTATGGGTTTAGGGTTAAGGGTTTGAGGTTTATGCTGTTTTTTTGAGTGTTTAGGGTTTTAGGTGTTTGGTTTATGTTGTTTGGTTTATGGTTGAGGGTTTAGGGTGTACAGTTTTGGATTTAGGGTGTTTGTTTTATGGTTCATTGTTTTGTGTTTAGGGTGTTTGGTTTAGGGTTAAGGATTTAGGGTTTATGGTTTAATGTTCATGGTGTTTAGGTTAATGATTTAGTGTTTAGGGTGTTTGGTTTACGTGTTTAGGGTTACGAGTTTGGGGTTTATGGTGTTTGTTTTAGGGTTTATGTTTAAGTGTTTAGGGTTTAGGGTTTAGGGTTTAGGATTGTTAGCGACGTACATTAGGTTTAATTTATTTGATAGGATAATTATTTATAAAGTTTTGTGAACCGAAGCTAATTTTTTTTATTTAAATTTTCATTTATTTATATTAAGATACTCGTTAGATGGCTGATTCAATGTTGACTGATTCTTTGCACTCTGGATCTGATCATGATGGTGAGCCCATGGATCCGACGACACATGTTATCCCTACCCCGTATTTGCGTAAGCGTACTTAGCGGAGATAAACTCATTGTCGATATGCACTAAAACAATTTTACTAAGCTAATTTTGTAGCGCAGAGCTAACCTAGGTCGACTCAGAGACACGATCAATATGGTTCTAGCTTCAAATCATTGGTAATAATAAGGGGGGATTTTGTCAAATAGTTGGTATGCGTAAAGTAAAACATGCAAGAACACAAACTAAAATTAAAGAACAATGCAAAAATTAACAAGATTATCAAGGAATAAAGTAAAACAGATGAGAAAGCATCAATCCAACTCACCAACCCAAGCTATTCGAATCATCATCATTCCCATAAATTGATTCTATCATGAACATTCATTCAATCTCAATAGAAGCAGTTCAATCGATCCTACTCCTAAATTAATTGAAACCACAACCCTAACTGAACTATCATTCAATTAATCTTGTGATTATCATTTGAAATTAAGACATGAATCCATAATCCTAATTCACTTTCAATCCTAAATTCATTCATAATCATGAAAACATAATAGAAATTGAAGAAGAATGTGAACATTCAAGTAGAATTCGAAATACCAAACCGGAACTCCAATTCTTCTCTTACTTGAGTTAGATCCTTGGATTGATTAGTGATTTAGCCTTCCATGATGATCACCAAGGAAAGCCCCGTGAAATGAGTGCAGAAAAATGGAAGAATAACAAAATGGAAATGAAGAAGATGAAGAACAATGAAGAACACTTGAGAGAAAATGAAGAACAAGCTTTTGATCCTAAAAACTAAAGAAAAGAAATGTAAAACTTGTTTATTGAATTGTAAGTGTGCTACCCAAGTTTCACTAAAGTCACTAATAAATATAGTGACTGAGTTCTGAAAATTAAATGGGCCACAAACAAACCCAACAATCCAATTATTTTCTATTTACAACCATGAAAGTCAAATTCGCAGCCCAAAATTACAAGTGCAGAGGTGCTAACTTCAAAGCTTAAAATGACCCTCTAAATGACAGAATTGGACTCGGGCTATATCTAGCAAACTTGTAGATCTTTTCGTTATCTTTCCAGGGACTCCTAGAACGCTCCATTTGGAGATTGGTAGCACCCTATAGGTCCTGCACAAGTCAGATACGTCAAGTGAGCCAAAAATCCGAAAATACGCAACAATTAGCAATTATGCCCACTTACTTGCCTAAGCCAAAAACTGAATTAGAATAGGAAAATAAAGGTCCAAGAGAGGTCAAATAAGCTAAGAAGGATAGAAAAATACTCAACTAAAAGCACTCTATCAGACCCACGTTTCACAAGCTGTGTGAAATGGGGACACAACTCGACTGTTGAAGACTCGACATAGTAAAGTGACGGGGGGGCCACATCATGATGATGTACCTAACATCGTTGGTGATATGTTAAGAAATGCTAGCTTTCTACATGTGGCACGCATGCGACATATTCAGGTATGCAAGTCGGAAATGAGTAAACAATTTTGTTTTTTATAACTGTACATATGAATTGATTAGTTAATTCTTTTTTAGATCGATCCTGCGCTTATTAGTGCTCTGGTTGAGCGATGGAGACCAGAGACCCATACCTTCCATATGATGCAGGGAGAGATGACCATCACATTGGAAGATGTGGCCAGTGTTTTAGGATTGCCCACCGAGGGCAAAGTCGTTACAGGAGTCACCGTAGCCGAATGGGACACCGTCATTGAGGAGATTTTTGGTCATGAACCTCATCCAGACACCGAGCTTAGAGGTGGATATTTGTGCCTGACTTTCTTTGATAAACATTTTGCGCACTGGGGTGAGGTACTTCCCGATTTGGTCACTGTGATGCACTTTACGAAGGCGCACATTGCGGGACTTCTTGGAGCATGGCTATTGAGCGACAGATCCAGGGGGAGCATGGTCGGGGCGCATTACGTCTCATTGCTTGTTGGGGACTTTGAGGAGATTGGAGGATATAGTTGGGGCTCCATGGTCCTTGCACATTTGTTTAGATAAATGTACGAGTGTACAGATCCATGCAGAAGTGACATTGGTAGGTGTCATATACTGCTTTAGGTGTGGGCGTGGCTGAGATTCCCACCCATTGCTCTAGCTATTCCGTAACTTACTCACCCGAAGTGGCATTACAGACACCGGTATGTGTTAGTATATTTTGTTTTTTAACAGTTCTTGGAATTCAATCTTATAGTATTCTAATGTCAGTTATTTTGAAATAAGGTTTAATGCTTTAGGCCAGTTTCGAGCACACGAGCTGCTCTGGTATAGGATGAGACTGGAATCCCTTAGTCGAGATGAGGTACGTTTAGTGATTTTAAGTGTTCTTAATTGTGCATTTGTGGTCCATGTCGTTACATAATTGTGTGTTTATTTGGTCTGTGCAGGTGGTTTGGCAACCATATGGAGAGTACGACTTTCTTGGTGCATCTGAGCAGCAACGACTATTGTGGATGGCAACTACTCCTGTTATATGCTTCCACACAATTGAGTATTCGCAGCCGGATAGATGCATGCGCCAATTTGGGAGGGATTAGTCAATCCCACGTACTCCCAGGAAGCTGAAGGGTGTGCATGACCTTTCCTTGCATGGCAAACGAAAAGATAACTGTGTCTGTAAGCTGAGACCATTTATTAGACGCTGGGAGGTTAAGGACCAGCACATCGACCTTCCCCCTCTGCTTCAGGGCTTTATGTCACCAAACCATGAGTATATGGTTTGGTATAGGGAAAATAGGAAGCGGTACATCTCGAAGATGGCTACCAAGAGTGGTCGTGGTGTAAGTTTTGCTGACATTATAATTTGTCTTTTTATATTTATTATGATAGAGAACATGATTCACACTAATGTTTATATATTTTAATTTATAGTTTGATGGGCTGTAAATGTTGTACTTCGAGCTTAGTCATGAGCAGTGGCCGGGTTACACCCGCGAGTTGGCGCAGGAGGAGGTCAGTCGCATACTGTCTATCTTCAGAGAGAGTTGTCACCTGGAGGAGGCAGGGCCACATGCACCCGAATCCCAGCTTCAGGAGAAGCCACAAGTGTCTGTTGGAGTTGGCCGTCGAAGACAGGAGGGACATGGGCTAGAGCGTCGATGGAAACAGATGCACCATGTTCTTGAGCCCATTGTAGGTCCCAGGCCTCCCACTGATTCGTTTAGGCCTCCAATTGTATCATCGACATACGGCAGTCAGGCCTTTATTACGAGTCTAGCCAGTAGGGGGACATGGGGTACGAGGGATTCAGTACGCAAAATTATATGCCTCCACCGGCTGACTCCCAGACCCAGCCTGTATATATGGCTACTGCAATGGCGATGGCATCAGTGGATGTTAGGAGCAATAGTGACGTAGCTCCTGCGGAGTAGACTAGTACCAACATTGAGGAGATGCTCTCCCAGCTTGATTATCTGCAGCAGGTTGTGGGGGAGTGGCCGTCAGATGTATCATATGCCACCCCAACTGCTGAGCATCCCTGGCCCTCATTTCCAGAGCAGGCCACTCCATGTCCACCTCCCTATGTAGACCTTTATGAGGCAGGCCCTTCTCAGCCAGACCCTTCTCCACTACCGCGTATGGAGGCTACTTGATCGTCAACGCGTTATTATTAGTGGCCATCAAAGTTTTAGTTTTTGCGCCATTTGTGTTTTTTCATTTTAGTTTGTAATAGATTTTATTTCTTAACTTACATTTGTTTTGAACATTTTTTTGTAACAATTATTTTAATCAGTCAACATATTAACAATTACTAACACCGTGAATAACAGTAATTGATATGAGAGGCAAACAGACAAACGACAATGAACAATACTTAATAAAAGAAGATAACGAAACAGACATTTTAAATAACAATAACAATTGAAGATAGCTAAACTTCATAAACACTACTTAATACAATGAATCATTCTAGTCAACATTATGGCCATGTCTCATTCCATTTAGGTAACTGGTTTGTTAAAAATAGCTAAAAATCTCTATTGGACAAAAACTTTTCCAGCAGTTGGATTCTACTAACATCTTTAACACGTCTTCATCGCTTGTCAACTCTATTATGTGATATTTGATTGTGTAGTCTGAATATTTTGCATGGGCTAGCTGTTGGAAAAACAATTTTCTTACCACCTATGAGTTGTGAATTCCATAAGGGGGAACCCGAACAGGCACAACTTGCTTGATGACATCCTTGAGTGTTTCAAAGTTGCATCCTGAAGGAATTTCAAACCTTATTGGATTTGTTCCAGTGAAGGAATAACCCACAAAACTGCCTTGTCATGCTATGTTCCACTTGCCGTTGTAATATAGCATTGCATCATGTGTAGGGACAATGGTGGATCGAAGTAGGTTGAGTATACCATCAGGTGTTCTGTTAATGGTGCATAATATTTCTATAGGGCCAACACTTGACATTTGGTCATTGCACATTAACATTGTGCAAACATCATCATCATTTATGAGTTGTAGAGAATGAAAAAAATATTGTTGACTTGCATGTAGGGATGGCTGTCGGTAATAGATTTCATCAACAACATGGTCATTGGTTAGCAGAAGGGTGTCGTGCATCTTACTCTTGAATGTCTGAAATGAACACTAATTAGGAACTCGCATTGGTATTGGAGTAGGACATTGAAAAGAAACACTAGTTTCATTATGTTTCATTGATCCATTTGGAAAAATGAATGCTAATTTGGAGTTACCAATGGTCTGACTGCTTGTTTCTCCTAAGAATGCCATAGTATTCAAATTGAATTTCGATTGCGGAGGTATGTTGTGTGGGAGTGGGAGTGTTTGGCTTATATAGGGGTCAATGACGCCCAAATTTAGGCGTGTTCAATCACGCCTTATTTGTTAGGCATGTTCAGCCACGCCCTATTTGGGCGTGTTCAATCACGCCCTATTTGTTAGGCATGTTCAGTCACGCCTTATTTGGTTCAATCACGCCCTATTTGGCCCTCATTGACTCCCCATAAACATAAATAGTTTCAAAATAGCCCCAAATTTATATTACGATTTTATTTATGAGTCTCATGTTCAGGTTTAGTGTTTAGTGTGTTTGGTTTAGGGTTTAGGTTGGTTGGTTTAGGGTTTTCTCCTAAGGGTGTTTGGTTTAGTGTTTAGGGTTGAGGGTTTAGGGTGTTTGTTTTAGGGTTTAGGATGTTTGGTTTAGGGATTATGGTTTCGTCTTTAGGGTTTAGGGTGTTTTGTTTAGGATTTAGGGTTTAGGGTGCAATGACGGCAGAGCTCCATTTTTGTCCACCTAATTTGTTGTTTAGTTTTCCATTTTGAAAACGTGATCATCGTATGTGTAATCACATGCAAAACATGATGAGTAATATCACCTCTCTCAACCAAATACAGGGGTAAGACAACATATTTATAAATGAAATACATTAACATAACATTAATTAAAAAACATTAATTACAAAATCATGAAGTACCACCACGAGTAGGAAATTTCTCCAATTATGTCTAACTTGCTTGCAAATTCTGCATTTGACGCGTCTTTGACTTGTTTCGACTTCATCTGTTATAACCATGCGTTTAAAGCTTTGTTTTTGGCTTTTCTGAGGTTCCACGCTTGGGGCGTGGGGGTCCACGCCTGGGGCGTGGGAAACAGCTCAGAAAACCAATTTCTTCTGGAGTCCCACGCTTGGGGCGTGGGAGGTCCACGCTTGGGGCATGGAGTCCACGCCTGGGGTGTGGGAAGCAGCCCAGAAATGAAATTTGGTCTGCCAGCCCACGCTGGAAGCATGGGAGCCCACGTTGGGGGCGTGGGAGTCGCGCAGGGGCCTATAAAAGGCCCAAAGCTTCGAAAAATATGGCCATTTTCTTCCCTTCTTCTTCCTCCTTCGTCCAGACCTCCATTAGAGGAGTTTTCGAGCTTTCTAGGACCTTAGACACTAGCCTAAACTCTTACCCGCTACCTTTAACTGTGATTGAACCGATTAGGAAGCTAAAATCCTTCATCCTTTTCCTTGAAAACCCTATTTTAAGTGAGAAGAGGAACCTCAGAGGAAAAGCTCAGAGAACTTGAGCTTGGCGCAGAACCACAGCGTGATTAGGACATAGAAGCTAGAGGAAGCTGTTTTGAGGCTGTTGGAGTCGCCACTGAGGTAAGAAACACAAGTTTCACCGTTTAATTTTGAATCTGAGGGGTTTCATGAATAGTGACCCACTTGAGATGGGGCTAGAATTAGCCCAGGGTCCTGTAGAGGAATTTGTTCAGAGCTTAGAATAGATGAAGGATTAGCTTTCAGTTTTTGATTCTGATGACTTTGAGTTTTGGCTCTGTGTTGCTTGTGTGGCCTGTGTAATGGTCACTTATGCTTGTCAT
>PYAF01000945.1:80537-93374 GCA_007407185.1 Glycine tomentella
GATATATGATATGAGAAACTGGATCAGCAGGGGCGTGATAGATGTTTATTGGTTGTGTATTTTCATTTATATTTGTGATTCCATACATAATGAATCAAGAAAACGATTCTATGCTTCCGCTGATGTTTTAATTGAATTTTATGTGCTAATCTGATATTATTTAATGATAACACGTCGGAGGCCTACGGGGTGTTACATCATCCATCTCGTTACGTATTTTGGTGGACCTTGGACGACCCTTTGCACGCCATATTTCCTTTTCAGGTATGACAACTGGATCTTCACTTAGTGGAATAGCACGTTCATTACCGATTGGTTGTCATGGCAATGAATAAGCCTGAACCAAGTTGTTTACGAGTAAGACATCATTCACATACTGATAAGGATTTTGGCGAACATGTAAAGTAGCAACTACAGCGTGACTACATGGGTATTTGAAGGCCTTAAACTTGCCACACTGACAAAAATGCTTTGCAAGGTTGACTAAATATGACCTCTCCTAGCCCTTCTCCCCTCAAATAATGTTTCATCAACATTATATGTGCGTACATGGTGGCCTGTAGCAAGGGACTGATTATGCCTCACAGCATCAACCACATTTTTGCAATGTCATTGTGAATGGTCAAGCTGTGAAGTAGCCGCCTGACCTTTGCATACAAAATAATGAACCAATCAGGTGTGCGTGTGCCTCACAAGAGTAGTGATAGGCATGTTCCTTGCTCCCTTGAACACCCTATTCACTGATTCTGACAAGTTTATTGTCATATGGCCATATCTTCTCTCCTCCACATCATATGCACGTTAACATCGGCTTTTTAATGAAAACCGATGTTATTGTTTTATTATAAAGGTGTGTCCTGCCCCCCAAATTAAACACACAATCCCAACCCTACACAGAAACCTCATCTCTCACTCTCAGTCTCGCGATTTTGCTACTTCTAGTGTGGTTCTCTCACGATTTTGTCAGTCCTGCAGTTGAAGTCGAAGGTCATTGCGTTCTTGCATCACTGTCAGTCGCACCCCACGCTTGCGACTTCTGCGTGTTTGCCTCGTCTCTCCATCCCATGTTAGTAGTGTTCTTGCACCCAATGAACCTATTTCGTAACTAAATGTTTGTTTCTAATGTTGCATTAGCATTTTAAGGTAATGTATGGGTTTCATGAAAGTCGCTATGTGATTTTGTTGTTCTTGACCACTAACTGCTTGATAAAATGCCTAATCCGTGTATGTTGTTAGTCAGTGATTGTAACATTAATTGGTTATAGTGAAAATAGTGTGTCTATAAGTAGAATCACTTATGTTCACTAAAAGATTAGACTAGAAAAATCTTATGTGATTGCTTTCTCTCTACTATGGACTTATGTGTCAATATATTTTTAGGTACATAAGTCAAGGTTTTGATATTAAGAGCTTAGACAATAGATTTCATGATCTAGTTATAAGAGTTTATTTTGTTTGGTATCTTAGACAAGGTTCTGTTTCTTTTGGTATATATATTGTCTTTGGATTTCATTTGCTTGTTGTTATCCTTTTTGTTAATGCAATGTTTAGCTTAGACATGGTTTTGAAATTTCACGAAAGCACTTGTTATGGTTTTAATTGTTTAGAACAATCGTTTGTGTAAAGTAGATGTAATCTGCTTTTGTGTTTGTGGGCTGAGTGGTAGTGTGTGATGGTGACAATGGAAATGATAGCTAGCTATTGTGAAGAATCTTGGTTGCACCTTGCTCCAGGCTCTTGGTAACGGTAAAAACTGTCACAGTTGGTGGAACAAGAACAAGCTTTATCTTCCAACAAAGAAGGATACCAAAGCTTCCACCTCCACCTCCTCTTATAGCCCAAAATAGGTCTTCCCCCATGGCTTCCCTATCAAGAATTCTTCCATTGGCATCAACAATTTGAGCATTTAGGACATTATCAACTCCAAGGCCATATTTTCTCATCATGGTTCCATATGCTCCTCCTGTGATATGCCCTCCAATGCCTAAGCTTGTGCAAAGGCCTGCAGGGAAACCATGAACTGAACTCTTCTCATATATTCTATAGTACACCTCACTAGTTGCAATCTGTAAAAGTTTATATATTTCGTATTTTGCTGATATTCTTTTCTAGAATTTTTCTCCCTAATTGTTTGAAGTTGCAATTGAGAAAGGTGGTATCTCAGTATTTTTGTGGTGATTGTTCAACAGTGTCTTCTTTACCCTTCATATCCTTATTTTCCCAACTACAAGGAAACCCCTTTCTTGGCTCGGTTTGTAAGCCAATGAATATCTGGCTATGACATAAGCTAAATTTAAATAAAATATTAATGATTATCTAGTATGTATGGTTGTATAGTTAATATTAACTCCTTTCAATGCATATTCTAATTGAGTTAATGACAAAATAAAGTTTATAGTACTGGATATGAGGGTGTCAAATGGGAGGGAAAAGTCTCGCATTAGATGAGAATTGACAACTGAGTTACATATAAGTGGCAAACTCAGTGGCAATGATACCTAATGCCTTAAAAGTGTTGGTTTTGATGTGGTGCTCAATTCACCCGTGTTTTACTCTTGGCTTATTAATCCTCATGATCCAACATATTAATGTAAATACAAGAAGTAAGAGGAACCTTAAATTGTGCTATTGTGTTTTACAATATCCTTTTGCAAATGTTTTCAAAAAAAAATGTGACAATGACTTTGCTTCATCCCCATTAAAGAGAGCGGTATAACCCTTAGTCATGTGCAAGGCAAAGCATTAGTCTTGAATGGCCCCATGGGTTTCTTAATGTTTTTGAGAAGAATAAGGTATAAACATGTCTGTGGGCTGAGTGGTAGTGTGTGATGGTGACAATGGAAATGATAGCTAGCTATTGTGTGAAGCAAAGCCTTTAAATTTATGGCCATAATACTATTGTTTAGGCCAACCCAAACCCAACACCGTACATGTCCAATTCCTTACTAAGCCTTCCTTGGTTCATATATTCGGTTTAGGCCTTGGTCCACTTGCTATCATATTCCTTACTATCTCCAACACAAAGACAATCCGAATAAAAGGATTAGGCCTTGGTCCACTTGAAAATTTTGCTTAATCTTGTCATGTAGTATAGTTCTTTGCCATGGAATTAGACGATTACATTTCAAATACAATATGAATATAATTTGGTTATGACTTGTGAAGCTAGAGAGAGTTCTTATGTGTATGAAAGAACTTTTGTAATATGACACCACATGTATCAGTTGTATGCAGTTGTCATTTAACTCTTTGCATCGTCATAACCAGATTCATTGTTGGAGATTGTCATTGACCCTCTTTCATTTTTTTTTAGCTTCTCTATGTAATGTGTGCTTTTGTAACTTGTTTTCTCCACATCCCTTTTAACCCTTACTTTTTCTAAATCACTTGCATTCCATCACCATGATTTCTTGGCAAGAAGAACAACCAAGTGAGGCTGCAACCCCAATTATAGCACCACCATTAGTAGAACCCAAGCCACAGCCATCCTCTGCTCCTTCACCAAAGGTAAGCCTTGTGTTAAACTTAAATGTAAACCAATTAAATATAGAATGCAAGTGATAGTCATTGATTTTGACTTATTCATTATGAGAATGTTAATGAACATAGGAGTACGTAAAAGGGTACATGAGTTTGAAGCTTGTAGGCATTGATAGGCTATGGTGTGTACTCTTTTGTTTGTGTTGATTCAAACCAGGTTTTGTTGAAAATAAGGTATATAGTCTAATGTTATATGTACATTGTAGGTTGTAGGAGAGCGAACCCTTTTTCCCGTTTGCGTCATCGTCACAACCTTCATTGTTTGGCATTTCACACAGATCATCATCACAGGTATGAATATGTCTCATATTTATGTTGTACAATTTGTCTTATGACTCGTTTTAAAATATAACATTATGTCAAGTATGCATGTTGCCTTTTCTATACAATTAATGTTCATTATGAGTGAACCTTAGTTTCCCATTTGAGATTCATTACAGTAATTCTTCTGGACAGTTTGGATTAATCACTGTATTGAATCTTGAATTGTCCGTTTTGACAGTTTGGGAAGACTCGTATTTTTTTAGTATATTCATATGTATAGGTCGTGATTCTTTTCTTAAATTTGATGAAATTTCAGTACAATGCATTTCACTTTGCTCTCCGGGTGCATACTTGATTGTGGTGGAACTTATGCCACCGCTTTCATGTCATGTACTCGGAGATCAAAGCGAAATGCTGTCGAAATTTCGTCAAATTTAAGATAAGAGACTCAACCTATACATATGAATATACTACAAAAATATGTCTTCCTGAATGGGATAGGGTCACACCTTGAATGAAAAAAGTGAGGTTTTCATGTATGGAATAACTTTGTGAGTATCACAGAGTTATTAATTAGATGGATTGAAGTTGGATGAATGCAAGTCACATCACGGTTGAGTATGAGGAAGGCGTTGAACATTTCTTGCAATTTGCCTCTGAAAGAAGTTGACCGGATGGGGATGGAAAATATTTCTGTCCCTGTATCAATTGTTTGAATGGAAGATGCCAAGCACTGGACGACATACGGGAGCATCTTCTGTGTGATGGGATTAAGAAGACTTATACGACATGGATATGGCATGGTGAATTGACAGACATGTAGAGGGTCTCTCAAACTAAACCGCTTGATGTTAACATTGGAGATCGATTAGAGGATATGATTCGTGATCTGGGACATAAGTCTTTTCAGCAAGCACATGCCCCTATATATCATACATTGGAAAGTGATTCGAAGAAGCCGTTGTATCCAGGGTGCAAAGAGTCATTGACACTGTTGTCAGCGGTGTTAAATTTAGTTAATGTCAAGTTCAGATATGGGTGGAGTGACAAAAGCTTCAGTTCACTGCTTAAGGTAGTTAAGGACATGCTTCCAGAGGAAAACACGTTGCCAAGCAGTTACTATTAGGTAAAGAATATACTTTGTCTGATGGATATGGAGTATAAGAAAATTCATGCATGTCCTAATGACTGCATTTTGTACATAAATGAATTTGAACAAATGCATAAATGCCCCACGTGTAGGGTATCACAGTACAAAGTAAAGGATGATGACGACTGTAGCAGTGATCAAAGCACAAAGAAAGGCTCCCCTGCGAAGGTGTTGTGGTATCCTCCAATCATTCCAAGGTTTAAGCATCTATTTGCTAAAAAAGATGACACAAAAGACCTTACATGGCATGCAGAGGGAAGAAACTATGATGGAATGCTTCGACATCCGGCAGATTCCTCGCAGTGGAAGAAGATTGACCGTTTGTATCCAGAATTCGGCAAAGACGCAAGAAAACTCAGGCTTGCACTTGCCAGTGATGGAATGAATCCCTATGGCAGTTTAAGTACTCAGCACAGTTCGTGACCTATTTTGCTAGTCATCTACAACCTGCCTCCTTGGTTGTGCATGAAGCAAAAATACATGATGTATGTCTATGATGATATCGGGCCCAAGACAGCCAGGAAATGACATTGATGTTTATCTTAGTCCCTTGATTGAGGACTTGACAAACTTGTGGACAAGGGGGTTGCCATGTTTGATAGGTATCGAAAGGAGACATTCAAGTTGAATGCAATGCTATTTTGTACCATTAATGATTTTCCAGCATGTGGCAATTTGAGTGGATATAGTGTAAAGGGACATCGTGCATGCCTTATCTATGAGCAAGACACGAGTTACGTGCAACTTAAACATGGAAGAAAAATAGTTTACACTCACCATCGACGTTTTTTGAAACCTTATCGACGATTGAAAAAAGCATTTAATGGAAGTCAAGAGCATGAAATTGCACCGATTCCGTTAACCAGTGAGCAGGTTCTTGAGCGGGTTGAGGGCATCCATATTGTATTTGGAAAGACTCAAAAGAAGCAGAAAGGTAATACTTGCATATGGAAGAAGAGGTCGATATTGTTCGATCTTTCATACTGGTCTAATCTAGATGTTAAACATTGTCTCAATGTTATGCATGCGGAGAAAAATGTGTGTGACGGTGTCATCAGCACTCTTCTTAACATTCAAGGCAAGACAAATGATTGTTTGAACACTCGTCAAGATCTTGCTTAGATGGGTATACGTGAGCAGTTACATCCTAGGTCTAATGGTAAGAAAATATACTCTCCAGCATGTCACACTTTGTCAAGAAAGGAGAAGATAAGTTTCTGTCAGTGTCTGCGCCGAGTGAAAGTGCCACAGGGATACTCTTCAAATATTAAGAGCCTTGTGCATATCAAAGATCTGAAACTAGTTAGATTAAAGTCTCATGATTGCCGTGTGTTGATGCAACAATTGTTAGTCGTGGCGATTCGAGACATTTTGCCTAACAAAGTGAGGCAGCTATAACTCAGCTGTGCTTTTTCTTCAATGCCATTTGTGCCAAAGTCATGGACCCTGTCAAGTTAGATGACTTGGAAGAAGAGGCGAAAATTATCTTGTGTCAATTGGAGATGTATTTTCCTCCTTCATTTTTCGACAAAATGGTTCACTTACTTGTCCCGTTTATTTACGGTGGATGTACCCAATCGAGCGATACATGAAGATCTTGATATACAAAAAACCTACACCATCCTGAAACATCCATAGTTGAAAGGTACATTGCAGAAGAACCTGTAGAATTTTGTTCAGAGTACCTTGAAAAAGCAAAACCTGTTGGTCTTCCCGAGTCGCGACATGACGACAGAGTGACAGGAAAGAGTACACGAGGGTTGCATGTTATAACGCCTGTATTGCTGGAATTGCAACAAGCTCATTTGTATGACCTGAATAACAGTAATGAAGTCCTACCAAACATGGTTCACCATGAAGCATTACTCAAGGAAAGTAATCCAAGAATGACGAAGAATAGGTTGTTGAAAGAGCATAACAAGACTTTCTTGAATTGGTTTAAAGATACAATATTTAGTGATGAATCTGCATCGAAAACAATGAGGAAGTTAGCTGATGTGTTGCAAACACATCCTAGTTTTAGGCTAGTTTTAGGTTATATTTTAGTTAAATAATTAGGAAAATAGTTTAGAATTAGTTAAGTTTATTACTTTATTGTTTTTAATTCAATTCAATACCAATTGAGCATTTTCAAGCCAAAAGAGGAGTTCAAGGCAAAGAAAAGAAGAAAACAAAGTTTTAAGTCCCGCGCGGATAGCGCTTGTAGCCGTGCGGATCGCGCCAAGTGCAGGATTGAAGGCCATAGTCTCGAAGATCTCACGCAATTAGCGTGAGAAGCCACGCGATTAGCGTGGATTAGCCGCAAGCATGGCTCCATCAGCGCCAGACCCGCACCATCAGCGTCAAGAACAACAAGCCAGAGCATTCAACTCGAACAACTCGCGTCAGTAGCGCCATATCCACGCGATCAGCGCCATCTATTCGAGAGCTCCGCGCCATCAGCGTCGTAGCCTCGCTAACAGCGCCACAAAAAACCAGAGCAAGCCAATTGACTCGAACACTCCACACAGTTAGCGTGGAGTGTCACGCGATCAGCGCCAGACTTTCGAACAAGCCGCGCGGTTAGCACGGGATCGCGCGCGGGTCACGCCAGAGTGATTTAGTTTCCTTATTTAAAAGATCTGTTTCGAATTTCTGCATGGAATTAGGCTTTCTTACTGTAATTAAATGGTTCTATAAATATAAAGCCCTTGAAACAGATTAGAGCATTCAAAATAGCCAGAATATACATTGTTCATCCTTCATCCTCTAAAACCCTAGAAATCAAGAATTAAGCTGAGTTTCTGCACAACAATGAATCATATTACTGCTTTGATGTTCTTGAAGCCTATGGCTGGCTAAACCTTATATTGTGGGAAGGCCATGAACCGATGATAACTCCTCTGTAATTTGATTGGTATTGAATGATATGTTTTAATTGTTTTATTCTATTTTGCACTTCTTTCTATTCTTATTTGAAATTGATCACTTCAATTAAGTACATAGGGTTAGGATTCGCAATGGGAACGTTGGGGTTCTAATTTCTGACCCGTTTAGAATAACAGTTGTTCATCACCTAGGAATAGGGATGCGTGGCTGCAGAGCCTTTGATATGTTCTTTTGAATGCTTGAACTGATAGATTTCACTAAGGAATTAGGTTTTCGATTCAGGTTAAAGGGTTAATTCACTAAGGAATTAGGGATTAGCTAATCTAGGAAAGACTTATTCTCTGAACAATTAACAACAGGAAACTCTTATGATTTATTCTCTAAATGCTTAGTTTGACAGAATCACTAAAGGTTTAGGGTTCTCGATCGAATTAAAGAGTGAAATTGCTAGTTATCTAGGATTTACGAATCTAGGAGAGATTTATCATTTGTGTACATTAAAGTTAAATAACCAATCAAGTGAAAGAGTAGGAATCTGTGGGGATTGCACCTGACCACAATCAATCTTCCATTGGTAATCTTCTTAATCAATTTACCGCATTTCTTTAAAAGTCTGTCTTTTCATTTCACAATCAATCAATCAAACAATTCTTGCGTAATTTTCTGTTTTAATTTCAATCACATTTGTTAGTATTATTGTGGAATTACCCCAATCCCTGTGGAGAACGATACTCACTTACCTAACTTTATTACTTGAAAACGATCGGTGCACTTGTCATTGCATTTTGTTCGCAACATTAGCAGATGGGCCAAAAAGAAATGTTAGAAGTTGGCAAGGGTACGATATCAACAAGTACTCCTTCTACACCAAACAACTAGACGAGAAGAGCACAATGCAAAATAGTGGGGTTAGCCTAAAGGTTGAGTTGCAACAGTTCGCTACTGTGCATGACCACAATCCACGTTTGGCATGCATGCCTTACTTTGGAGTCATTAATGACATCTGGGAGCTTAATTATGCTACCTTCACCGTGTGTGTTTTCAAGTGCAAGTGGATTGATATCAATAGTGGTGTGCGAATTGAGGACTTGGGATTTACTTTGGTAGATCTTAACAAGCTAGCTTATCAAGATAAACCTTTCATCATGGCAGAACAAGCTAAATAGGTGTTTTATGTTCAAGATCCGTGTGACGAAACGTGGTCAGTGGTACTACATGGAAAAACCATTGGTATTAATCTTGACGATGATGACCTCAATCGTTGATACAGGTGCCACTCAATTCTCGACTCAAATACCTATAGTCAACAGAGAAGACAAAGCTGACGACGTTCATGCATCTCATAATGATCATGATGAAGGAGAATTAATTAACATCACTTAATGTAATTTTTTTATGTTAATTTTTTTCGACTTTTACAATTTCATATGTAACCTAACTTGTCGCTTAACTTTATAATCTGTGTTTTTGTTTTTAACAGGATCATGACTACACCATCGAGCTCCCCTCCTCATGCTAAGTCAGCGCATCCTCTGGAGTCAGCATCGGCAAATCCTAAGTCAGCACCTCCCCTTGAGTCAGGACCTTCGCCGTCTACAATGAAGAAGACTAGGAAAGCAACACGGCTGAGGTCACTGGCTACTAGAGTTGCTGGTGCTGACAAACCAGTTGTTCATGTTGATTCAGCCACTGGGAAGGTTGATAGTCCTCAGGCAAAGAAATTAAGGACGTATCTAGGGATCATGGCTAAAGACAAGGTGGATGTCACCATCCCTAATTGGAAGGAAGTTCCTACAGCGCAGAAGGAGTTGATTTGGGAGGACATTTAGGTATTACAACTTAAAGGTCATTTCATCATTGGTTGTAGTTATACAATTTAAATGTTGTTGTAACTGTAAAACTGACTTCATTGTAACACAGACTGAATTTGATATACCTGAAGCGTGTGACCAAGAAGAAAATTTTGCAGACAGTCGGAGAGCGCTGGAGGCAGTTTAAGTCAGATCTGACCAGGAAATGGGTCTTGATAGAAGGCAAGGATGACGATGCCGACGCTGTCTGCGAAATACAGCATTAGTAAGGAATAGTGGACCCAATTCTGTCAGAGATGTAGAGCGCTTCCTAGGAGGTTAGTTGAGTTACATTGTTTTACAATTTGACAATTATGAAGTCAAACAGGCGCATTTCTTTAACCCTATATGTGTAATTCTTACAGCATGTTAGAACAAAGGCCCTGGCCATCCAGAAGTTGAACACTTCCCCTCACGTGTTGTCTCGCGGGGGTTATGAGTTGTTAGAGGAGAGATTGATGGAGGAAGAACAAAAGAAACAATTGGAGGGAGAAACCCGTGATGACAGCACGGAGACCATTATTCATCCTTCGTCCCCTGTGCGACGACACGTGAAGTGGAAGCTGGCTCGCACCAAAAAAATGGGGCAAATGACTTCTAAGGCGGCATGTGAGATTGCAGAGAGGATTGTAAGTCAAACCTCCCTCCTCTCATACACTTTTAATGATTATTTGCCTCACAAATTACAAAACTAATGTTCTACTTATATTTATTGCAGGATTCCCTGGATGAGCAATCCACAGAGGGTAGCTTTGTCCCCAGTGGACGTCAGGATGTCCTGACTGCTGCCATTGGACGACCAAAGCACCCTGGCCGTGTCCATGCTACTGGAGCCAGTGTGACCATCACACAGTACTTCGGATCGGCACCATCAACTTCTCGCAAGTCGAAGTCATCAATGGCACCTGAGGACTTGGATCGACTGAAAGAAACATCAAGGAAGAGCTAGAGCAGTCCATCACTGAACGGGTTTCCTAGCAGCTGATGATGTCCTTCAGCCAACTACAGTCCCAGATGCAGTCTCAGGGTGCCTTGCCACCTGCAAATGTTCAGCCATGTTTCCTTGGTGTCCGTGTAAGCACCAAGGAAAGTTGTGTCGATCCCTCCAATAATGACCCAGACACCGGTGCATCTGACAGGCGTGGGTTGTATGTCGATGACAATCCTCCTCGCTTGGTTGCTCTTGGAAGACTTTATAAGGGGTCGACAACCATGCATAGCGTCCCTCTGGGGAATGATCAGGTCAAGGTGGGTGTTCGAATCATCCCGATGTATGGATTCATCGAGCCACAGTCCATACAGAGATCTGGCCAATCTCAATTTGAATTCGAGGACTATCTCAAGAAATGGATACAGAGTTCACATAAACATGTCTACCTTGCAGCGTACTTGAATGGGTAAGTCAAAATGTACAAAACAATTTAATTAATGTATGCAGTATAATAACTTATTTTTCTCCAACCCAGTTCAAATTGGCAACTGGTCGTCATATGTCCTAAGGCCAATGTTGTCGTGTGGTTCTATTTGTTGAACAACAAGCCTGATAACTACCTGAAAGGAATTATTAACAGGTAGGTTGTAATTTGTAACACATTTTTGTTATTATTTCTAACTCCTAAATATGTTAATTGTACAATATGCATGCATGTTTCTCTTAAGCAGTGCTTTAAAGGCAGTTCATGACACTGAAAAAAATAAATCAAAGGCTACTATTAAATGGATTGCGCTTAAAGTAAGTCTTTTAATAAATCATGGTTCATGTATTAAAAATAATATTTATTATTATTTACACTAATTTTCTGTTTAACTTTGACCATATTATTGAATTTAGTGTAATAAGCAAAGAGGAAGCACTGAGTGTGGCTATTATGTCATGCATTGGATGTCGACGATTGTAACACCCCGTAGGCCTCCGACGTGTTATCATTAATAATATCAGATTAGCGCATAAAATATGATTAAATAACTCAGCGGAAGCATAGAATCGCTTTTCTTGATACATTATGTATGGAAGCACAACAATAACCTGATAAAACACAAACCATACATAGATCACGCCCCTGCTAATCCAGATTTTCATATCATACATCCTAAACCATCCAGACAGATATCTAACAGACTTAGGTAGATTATCACATATACAACAAATATGTACTCAGGGAAAGTCTTATATCATAAACTCAGACAGTTCTGTACATATATACATCAGTATTCACACCACCCTGTGGTGATACAAAAGAATAACAGCCCTCCTCGAGGGTATACAGAACTATACATCAAAACAGAATCAAAATAGAGCCTTCAAGATCTCCATGTCGCTCCTCAATCAAGCAACCTAGTCTCTGCTGGGCCTCTTGCCCTGAGACTGATCTTCTCTTCTAGAATGGTCACCTGAAATCATAGAAGCCCCACACGGGGTGAGATAACATATCTCAGTAAGCTCAGGGTCCTTGGGAAATCATTCCCACCTTGGCCCACTAACTCATAATACACACATATCAGGCAAACATCTCAAACATGGCCCACTGGCCTGGCCCTCTGGCCCTCAACACAACATGGAGCAGCCATCTGCTCGATACTAGTGGCAGAGAACCCTCTATGCCTGGCGAAGAACCCTCTACGCCATGCGGAGAACCGTCAACACATTATCACATGGCAGAGAACCCTCAATGCCTGGCGGAGAACCCTCAACGCCTAAATACAGGACAGAGAACCCTCAATGCCTGTATTTATCTATTGGCCAACAGATCTATCTCAGTCATAGCATACTGAAAGTTGTTGTCCTCAGCAATAGAAAGAGTTCTAAGACATAAGCAAGAATCAACAATCAACAAAAACTACAATTCTCAATCATAAAATCATCATGAATGTATGATCTACTCAGTTAAATCCTCCATGATGCTTTTATTGCTATCAAAATAAGAAACTACTTGAGTTTATCTCACAGATTGTATTTATAATCACTTATTCACTCAAGTGTTTCAGGTTGTAATTACCCTCTTACTCAACATGATCATAGCATTACCATAGGCTTGAAGATATTCTCATTAGTTGTAGGCATGACTTGATCAGAAGGTCTTTTAAGGCTTGTAACGTGGCTTGGCTAAGGTATGAATTGTTTGGGAAAAGTAGCTCAATCAGAGGCTAAGTCTGGTTTCCTAAGTC
>PYAF01000945.1:97440-110747 GCA_007407185.1 Glycine tomentella
CGTGATGTTGCAGATCTTGTTTTCTTCTTTATTTGCTCTTAATTTCCCTCTTTTTGTCCTGCAAACACTCAATTGGTATTAAAATGCCTTATGTAACATAAAATACTAAATATGCCTAATTCTTATACTATTTTCTAACTATTTACTCCAAATATGACCTAAACTAATGCTATAATTAAGATGTGTTTGCAACACATCACATACATATATCCAAAACAGATGCATACCAGATCAATACAAGCAATACCACAGCCAATGCATGCATCATGAATCATGACCAACACTCCCCCGGAGTGTGGTGTGCAACCAAGTGGGAATTCAACCCCAAAAACACTGAACTTACCTGGTAAGGGATTACTCTGCAGTTCCTTCCCAGGTCTATGGCTCCCGCCACCAACAGTCTCAGAATCACGGCCTATTCAAGGCATATACAGTTTCATATCAAAATCAAGCCATCAGGCAATCAACCACAGATCAAAACATATCAGAATTTCCCTATCCTAGGGTTCAATCAAGCTCAGCCCCACACAAGGCTGGTCACAAACCATTCAAGGTCCCTCAAGGCTGAAAACCACGCCTCTGAGTCATCTGGACTCAAAACATATATATATATATATATATATATATATATATATATATATCCTAAGCTTTCCTCAACTTTAACCTCAATTATCACTAGAACGGACTGAGTTTCACTCCAAGTCTCGTTCAACTAGCCACTTGGGCTCAGCACAACGCAATCAAGGCTCTAGCCCATCAGAGAACCATCAACAAGTGACTCTACACAAGTCACACAGGCATATACAGAGCCAAGATTCAAAGTCATCAGAATCAAAAACTGAAAGCTAATCCTTCATCTATACAATGCCCTCAACAAGTTTCTCTACAGGACCCTGGGCTAATTCTAGCCCCAACTCATATGGGTCACTATTCACAGGAACCCCCAAATCCCAAATTAACCGGAGAAACTTGAGTCTCTTACCTCAGTGGCGACTAGAAACACCTCAGGACAACTCCCTCGAGCTTTGGTGCCCTTTATACGACGTGGGTCCTCGCCAGACTCAAGTTCTCTGAGCTTTTCCTCTGAAGTTCCACTTCTCACTCAAAAGAGGTTTTTCAAGAGCAAAAATTGGAGGATTCAAGCTTTCAAAAGGTTTCTATCAAGATTAAAGGTCATAGGGAGGTGTTTAGACTAGTATATAAGGTCCTAGAAAGCTTGGAACTGCCATTAATGGAGGTTTGAAGGTCCAAGGAAGAAGAAAGTGCCTTTCCCTTCCATTTTTCACGTTTTGACCCTTATATACTGCCCCTGACCGACATGTGGCGCCCTTGGCGCCACCTTGGAGCCATCAGCGCCAAAGTTCAGTGCATCTAGCGCCCCTGGCGCCACTCCGGCGCTCCTGGCGCCAACTTCCAGCACCTGTGGCGCTCCTGGCGCCACACCGGCGCTCCTGGCGCTACACCGGCGCTCCTGGCGCCAACTTCCAGCACCGGTGGCGCCACTCTGGCGCTCTTGGCGCCACATGTAGAATTAGCCTATGTACCCCCGGTAGTACATAGGCTTGTTGGCGCGGTACCTTCTGTTCGGCTTAATTATGCTATTTTCACCTGCTAACCATCAATTCTAGACTAAAACACCTCATGAAGGCACATAAGCTATATACTTACCAAAAGGAAGCTATTTATTCCTTTTACTTCTTTTTATAAAAAAAATCTAGGTTATTATAATGATAGTCCAACGAGGCTTCAGAGATAACTGGGACATGGTAATTGTCTAATGCAAAACTAATTTTATGGTAATTGTCTAATTCAATGAAAACCAGGTGTTAATATCATTGTATTGTAAGTTAACATCGGTTTTCTTATGAAAATCGATGTTGTTATATGATGTCAACATCGGTTTTCATTGAAAATCGATGTCGTATTGTATGTTAACATCGGTTTTCTTATGGAAACTGATGTTGTAGTGTAATCTTTTACATTTATTTACGTTTTACCGATGTGGTACAATTTCGTTAACATCGATTTTGAAAACCAATGTTAACTTGTAGACTTTCAACTTTGCCTGATTCAACATCGATTCAAAACCGATGTCGAAGGTCAAAAATAACCGATGTTGAATGTTGTTTTTCTAATAGTGATTTGTGATGCACTGATGCATGATAGCAGAAGACTCGAGATATTGTAGATTAGTGTTAGGGTATTTTTATAGGGTGAATATTTAGAAATTGACATTTTTCTTTGCTCTATGCATTTATTAAGAATTACAAAAGTCATGTAGATAGATATTTTCATAAAATTGGTGGTAAAAATTTTCACAAAACTCATATATAGTTCAAATAACTCACAATATGAACCCAACCTATGGAAAGAAATTTTCTAAGACAAAAATACACAACATATATGCAGGGGAGGAAAATGACCTTTAAACTATATCAAACAAATAATAACTTTAATTAGTGAAAAAATAAAATAAAACTAGAATTCATTTATATGATATCTAAAATCCAATGGTAATGTTGTTTTTTGGTTTTTCTGATTTATGAGTTACTAGTATAGTTGTTTTGTGCTTCTGTCCATGCTATGTTGGTGAATATCTGCATCCTCCAATGGTAATGCCATCACCATGTTTACATGTAAAGCATGTTAGTGGTAGGCCATTAATGAGGAAATAGAAGCAATAGTGGTTGGTTGCTAACTCGTAGGAAGCTTACTGTTAAGTCTAACATATAAAATGTTTTAAGAGTTTCATTTCATGGTGAAAATCCTCACTTATAAAGTGAAATAGTATATTGTATACCTTGTCATTTATGTACACTAATGTACCGAATTAAAGCTGCATAGTGCAAATAGGAATAAAGAATATTACCTACTTAGTTGGAGAAACTATGCCTACTCTTTTTAATTTATAGATGGCCATTCATTAGTTAATATTTACTACATTGTTCTTGGGAAGGCTTCAATAATGTATTAGAAAAGTTTTGTCTGCTTTCTTCCAGGACTGGACCCATTTTCATCCTTCTAATCTTTGCTCCCAATTATTCTCTTTATTGTTACATGTAATGTTCAATACTACTACTACACATGTAATGTTCCGTGTAATGTTCAATACTACTACCAAAATAAAATATGATCAAATCATGTTTTTAGGTATTAAACCCAAGTTATCTCTGCAACAGTTCACTGCATCTGTTTTAAAAGTGACACACCTATATATATCTTAGTGGATTACACAAGCTTTTGGCTAACTGATTGAATTACTCGAGCACTGCAGATACCTGGATCTCTTCAAAACACAAACAAACACCAATTAGAAAGAAAAAGAAAAATACAAAAAGAGAATCACATGAAATTGACGACACTGCACTATCATATTATCATAGTTCAGGGTCATGGTTAATTCCTGGCCTGGTGGACCCACCCCTTGATATAGCTATCTAGACTCAATTGGCACACATTTTTATTAACTTGATAAATGGTTTTGAATTGTTTCCTAAATATAGTTACATTAATTGCTCAGAAATAGATTTTTATAGTTGATGATAGTTTTGCATATCTTGATATAGTTACCTAGCTATTCATGCATTTAATGACGCAGTCAAAATGAAGTAGCTAAATCTTTTTCCTTTTTATTTTATAATTTTAAAAAATTAAGAAATCAAATAAGAGTTATGATTTTAGTTGATTACTAGGACAACTATGTAGACTTCAAAAGTACACCTCAGAGGAAAAATTAAGAAATTTAGTATATTGAGTTTCATCAACTCCTCTTGATACCCTTTTTTCTGCACTAAGTTCCCTTAGAGTATGTTTCGATGAAGTATTTTAAAATTTCAGGAACTTTAAAATTCAGGGAAATTAAAATGCATCAATTAAAATTCTTTTATTTTCAAAATTTTGTGTTTGGATAAAGAAATTGAATTTCTTCATTTTTAAAATTTTGAACCTCATTCACGGAAAAACACATAAGGTGGGTGGTGTCGTGAGAGTAGCGGAAGTCGGAGTACGTCGGTGATTGAGACGGAGCAAAAAGTTGTGCATTTAGAGCTTCTAAAAAAGAAGAGAATTTCAATTTCTCACCTTTTAGAGGGAAATTCAAATTCCACATTTTTAATTGTTTAAAATTCTATTTTAAAATTTCAAAAATTTAAATTCCTTATATAAAAATATCCAAACAGTGAATTTTAAATTGAAGAATTTTAAATCCCCTAATAAATTACTTTCCCCAATTAAAATTCTCTATCCAAACACACTCTTAATTATTTGAAATAAATTATATTGACAGAACTAGCTGATAGTATGATATATATATATATATATATATATATATATATATATAAGGTTCTTATAATGGACTTTCATGTTCACTCATGTTGTTGTCATCCACTTGTATCCTACACCCAATTACATTCTCCACCATACCAGCAGTAAAGTATTGCATGATTTCTGTACTTAAATGACACAATTCTGAAACCTTAAAACTCCATCTAGTTTCACCCAAACACACCATTTTTAATTGATGTTTTAGAACCTCCAAACTTAATTTCCCTACTCTTCACATGTATGTCATTTGACAACTGCTGAAAAAGTCTACATACAACATTTGTTGTGTTAAGGGAGCCATTTTAGACACACTGTGACAGTTACTCTTCATATATAGTTCTTCCATGATATGAACAACATGCAGTAATATATAAATGCTTGGACTTGTGACATTATTTCTTCTTCTTCAATGCATGGATGAATCTTACTTCTCTTATAATATCAACTTCCTATTGTTTTTTTATTCAATGAGGGAAACATTGTTGTTATTATATTTTATTTAAAATATTAAGTAATTTATTTTTTGATTTACTAATTTTATATAAAGTATTAGGAAGATTTGTATAATAATGTGGAAGGATATAATTAGAGTTTAATTACAGTTTTCTCATTGAGAATTAGAAACTTGTCTTGTGTAGTAGTTTCATAGACTATGTTTCTTTAACTTCTTTTCTTTTGTCTTGTGTTTTTTTTATGCCAAGAGCTACTTAATTATCACTTCACGTGTAGCTAGCTTTGAGCATCAAAACCCCTGGAATAAATACTGGCACATAACCTTAGTTCTTTATCTTTCATAATTTGATACTTAATAGTTTTTGTACATGTTTTTAAATCTGTAATGTTCATGTTGGTGGACCATGACTATTGTGCTTTAGATTAATTGATTATACCTTTATGCTTCATCATGGTGAGCATCACTTGGAAGTTGGATCTACATTATAATAATATACAATTTATAATAAAATTGACTTCCTGAGGATTGTTATGTCGTCTGTTATTATTTTGTTTTACTTAAATGTTGTGTGTTAATGTTATTTAATACTCAAGAAGAAATTGTAACTGTAATTATAATTTGTAGGTACTATTCCTTTTCATGTTTCCATGTCATCATGACATTCATTATTGGAGATTATTAGTGACAATCTTCACATGACTACACCATCGAGCTCCCTCCTCTTGAGTCAACAGCGCCATCTACATCAAAAAAGACTAGAAAATAACACAACTCAGATCATTGGCTACTAGACCCGTCGGGACGAAGAGACTAGTGGTTCATGTGAATCCTGCCACTGGGAAAGTTTATGGTCCCCAAAGAAAGAAATTAAGGACATATTTGAGGATCATTACTTGAGACAAGGTGGATGTTACATTTATTAACTGGAAAGAAGTTCCTTCAACTCAGAAGAATTTGATTTGGGAGGACATTCAGGTATTTGAATTAAATGTCGAATGTTATTGTAATTGGTTATACTAAAAATCTTAAAATGTTGAATGTTATTGGCTAACTATTAAACGTATTTTTTGCATCACAAGCTGAATTTGATATTCCAAAAGTGTCTGATCAAAGGACAAATAACAAAATCCTTAACACAATAGGAGAGCGATCGAGACAGTTTAAGTCAAATTTGACCTCCAAATGGGCTCTGGCACAGGGCAAGGAGGAGGACAATGATACAATCTTTGAGAAGTACATTATCAGCAAAGAAAAGTGGAATCAATGTTGTTAGAGTCATAGAAACCCTTCATGGGAGGTTATTTGACTTACATTGTTTATGAATTTGACAATTATGTATTACTTTCAAGCGCATTTTGTTGACAAGTTTCTGTCTAATTGTTACAAGATGTTAGAAAGAAGGCTCCGGTCATCTTGAAACTAAACATTGTCCCTCAAGTATTGTCTCGTGGGGTTATGATTTACTAGAAGAAAAGTTAATGGAGGAAAACAAAAGAAATGATTGAAGCAAACAGCTCAATCTGGGAAAATAGAAATAATCGTCGATCCTACATCTCCCATTAGATGAAGTGGAAGATGACTCGCACCAAAAACTCTAGTATGATGACATTTGAGGCGACACGCAAAATTGAAAATAAGATTGTAAGTTATTTTTTATTTATTTCAATGGTTAATTTTTATAATAACAACAGTAGTTCGTAAACTCATGTAATATTTTGTTAACTATAGGATTCCCTTGAAGAGCAGTCAACACAGGACACTTTGTCGTCCATGGATGTAAGAATGTACTGATTGCTGCTATTGGACTACCAGAGCTCTTTGATCGTGTCCGTGTTGTTAGAGCTAGTGTGATGATCAGACAATACTTTGGATCAACTTCAGCAAGCTCCTGCACGTCGACATCGATTAACCCATAAGATTTGCATCAATTAACAAAAAATATTATGGACCAGCTGACACAGAAAATCAGGGACAAGCTAAAGTAGTCGATCACTAAAAAAGAGACTCGACAACTAATGTTGTCGTCCAACCAGATGCAATTCCAGGGACTCATACCGCCTCCTGAGCTTGAGGTTGGTCTTTCTATTGCCCGTGTCACCACAAAGGAAAGTTTTGTCAATCCCTCAGTGCAGGACCCAGACAAAGGTGCATCAGGCAGGCGTGGGTTGTATGTTGATGACAATTCTTCCTACCTGGTTGCCCTTGAAAGAGTTTACGAGTGGTCGAAAACCATCCACAACATCCCTTTGGGCAATGATCAAGTGAAGGTCAGTATTGAGGAAGTTCGAGATGTTGATCCTCGTGTAACTCAAGAGGTTCAATTAGTAGGGCAGGCCCTTAAAACCTTCCTTGCTCGGCTGACACATCTTGTACAACCTTTTTCAGAACATGTATTTCCTTTTTGTTGTGTTTGTTATTATTAAAATATGATTTGTTACAATTAAAGTGTTAACTGTCATTGACTTATGTTTATTAATTATGTAGGATAAATAGGGATTTAAGGGACCGACAAAACCTGTAGATAGGTTGGAACCTGATGACCATCCCCTATACCAGATAACATTGACGATCTTGTAGCTTTTCCTCAAGCCTATGCATGTTCCATGGGATTCAACTGTGTTTGGGGTCTATAATGATGACGTCCTCTTGTACATAAAGCATGAAGATCTTTTTGAAATACCACACGGTGGTCAATGTCTCAACATCTCAGTTATATGATTGAGTGTTTTTAGTATAATATTTTTCTATTCTTCTTAGCTTATTTGACTTCTCTTGGATTCTTATTTTCTAACTTCATCTCATTTTTGGTCTTTGGAAAATAATTGGGCTTAATTGATAATTGTTGCTTATTTTCAATTTTTATGCTTGCTTGACATACCTTCCTTGTGCATGACCTATAGGATTCTACAAAACTCCAAATAGAGCATATGACTAGTCCCTGGAAAGCTAAGGAAAAGAGCTACAAATTTGTTAGAGATAATCATGGCCAATTCTACTGTTTTGAGGGTCAAATTAGACTTGGAAGTCAAAACCTCTGCACTTGAGTTTTGGGCTGCGAATTTGGGTTTTGATTAGTATAATTAGCATAATTAGTTAGGTTGGATAGGTCTGAGTTCATCCTTCATTCTGTTCAGTCATTATATGTTAGTGTAACTGAGAGGACAAAAACATAATTTCTAACTTCTTGTGCAAGTTTTCAGAATTAAAATCTCTTCACTCTTTTTCTCTCAATTGTTTTTCATTGTTCTTTATATTCTTCTTCCTTTCATCTTTATTCTTCTATTTCTTAGACAAATTTTGTGGTTCTTCCACTAATGATGATCATGGAAGGCTAAATAATTAATCAATCCAAGGATCTAATCCAAGCAAGGAGAATTTTAGTTCTGGTTTGGTATTCTAATTTATGTGTGAATGTTCATCTTCTTCTTCAATCCTCTTTTCGATTTTCATGAATATGAATATGTTTAGGATTGAAAATGAATTAGGTTATAGATTTATTTCCTAATTTTGAATTTTAATCATAGATTGTTTGGATGATATTTCAATCCCTTTGTGATTTCAATTGATTTAGGAGTTAATTCGATTGATCTGCTTCTAATGATATTGAATAAACCTTCGTAATATGATCATTATCTGAGAACTATTATAATTTACATTGCTTGGTTTGGGGAATTGGATTGATATTCTTGAATCTATTTACAACATTTTTATCAATTTTGTTAGTTTTTGCATTTGTTTTATCAATTTTGTTAGTTTCTGCATTTTTCTTCAATTCTTGTTTGTGTTTCTGCAATTTTTTTTCACTGTCTGCAAACTGTTTGATAAACCCCTCTACAGTTTATAAGTGGATTAAGTCAAGAACCAAATTGGATTGTATCTCTGAGTCAACCTAGATTAATCTTGTGCTACAGAATTATCTTTGTACTATAAAAATGTGGATTCTAGTCACTTTACATTACAACCCATTACATAACTGATTGTTTTAAATTGATGCATAATTTGCTTTATTTTAACAACAATGGGCATATGAATGAGTTAAGTTTGTGATCGGGGAATGTTTCTGTGTATGAATTCCTTAAGTCATAGTCTATACAGAGATCTTGGCAATCACAATTTGAATTTGAGGATTATATTAAGAAATGGTGCAAAATTCACAAAGAGATGTCTACCTAGGAGCCTACTTGAATGGATAAGTAAAATTGAACAAATCAATTTAAATAATGTATGCACTATAATAACTTAATGTTCTCCAATGTAGTGAACATTGGCCACTTGTCGTTATGTCATAAGGACAATGTTGTCGTCTAGTTTTGTTCCTTGCACAATAAGCTCGACAACTACTTGAAAGAAATTATTAATAGGTTAGTTGTACTCTATAATACATTTACTTTATCATTAGTATTTGACATAAATATTTTAATTTTACAATATGTATGCATGTTTCTCTTAATTAGTGCTTTGAAGGGATTCAACGATAGTCAAGGAAGTAAATTCAAGGCTACTGCTAAATGGATTCAAGTTAAAGTAAACAATTTAAAAAATGTATGATGTCTTAAAAATTACATTTTATTACTGTGTACACTAATTTTTGGTTAACTTTGAATATCTTATTGAATTTAGTGTAATAAGCAAAGAGGAAGCACTAAATGCAGCTATT
This sequence comes from Glycine tomentella, assembly GCA_007407185.1. Classification (NCBI taxonomy): domain Eukaryota; kingdom Viridiplantae; phylum Streptophyta; class Magnoliopsida; order Fabales; family Fabaceae; genus Glycine; species Glycine tomentella. The sequence continues at coordinate 106,875 of PYAF01000945.1, forward strand.
GCGTGATGCATTGGATGTCAACGATAGTCCTAGGAGGTATCAAGGATAATTGGAAAATGGTAATGGTGTACTTCAAAATTAATTTTATTTGTTATACTTGTTATTATTTAGACTGATTAAGTTATGTTTTATTATATCATGCAATATCCAAGACCATTGGAACCAAAGAGAATAAAGGCAATTCGCATTGAGTGGGCAAGATGTTATCTCCGAGTTAAAAATGAAACACTAGGTGTTTAAGGAATTTTACAATTGTAGAGTTATGTTTAATTATGTTCTGTTATAGATGATTTTATGTATTGACATTATTGTTTTCTTTAACTATTTCTTATAATTGATAGTAATTATTCAATAATAATATAAAAAATTGTACTGTAAAACTGTGTAGATTGGTCTATTTTTCAATTTGCATGTGTTGAATATAGGGGGAGTTGCAAGAAGAATCAAAGCAAGAATGAAGAAGAAGCTTGATGATTGCTTGAAGATATTTTTGCTTTTTACATGCCCAATCAAGTATGAAGGCATTTGTAATTTGTTTAAGTTTGATTCAAGTTCATTGCTTTGTGATCATTGCATTGCATGTGCATTTCACATAAACATGCATTCATAGTTTCATTAAAATAAGAAAGCTGCTAAATCATTTCAAAAGAATCTAAGTTCTCTTGGTTAAGTTTTTGGAAAAATGAAAACTTACTGTTTTAATCGATTACACAGTGTTTTAATCGATTAAATGTTTTTGTTCTAAATCTGGAAAAGCCATGAAGAAAACTTTAATCAATTACCATTAATCGTAATCGATTACACAGGCTAAATTTGAAAACTGTGCTTTGTTGCTTTAATCAATTACCATAAATCGTAATCGATTACACAAGCCTATTTGAAAAACGTGCTTTGCTGCTTTAATCAATTACATTGCTTAATAATCGATTATTATGATCATAAACATTTTCCAGAAAGTTAAGGAACAATTTAATCGATTATTTAGTATCTTTAATCGATTACATATGGCAAAATAATCGATTACACCAGCAGATTAATCGATTATTGTCAGTTAAATCAGTCTTCTATAAAGCTTGGTGAGTCTGTTTTTTATAAATAGACATTGAAGGAATTATTCAATACACATGAGTGACTTACCCAAAAGACACTAAGCTTTCTAAGAATTCAAGAGATTGATTTCTGAGTGAAAAACACATCTTGTGAAGATCAAGATTTCTGAGTTTTTCTATGAAGATGTGTTAGAGAATAGAAGTTTTCAAGATATTGATTTTGAGCATTAGAATTCATACAACCTGAAATGTGTGGTAATCAAGATATAATCAACAATACAAAGTTTATGGCATTACTTGCATTACAAGATGGATCTTGGTTGAAAGAAAAGTTCTGGTTTGAAAAAGGTTTTTAAGTGATACGATCCAGATTTCAAATTCCACAAATAGAAAATTTTTAAATACATGTTTTAAACCAATTCACCCCCCCTCTTGGTTTATTTGAAGAGTGTTCATTGTATTTTCAGCATGTTTGGGTAATATTAAAAAAAAAATATACAGGATATCAATTTGTTTGCAAAAAATGACATTGTTTTTCCTAAAAATCGATGTAGTGGTGCACACGACAACATCCATATTTTTGAAAATCGATGATGTGAGTTGCACCACAACATTGACTTTTAGGAAAATTCATGTTGTGGTACAACTGACAACATCGATTTTCCAAAAAATCGATGTTGTTGTGTGCACCACAACATCAGTTTTTAGGAAAGTTAATGTTGTGCTGCACAATTTATAGTCGTATGAGCACTTTAAAAAGTCCTTTTCATTTTTCTCTTAATATTCAAATATGATATTATTGTTTATGTTTACTATTCTCATTTCTCACATTAATTAAGTATTATCTCAAGTAGGGGTGTTCGCGGGTTGGTTTGTGTAGCATCCCCAAAATTATAAAAATGTGATAATAATTGGATACAAGTATGTTTAGAAAAAAATAACTATATCACTCTTTCCATGAAGTAGAAATTACTAGAAAACCCTTAAATGAAAATTACAAAAAAAAAATGCCCTTGGACATTTTTTAAAATGACCAAAATACCCCTAGGCTGAATGGCATAATTACCAAAATGCCCCTAGGCCAAAAATGCTCAAATAACTTTAGAAATTTTGTAGAAACTTGATGAAATTATAGAATACACTTAGCTGACTAAGTATCAACATATTTTGTGACACAAAACACTAGAATAAAATTTCTACAAATTTTAGAAGATGACAAGTTTGATGCTGTATTCAAAAAAACTCAAGCATCAGAAAAATATGGAAAAATGGTACATAAAATCTATAGAATTTTCTCTTAATTATAGAATGAATAGACCTATTTAATAAAATGGTTTAGTAATTTTGATGGACAGAAGAAGTATAGACCAATCAAAAATAAGATAAAGATGTAGTCTAGAATGAAAGGTTTAGTATGTATTGCCCTGTATAAGACTGCTTGGGATTAATTTAAACTATCATTGGGATAAATTCTTAGGAACATATAGAATTCTAATATTCAAAATTTTCTTTAGATAAAAGAATTCAAATTAAATTGGATTTCTTTTTAAGAAAATACCATATTGAAACTAGATTTTCATTCATCATCAAAAATGACCACATATAGCATGAAAGGAAGAAAAATTTGTATTCCTTCCCTTTGAGCTTGTCATTCACGTTGAAGCATGGAGAATGAGGAAGAAGCTTCTTGAATTTAGCCACTTGGAAGATAAGCCATAGGATGAAAACAAGTGGCAAGACACTTGTATGGCATGGATGCAAGGTAACATAAAAATCAAGCCAAGATTTCTCTACACTCTTCCATCTTGCACGTGGACAGCTCTAGACATTATTTCAACAATCCCAAAGGTCAAAAGTTACATATGTGAGATAGTAGAGTACCTTTAAAATTTTAAAGAGATCCAACGGTTAACTAATCTAGAATTAGAATTTTACTAAAACAGGTTTGGGATAAACTCAAGAATGAAAGAAAAAGCATAAAAATATTCCTTGGCAAGCTACTCCACGAAAATGCAAGAGAAATGGAGAAAATTCATGATTTTGGACACTTGGAAGCAAAGGAAAAAAAGCTCTAAGATCATGCCAAGTGGTAGGACACTTGGAAAGAAGAAAGAAAGGAAGCCTTAAGATTATAACAAGTGTAGGGACACTTGTAAAGGAATAATGATGGCTTATGAGATTTTTCTCTAAGTAATCATTTCTTCACCACTATATAAAGGGAGGAGGAGGAACCTAAGTACAAGCCAATTCCAAGACCATTCCTTTCTTCAAACCTCACATGAACTCTCTCTCTCACACCACTTTCATTTCATCTTTCCCTTTAAAGCTTAAATCAAGTAAACCCCATCACCTTGAAGAAATTACGTGTAGAGGCAAACAACCTTAGGAAGGATTTAACAAGCTTAGAAGGATATCAAGACTCAAACTCACTTGAGGTAAGTTAAGCTTAAATCTCTAGTTAATCAATGGTTTAGGTTGATTTGCATGCTTTAGTAGGCTGATTTATGGTTGATATTTGGGCTTGAATTTTGTGATGTTTAAAGGTTATTCTTTGATGAGAATATGTTGATTTAAGTTATAAGATAGACTATGATTTATACCCATTAATATTAGTGAAGTATGGAAGTCCAATTGATAATCTTTTGAGGTGATTTCAATGATACTTTGGATTGTCTGTTTATATTTTTATGGACATGCTTTGATTATATTTTGAAGTAGAGGATGAATGGTGTGGAGTTGAATGGTTTAGATACTTGATGATTTGATTTTGAGGATTAATTATTTGATTTTGAGGATTAATTAGTGAGGTGGTAGGTGAAAGGAT
>PYAF01000946.1:3389-14276 GCA_007407185.1 Glycine tomentella
GAATAACTGGTGAGTTAGGCACAAATAGACCATTGGATTGACTGATACAGAGTCTTACTAAGACTCTAGGGCCATGGTCAGGCTGAGAATGATCCTGTTAAGGATCTGTGAGGGGGCCTATGCAGTGATTAGACTGATAACCCTAAGTTAGTTGATTGAGAGATGGTGGAAAGGAATCATGTTTCCTTTCATTTCAACGATTGAGTACCGTTGTTAGATACCTGGTATAGTGTTTCTGAGGTTGACTGTGCTGTATGATTTTGACAGAGGACAAGACATGAAGATGGCAGCAATATGGACACCATCTGAGGATTGGTGATAAAGCATGGTCATACCAGGTAAGTTCAGTGTTCCTTGGAGTGATTTCCCTACTTGGGGTCACTATTTGATTGTATTATGTGCTTGGGATAGAATGAATACTATGTTGTAATCTAATTAATGATAGTGTCTATGATGAATGGAAATCCTAACGCTGTGATGGTGCTAGGTATGATATTGTTGTGTTTGATAGGTGTTTAAGCCATGTATATGATAACTAGTGTAGTTAAACAATAGGATAGAGGATTGAGCTGTATTGGGTATAAGAGACATACCCTGATGTTCTAGTGATGAGATGAACATTGTGTAATTGTTCGGTGCCTGCTGATAAGCTAACACTGCGAAGGTGTTATACTGTATATTGATGATTGTTCCGTATGACATGTCAGGCACCTTGATGTTGAATGATGATGACTATGATAGTGAAACACCATGCTGGTGTTGCGATGTGTATTGAGGTAATGCCGTTATGGCATGTTGGTCTTAATGTTAGATTGACACTGTGAGAGTGTCATGTCTTGTATTGTTTATGAGAATTAGGTGTGCATTCTCTGGCCAGAGAATAGTGGACTATGGACCCCTTGGGAATGTGCCCTTAAGTGGATAATCTTCCTTGGGATAATCCATAGGCGTCCATGTAATTCCTGAATAGATGTGCCTTTAAGTAGATGATCCTATTCAGGTATTGGACGGCAAGTCCTGAGTAGATGTGCCTTTAAGTAGATGATCCTACTCAGGCCTGAGTCCTGAATAGATGTGCCCTTCAGTGGATGATTCTATTCAGGTACTCAGTGTGACGTCCTGAATAGATGTGCCCTTCAGTGGATGATCCTATTCAGGTACGTAGTGTGAAGTCCTGAGTTGAGAGATTCCTCAGGCAATGTGTGTAAAAGTCCTGAGTTGAGAGATTCCTCAGACAATGTGTGTAAAAGTCCTGAGTTGAGAGATTCCTCAGGCAATGTGTGTGAAAGTCCTGAGTTGAGAGATTCCTCAGGCAATGTTTGTCAAAGCCCTGAGTGAGTGGAGAGCCCTTTACTGGATGATCCCCCCAGGTATTGATTAGAGTACAGTAAGATTCTGGGGATTTGTACCTGTTAAATGATTATCCCCAGGTGAAGGACTAGGTTACAGAGAACCTATTCCTTGGATCAGTGTTACCTCAGCAGTGATGAGGTGTTACAGATAAGATGAATAGATATATATATATATATATATATATATGATTGATATGAGATAAGAAAGCCGAGAAGGCCGAGATATATATATATATATATGTTATGAGATTGAGAATTAAAGCTCATGGAACTTGAGAGAGCCTATTTTTCTTAGACAGAGGATCTCTCAGTATAGAGGATGAGCGCACAGGCCTGGTTAGGCGTGCATAATAAGCAGTATGAGTGATATGTGGTGAGAGAATGCAGATGGCTATAGATAAGCGATATTGTTACAATAGGCAGTTGATAGTGAACCAGAGGGAGGAAAGAACTCCAAAGACCCTGGCTTACTGAGATTTTTATCTCACCCCATGTGGGATTTATGTTACAGGTGTCGAGCAGAGGATAGAGCCCTGGTAAGGAGCCAATAGAGCTAAGCATGGCAATTGCTTGGACTAGCATTTGTGAGCTTGGAGCTCCCTGTGGTGTATGCATATCGAGGTAGTTTCTGTCTCCTGTCATATCGCTATAGACATGGTTGTTATCTGCCTGGTTTTATTGTTTGACTATCTGGATCAAGAAGGGCTAGAAATAGTGAAATATATTATGCTTCTGTTTATGCACCATACATAATGTATCAAGAAATACGATTTTGTATGCTTCCGCGGCTTATTTTATGCTATTTTGATATTATAGTAATGTTAACACACTGGGTGCACACGGGGTGTTACACTTTGCATTTTTTTTTCTGCATCTTCAGCACAAGTTAGTTGAGACATTTCAAGCTCATATTCAAGTAACTTACCAAATAGTGCAGCCATGGACATTTTTGATAAATCTTTTGATTCATTAATTGTTGTCACCTTTGGTTGCCAAGGTCTTGTGAGACACTTCAAGATTTTGATGTTTAATTCTTCAGCATCAAAGATCTTTCTAAGACCCAAAAGATGATTCACTATGTGAGTGAATCTTGTTTATTGCTGAGAAATGCTTTCCTTGGTGTTCATCTTGAACATTTCATACTCATGGATCAAGGCATGTTTTCTTGATCTTCTAACTTCTTCAGTGCCTTCATGATTTATTTCTAGCATCTCCCACATTTCTTTGGCACTTGTGCATCTTATTGTTATGAAAAACTCATCAGAAGAAAGTGCAGAGGCTATCATATTTTTTTGCTTTGAAATCATATTGGACAACTCTCTTTTCAACATCTGTCATCTCATCCCATTCTTTAGGAATCATCTCATTGCCAACAGTTTTAATGGGAATCAAAGGACCTTTTTCTATAGCATTCCAAGCACCTGGGTCATTTGACTGAATAAAGATTTTCATTCTATTTTTCCAAAAATTGAAGTGTTCCCCTTTAAACATAGGAGGTCTGTTTAGAGAAGCACCTTCTTTGAATGTTATTTGTGAGGTATTCCTTTTTCTTTTTGAAGAAAAGATAGTGATCTTGAATAACTCTCAAGAACCAGCTCTTGATGCCAATTGAAAATAAAGGGAATACTCACAATAACCAAGAGGGGGGGTGAATTGGTTAAACCTTGGTATTTTAAAATTAATTCAAATCAGAGTTTTAGGATCTTTATCACTTTTACAACCAAGAAATCTTTTTACTCAATCAAATAGCTCAGCCCTTGGGAATCAATATGCTCAAAAACAAAACTTGTTGAACAATTGATATGAAACAAATAATCAATGAACAATCAGAGTAATAGAAATTGAGAAACAACACACAAGCAATTTATACTGGTTCACTTCACAATTGGAGCTACATCCAGTTTCTTCTAATCAATACTAGATTAGAGTTTCACTATTCTAAAATTCTGTTCTTACATGCAATTACAACATCTCCCTTTATCAACTCTAGATAAAGAATAAAAATCTAAAACCCTATTAGATTCTAAGAGACAAAGAACCAGAAAACACTACTCTGTTCTTCACACTAGAGAACCCTTCTCTAGATACAAGAAAGAACTCACTTTACAATAGCCAAAATCAATAAAAATTCAGAACCAAATTTACACACAAAGATTAAGGAGAGAGACAACCTGATGATCCAATGAATGTTATGCACATGAATTACCAAATCAGGTTGAGTAGCAAAACTGTATCAGAACATGCTTTTCCTTAATCTTGAAAAGAATCTTCCTCAAGAATCATTCAATGACCCATTGATGTTTTGAATGAAGCAAGAAGTAAAAAAATTGAGAAAATCACTTAGGAATTGCTTAGAAGGCTTGTGTAAGCTTAGAAATACGAATGGATACAATCTCTCAAAGTTTTAAAACAAGCTAAGCCTTCAATCCTATTTATAACAGAATTTGTAACTAACTGTAATCGATTACACGCGCCAAATAATCGATTAATCCGCTCAGGTAATCGATTAAAGTGTCCATGCAATCGATTAAACTGTTCAAGACTATTTCTGGGTTTCAGTAACGAGCAAAATAATCGATTATCCCGAGTTGTAATCGATTAAACCAGGAAGTTCAGTTTCACAAAATGAACTTTGTAATCGATTACTGATTTTGGTAATCGATTAAGTCAGCAAACTTATATTTTCAAAATGAACTATGTAATCGATTACAAATGTTGGTAATCGATTAAACCAGGAAAGTGACTTTTCTCAAATAGCCTAAGTAATCGATTACAATGTGTGATAATCAACTATAACAACAAGGCTTAAAAATCATGATTAATTATGTAATCAATTACAATACTTAAGTAATCGATTAAATTCATTAACAAAGCAGTTTTGTTGTAAACAAAGGTCAAATAATCGATTATTCCGATAGGTAATCGATTACAATGTTCATAAAAGATTTTCCAGATTTAACAAAGAACAAAATAATCGATTATACCAGTAAGGTAACCGATTAAACCAGTGAAAATAACATTTTTCCAAAAGCCTTTCAATCAGATTAAGACTTTAACCAAATTATAAAAAGCTTTGATGTTTTAGGAAAAGTCATTTAAGCTTTTAGATGAATGAATGAATGAGTGAGTGCAATGCATGGATCATCAGATTAGCCTTTCTCTTACACATGAATCAGTTACACAGATTCAAGGCATCCAAGCATGTTGAAAGCTCAAAACCAATCTTGAATCAAAGTCTTCCATTCTTCATGATTTTCCCCCTATATCCAACAATCTCCCCCTTTTTGGCTTTGAACATGCCAAATTCTTGATTGATTATATGTTGGACTTGAAGTTAATTGAGGGAATCAAAGTTATGAAAAACTTGAACTTTTCCTTTCTCCTTGACTGGTAAGGCAAAAATATGGCTTCAATCCTAACCGAATAAAAGTCTTAGCACTTGGGAAGAAGTGGAGGAAAAATTTATTGCCAGATTCTTTCCCCCATCCAGATTCATAAACGCAAAATCAGCAATTGCTATTTTTTCCCAAGGGTTTAATGAACATCTCTGTGAAACATGGGAGAGATTCAAATCTTTACTGCGAAGATGCCCAAACCATAACTTTGACGATATTGCACAGCTACATATTTTCTATAGTGGTTTGAGACCTCAGACAAAGATGATTCTTGATGCCTCAACTGGAGGTACCATGATGTCAAAGAGCCCGAAGGAAGCAATTGTAATCATTGACTCCGTAGCAGCCAGTGCTTACCAGTCTCACCATGATAGATCTGAGAGAAAGGAAAAGCTCTGAGATAGACAACTTCAACATCTGTATCAGAGGCTCCCATGGTATTGCACAGCTCCATGAAGGTAGACAAATGAGTGTATGGATCTTCATGATCTAGTCCGAAAAAAGGATGTGATCCAATCAGACTGAGCAATGCAGGCTTCAATTCCACAATTTTTTTTACTGAAAGGAGGAATGACTATGCTGTTGTAATGTTTTGGTCCTTGTTGATACGCATAGTCACCAAGAGTCCTCCTTGGTGGTCTATTTTCTTCTCCCCCTCCTTTATCAGCCATAATATAAATTACAGGTGGTTTTACAAGTGAAGGAGAATCAAAATAAAAGAAAATTCACTCGATGGCTCTTTGGTTGTTTGTTTCTTTTCCTTTATGTTCTTCTTTTGTGATCTTGGTAATTTCTGAATTAAATAACGATTTTTCGGCAAGAAATTTACCTCAAAAAGGAAAAGGAACAAACTTTCAATAACTCATAAGTACCGAGGTTAGTAAAAATAAAATAAAATAAAACAAAACACAACAGAATTTAACAAAATCAAAATAACAAAAGAAAAGAAAAATTCATATTCAACTGAAAAATTAAATTTGAAAGAACTGAGTGAGCGACTCAAGTTCCCGGCAACAGTGCCAAAAACATGTTAGGACTATTAGCAAGCGTACCAATTTTTCGTTGTAAGTTACAAAATTTATAAAGATCGTCTCCACAAGGACTTGAGCTACTCAGTTAATCCAAATAAAACTTAACAGTTCAATAGTTATGTACAATAAGGATGAGCGGAATTTCATTTGATTATGAAAGTAACAAAAAATTATGAAACTAGTAAAATGAAATATATTGATGAAAAAGTGGGATTGGGTTTCATCATTCATACCCTCAGTATTCAATTAACTTTTACCATGTATAAATCATTTTTTATCCTTATTGATGCACATATTATTTTACCCTGAATCAATCCCTCACATATGAAGTAAATACCCCAGCATTATAATCATAATCGCGTGCTTTATGCAATCAAAATGTTATGCCCTATTCCTACCAACGTAACGTAATAAGTAAAATCATTCAGTTCAAATCCTAAGGGCATTTTCCAATCAAGCTTAGAATCTAATTTCATGAAACTAGTGATCAAGTAGAATCAAGCATTAAGAACAGAATGAAATTATCAATAAGGAATAGAAAAGATTCATGCATAAATAAATATTAAAAGAGACACATAGGGGTAAGAAGATTACATCCAATCCTCAAGAGAAGCTAGCCAATCATTGTGGAGAGCACCTCCTCAATGGAAGAATTGATGAAGGGAACCATCACCGCTTCTTTCCGGCAGAGTCTCCACACTAATCCTCACTTCTCTCACTCTCCCTAAGCTATCCTAAGCTAATACTACGTACAAGAAGAAGGAATTTCTAAATTGGATGGATTTTCTCAAGGTTTGCATGGCTATTTATAGAATTTGGTCACCAGCTTGTGTCCACTCGTCCAGGCGAGTGATTTTTCCTATGTTTGCTCGCCTGGGCGAGCTAATGCTTATCTTCTTGGAACTTGAACTCACCTGGGCGAGTGATTTAGCTTGAGGAGGCTCTCTTGGGCGAGTTAAAAGCTTAGTGATGAAGAAAGGTCATGGGCCTGGGCCATTTTGCTTTTGACACCGCCCAATTTTGATCTTTATGCCCCTTTTGCTTGCTTTGCTTGCTTGGATGCTTCAGATATCATTGGAACCTATCAAAATACAAAATATGATAGGACTAATCTTTCAAAATATGAAAAACAATATTTACATAAGTATTAAATACAAATTGACTAGGTTTAGGGTAAGTTTATAAGCAAATTTACTAAGATCAAAAGATAAGTGCTAGCATTGTAAACCTAAATTTTACTAAAATAGGGCACTTATCAGTTACCCTTGTGAGGATGGATTCGTTCCTAGCCACGGTCAGTGCATCGATGAGCGCACATTGGTGTGTTATGTATGTACATGGGGTGCATGACGGGTTACCCTTGCGAGGAAGGATTTGTTCCTAGCCGGTCATGCATTGATGATGCCCATGTTTCATACTTCATTTGCATGGATGGAAATAGAATGAAGGCACTCACATACCAGTGGGTGTCTGTGGGTTGAAAACGCAGGTACTAAGGGGTTATCAGGTTTAGAATTCCCTAGCGACGCTGGCTGATCACCAAGGGGAATGGCCAGTGCACGACAGGTGGCCCTGATAGGCAGTGAATCATTTTTCCTGTGAGAGGCTATTTCCAAAATATGGTACCACATTGGATACTGATAAATGAGTCAAGTGCATGCATCATTCTATGCATGATTGTTTGAGTTGTGAAATGCATTGGATGATTGGTTTGTTGAGTGTGTATTGAAATCATGGATTTTTGTTAATGATTTTGGTGGGTAATATTGTTTCCTTCCCAATTGCTGCTATATGATGTTTGTTGGTTTTATATAATAAACTCACTCTTGCATTTGTTGTACCATGTGGTTGGTACCTGTGATAATCACGAATCTTCGTTCATGAGAGCAGATGAGCAGTAGTAGGTGACCTTGGAGGGTATCTTCTTTTTGGTTGGAGTCGTCGAACCGACGTGATAACGTTGGAATTCTTTTTTAAAAGTGTTGTGTTTTATTAATCAACTCTTTCTTAGTTAGTCCCTTGATTTTTTTGTTGGTCATGTAATTCCAAATGTAAATATTTGTAAATACAACTAGATTATGTTTTGACATGTGAATGATATGTAATGTTTTAAATGTACATCCATATAGGTATTTGTTCCATTGTATAATAATTGTATTATCGCAATAAATTTACTACCATTTCCGTAATCAAATTAATGGATTTTTTATTAAAATTTGAAATTTACACGATATAAAGTTAGTGATATCACAGCGATGAGGCAGGTCGTTACATTTATAACAGAGAGTTAAAAATTTCTTTGAAAAAACAAACTAGCAGCGGAATTAAAAATGGATCGTATCACTCAATCATCCTTTATCAAAATCAAAAATTTTCTTTCTATCAAGATACACCTTGGACTGCATGTAATTTCAAAAACACTTCTTATTGATTATGATTTGATCACTCAAGAACAAATAATGAAAGAGAAACAGATTATAATCAAGAGACAAAAATTTATACTAGTTCACCTCTTAAAAGAGAAGCTACATCCAGTTCCTTCCAACCAAACCTTGGTTAGAGTTTCACTAAATCAAATTCTATTCTTTACAAGCTTTTAAAACTGATCTCGTTTCTCAAACCTAGATAAAGAAACAAAATTTATCCCTATAGACTTCTAAAGACCAAGAACCAAAGTACACCACTCTGTTCTATCCTCCAGAGAACACTACTCTAGAAAAAAACTTTAAAGAACCTTTTTTATCTTAGAAAATACAAGAACTAAAAATAGACAAAACAAATCACAGTTAAGAGTTCAAGAAAGATATCACTTCATGATCCTCAGTTTACGAATGAGATGTATTTTACCAATCAAACAAAGTTTGAATTAATGCTTTGTAGAACACAACTTTCTTGAAACCTCTTGTGCAGTCTTTGTTCAAAACAACATGATCTCTGATGTATGAAAACAAAGTTTTGAATCAAGATGTAGAGAAAAATATTTTCTCAGACTTTTAGAGCTTTTGTGGTGAATGAGTACTTTGTAAAAGCAAGATGTATATTTTCTCACATTCTGATATATGTTTTGAAATCACAGACCCAATAACTATTTATAGAAAACAAAGTAAGCTCAATGTAATCGATTAAATTATTAATGTAATCGATTATTTTAACTAACGTAATCGATTAATACACAGAATAATCGATTAAAGTGTTCTAAGCTCTTTCTGGAAAACGTATAAGAGCAATTTAATCATTTAAATCGATCAAAGCAGTCATAGCAGATTTAGCTTTAAGCTTATGTAATCGATTACATAGTATGGTAATTGATTAAAGCAGTCAGACTTATTTTTGAGTTTTTACACTGTGTAATCGATTACCATTTGCCTTTAATCAATTATTATGCTTAAGTAATAGATTACCAATGTTGGTAATCGATTATATCAGTGCTAAGATGAGTTTTCCAAAACTTAACCATGAGAAATGAATTTCTTTATGTAAACATGAAAACTTTTATGCTTTAATGAAATCATGTATGCATGTTGAAGATCATGTTTATGAAATGCAAGGATCATAAGATAAGCCTCTTAAACACTTAACAAATTACAAATTCCTTAGCATGTGAAAAGCTAAAATCTTTCTTCTAAGGCATAGGCTTCATCCTTGACTTGATTCTTCCAACTCCCCCTATATCCAACAATTCTATCTCAAAGTCTTGGGACTCCATCTGGCCCGACATTGAAATTTCTATCTCTCTTTAATGCTATGACTTCTAATTGAGTCCTCAGAAAAGGATTAGACTTCTTACCCTCTCTGATCCCTCGTAGCAACTCACTATCAATTCTCAAATCTCTCAGTCTTACAGTATTAGGGGTAACCTCACACACAAAGCTAAGGTCTTTAAACTGTTCTAGGAGATCCAACTTTCTATCCATCAAGGCAGATATATGTAGGATCTCCTACTCAAAGCATCAACCACTACATTGGCTTTGTCGGGATGATAGTTAAGTTCAAAATCATAGTCCTTAAGAAATTATAATTGTCTCCTTTGGTGCATGTTTGATTGTTTATGACTAAACAAATACTTAAGGTGTAACATCCCAGAAATTTAAATATGTTAGTGAAAAATAAAAAGAGAAATTAAAAATAAATGTTTGAAGGAGATGGACCATATGTAGTGGTATCTTTCTGTTCATTATGAACTACACGCTTCGCCTGCTCCCCCCCCTGCGTGTCCACTAATGCTCCTGTCCAGAGCAAACTAAATTACAATAATACCCCTAGAGTAAGTGCCAAATTACCAAAATAACCTTAGTAACAAATACAAATCACAAGAAAACTAGGAGTACCTAGACTGACCGAAAATTTATGATTAGTATTTAAAGCTATCATAAGTTAGAGTTGTAGACCATGTGAACACATTAAGTACAAAAATCATAGGTATCTGATAAAATCTTAGAATATCTAAATAATATCTATGGTGTTATGAGAAAAGAAAATATCACTTGAGGAACACATTTGATTGTAGTGTGATACAAGAAGGATATGATAAAAGCTAAGGGATCCAAGTGGCAAGTTTAGAAGTGCTGAAAATATATTGTATAATGAATATTTAACTTAAAGAAAGAAACCAATCCTAGCCGTGTTGGATTTTCGGGCAAAGGCTTAAGATTTTAGATGTATGGCACATAAGTAGCTAGCATATTAATTGGAAAACACATGAAGAACAAGAGGTATAAATCAAAAGAGACAAACTTTAAATGAAGCAAAGCAAGTGCACGTAGGGTTTTTCATAAATTATCAATTGAAAATGAAAAATTCTAATCGTATGAATGTGCACGTGTATTGTGTAACACCCCGTAGGCCTCCGGTGTGTTAACATTAATAATATCAGTTTAGCGCTTAATAAGCATAAAATAGTATTCAGCGGAAGCATAGAATCGTTTCTCTTGATTCATTATGTATGGAATAACCAAAATTGTAAAATACATTACAACTCATGCTGATCCAGTTTCTCAAATTAACTATCAGAGGTCATACAACTTAAATATACAGGCAGATAACAGATATATCAGACACTTATACTCAGGGAAAAGTTCCATATTATATATATATATAACACAATGTTCT
>PYAF01000946.1:14376-45047 GCA_007407185.1 Glycine tomentella
TTTTATGCATCTGGCGCGGGTCGCGCCGCACTTCACGTGGGTCGCGCCACAGGCCAGAAAAGCTTATTGCCACTCTTTCTCAAACTTTTAAGCCTCCTTTCAAGAAATTCCAAAATCTAATACTATCTCCTCATTTATAAGCTTAATCCTAAGCTTGACACGTGCTTAATCATATGTTTAACAATTCAAGATATTACATATTGCTTAGAATTGATTTGCATAAGCCAATTGTGTAGCCAAGTATAAAATAAACACAAAGCAAGCTTCTACACGTTGATAGCCAGCATGCTTAGGGAATCTTCACTTTATGAAGTGATAAGGTACAATTAATGAATAAAGCCAAAAATATAAGATAATATCCTTAAGCCATGATTACTTGGTTGCATTAGAACTAAACTAATAACCTAACTAAGTTACATCCTAACTAAATCTTTTCATATAAATACCCCTTGCTTTAAATTTCTACACATTACCAAGCTGTTTTCTCTCATCCTCACGTTCACTTTGCTTTCATATTTCTTACTTCCTTATTGATTCAAAAACCATATTGCATCATTTACTTCTATTTCCTTCTTTTCTTTCTTCCAAACTATCTTAAACTTCATTCCTTCAAGACCTTGAAGGTGTGTTCCAGCTGTGATCTTCAAAAAGCAAGGATATCTATTTAATCAAGCTCAAGTTAAGAAGAAAGTGTCAATGAAGTTCAAGGTAGGTGTAGGTTTATGATCACTTGATTTTTTTTAGATTATTCGTATGGCTTTAAGCTGAATTTTGTACTGTTTTTAAAATTTTATATCTCCCTTTGTACTTAACCAAACAAGGTGTTTGCCCACTAATTTTAAATCTTAGGATGTCCTTTATGTTGTCCTAAAATATGGGACCAAACTAAGTAGTGAATCGTGCCCTGAAATTATTTTAGCTCAAACTATCCGAAACTGTCCACACTCAAACAACTTCTGCCATCCGTTTTGAAAAATTTATTTTTCTCTCATTTCTTATTCAAATTAGGTGTATGATATATGGAATTAAAGATATAGAAGATATAGATGTAAACTATAACATATATATATTTCATCTAAATCTAGATTGTGTACTGCTTGCAGTCACGAAAACACTAAGAGATGTCAGTGTGGAAATTTTAAGCTTGCTGGCAGCCTTGGAATCTAGTTTAAAACTGCTATAGCTAGGGTTTTATAAATCCAAATAAGGCATGTGATACCTTGTTAAAAATATTAGGAAGTCTAGTTTAACATACTAATAGATTAGAATTTAATGAATTTTATATCAATACAAATTATATGAAAAACCGAATTGTATGTGGTGAGAAATCTGGTTGTTATGATATTCTTGGGCTGTTGTGATTATTTATATTTGTATGAACTTGTTGATCTTGCTTATGTTATGATGATGGAAATACTTGTGCACTAATGATAGTGTTTAATTGGTTGTGAACACTAACTTAAGTGCACATGTGTTCGGTCAAGGGTGAGATATATTAAACAAAGTTACAATTTAACGTGTTGTATGGTGTAACTAAACCATAATAGTTTCATGATGTTTTTGAGTCAATTGTTCCATGGTTGTGATTGTGGTTGAAAAGCAAGATCTATGTAAAGGTCGTGGAGATAAATGAATATTGAAAGCAAGGTTCATTGAGAGATCTTGGATGCTCATGTCCATAGAGAGGCATGAGATTTTGCTTCATATCTATAGAGTGATATGGAAAGATCCTTGATCCATTGAGAGATTTGGGATGCTCATGTCTATAGAGAGGCATGAGGTTTTGCTTCATATCCATAGAGTGATATGAAAAGATACTTGATCCATTGAGAGATCTGGGATGCTCATGTCCACAGAGAGGCATGAGGTTTTGCTTCATATCCATAGAATGATATGGAAAGATCCTTGATGCATTGAGAGATCTGGGATGCTCATGTCCACAGAGAGGCATGAGGTTTTGCTTCATATCCATAGAGTGATATAGAAATATCCTTGATCCATTGAGAGTTCTGGGATGTTCATGTCCATAGAGAGGCATGAGGTTTTGCTTCATATCCATAGAGTGATATGAAAAGGTACTTGATCCATTGAGAGATCTTGGATGCTCATATCCATAGAGAGGCATGAGGTTTTGGTATCGGATCCGTAGAATGATTTGGGATGCGTCCAGATCCACAAAAAGACTCTGGAACTGGTTGTTTGAAATAAAAGTAATGTGTTGTTTTGTTAGTTACTTGAATGAATGATATCTTGCGTGTGGCAGGTTTGATGTGTAAATAAATAGTTTTATTACTGTATGAATATAAAAGCAATTCATGTTGTTTTTATGGATAAAATGGATCTACTTCGGAATATATGTTTTAAAAATATAAAATGAACTAGATGTGCTGATGAATCTATGTGAACACGTTTTCAAAATAAATCGAAGTAGTTGGAATGATGACGATGACATGGTTTTGAATTGGTTTTGTAAAACTGTCTACACCTACTGGGAATTCATTGGAATTCTCACTATTTTAGTGTATTCCCGTGTCATTCCAGATAGGTAAATCGGGAGGAGCAACTACAAATTGAAGACAAACTGGAAGATTTCTTTTAATATTGCAGACTTGTAGTATGTTCCTATATGCTTTGTAGTACATGGACATTAATATTATTATTAGAAATATTATTTACAAGTTATTACTAAGTTTGTAATTTATTAAAGAGACTGAAAAGTCTCCACAAGCTCTATATATGTGTAATTTTCATAACATAGTTAAATTTCTAATTTTGAGATAAGCTTGTCTCAATCAGTTTTGGTTAAAAATTACACATTAGAAAAGTTAACATCTTCTAGTTACGTACTATGACCTAGGCATAATAAATTAATTAGAAGGGTGTTACATAAGGCTTTTATGATCGCTAAACACTTCAAACTTGGAGTCGAACAAGTAGTGCCTCCACATCTTAAGAGCAAAAACTACAGCAATTAACTTCAGATCAAGGGTAGGATAATTCCTCTCATAATTCTTGAGTTGTCTAAAAGCATAGGCCACTACCTGGCAATTCTACATCAACAATCCTCCTAAACCCATCTTTGATGCATCACAATACACCTCAAAGGGCTCTCTTGGGTTAGGCATAACTAACAGAGGCACGATTATCAACTTTTCCTTAAGGATTTGGAAACTATGCTCACACTGGGAATCCCATACAAAAACTTGACCCTTACGAGTCAGCTTGGTCAAAGGCAAGGCTAAGTTAGAGAAACCTTCTATGAATCTCCAGTAATATCCCGCTAAACCCAAAAAACTTTAAATCTCAAACGCCGACTTAGGACTCTCTCGCTTATGAACAACTTCTATCTTAGAAGGATATACAACTATACCGCCTTGAGATATCACATTTTCTAGGAAACTAGTTTTCTCTAACCAAAACCCAGACTTGGACAACTTAGCGTAAAGTTGTCAGTCCTTGAGGGTTTGCAACACAATCCTCAAGTGCTCCTCTTGCTCCTATCTAGTCTTAAAGTATACGCAAATATCATCTGTGAATATTACCATAAAACTATCGAGATAGGGGTGAAAGATTCTATTCATGTAATCCATAAAGACACCAAGGGCATTTGTCAAACCGAAGGGCACTAGATACTCATAGTGACCATAACGGGTCCTAAAGGTAGTCTTTTGAATATCTTCAGACTTCACTCGGATCTAATGGTAACCTGACCTAAGGTCTATCTTGCTAAACACACAAGCTCCTACTAGCTAATCCATAAGGTCATTTATTCTAGGAAAAAGGGTACTTGTTCTTAATCATCACCTTATTCAACTTGTGGTAGTCTACACACAACCTCATGGTTTCATCTTTCTTCTTCACTGACAACACTGGTGCTCCCCATGGAGCACGTTAGGTCTTAGAAACTGCTTATCCAACAACTCTTCTAACTACTTCTTAAGCTCGGCTAACTCTATTGGAGACATCTATAAGGGGCTATGGATATGGGTCTGCCACCAGGTACTAAATCTATAGAAAACTATACTCTCTCACAAGTGGTAAACCATATATATTCTCAGAAAAAACTTCTGGAAACTCTCTAACAACAAGGAGGTCACCTATAGAAACCTTGGTCTCTACTTCCAAGTTAGACAGGATTATGTACACTTGAGCATTTGGCAGAGATAAATATTTTATCCCTACTCACATCAAAATCACCAAACACCACAGTTTTATCAAAATAGTTTAATGAGACATGGTTGGAAGATAACCAATCCATACCGGAATCACATCAATTTGGCTTAGAGACAAACAAATCAGATCAATAGAAAATTTTTCTAATATCTACAGGACAATTCAAACACACATTATAAGTTAAAATGAAACCACTAGTTGGGGTCTTTACCGCATGATCATCACTCAAAGAAGACACATAAAGCTTAAGTTTCTCAAAATACGAGCAAGATATAAACGAATGGGTCACACCAGAATCGAATAACACAAGTAAGGAAATTCTACTTATGAACCATTTACCTTGGATTAGATTTTTGGATTTTGAAGCTTCAATATCATTAAGAGTAAAGACTCTTCTTGTGGCCTTCGGGAGTCTAGTTTGGTCATTCATACTCCCATCATTCTGTTCCTTCTTGGGATGTGGACATTTTCTCTAAATATGACCCTTCTATCTACAGTTGAAATAGGTTATGTCTTTGTTTGCACAATTTGAAGAAATGTGTCCTGGCTTACCACACTTGTAACAAACTATCTGAGTTGAGAAAGTAGTGAGTTTACTACCACTACCACCAAAAAACCCTGTAACATCAGTCCTCTGATTGTTAGGGCAATTACCATATTGCTTAGGAGGGTTCGGGTATGGTTTCCCCGATTTTAGGATCCATCCTTCTTGTTCTTCATTAGGTCTATACTCCGATAATATGCTACCATGTCTCTATAGTCTTTTACCTAGATTTTTCACATGATCACCAGTAGTGGAAACTGACTAACACCCTGATAATTAACAGCTTGCTTCACCTCAGGTCGCAAGCCATTTAGAAACTTCACACATTTTGAGCTTTCACTATCTCTTCCTTGGTAATGAGGGAAGTACCTCACCAGCTCTTCGAACTTGGTTGCATATTCACCTACAATCATGTTCCCTTGCTTGAGCTCAAGAAACTCCATAAGTTTCTTGTTTCTAACATCTTAAGGGAGGTATTTCTCTAAAAATACCCTCTTGAAGGTTTCCTAGGTCTGATAATCGATGTCCTATCGCTTCATAACAGTATTTTGTAGCACATGATTAACCTAGGTCGAATTAGAGACACGATCAATTTGGTTCCAACTTCAATTCACTAATAAACAGTAGGGGACTTTTGTCGAACAGTTTGCATGCGATGAGTAAAAATTGTGAAAACACAAACTACAATTGAAGAAAAATGCAGAAACTAACAAAATTGATAAGAGGTATTGTAAAATAGTTTAATGAAAATCAATCCAATTCACGAAACCAAGGAATGCGAATTATCATAGTTCTCCGATAATGATTCTGTTATGAAAGTTCATTCAATTTCATTAGAAGCAGTTCAATCGAATTAACCCCTAAATTAATTGAAATCATAAACCTAATTGAAATATCATCCAAATAATCTGTGATTAAAATTCAAAATTAGGAAATGAATCCATAACCTAATCTGTTTTCAATCCTGAACACATTCATAATCATGAAAACGAATAGAGGATTGAAGAAGAAAGTGAACATTCACACAGAAATTGAAATACCAAACCAGAACTCAAATTCTCCTTGGTTGGACTGGATCCTTGGATTGATTGATTTTTTAGCCTTCCATGATCATCATCAATGGAAGACCCACGAAATTAGTGCATGAAAATGGAATAACAGAAATGAAAATGAAGAAGAATGAGATAAAAGGTTTTAATTCTTAAAACTTAAAAAGAAAATACAAAATCTTTTTCTGCTAAAATGTAGTGTAACAATTCACTAACTAATTGCACTAGCATATAGTGACTAAGTCAGTAGGAAAGGATGGGCCATGAGTAGGCCCATCTAATCTAATTAATTATGCTAATTACACCACTAAAAACGCAACTCCCAGCCCAAAATTCAAGTGCATAGGTTCTGACTTCCAAGCCTAAAATAACCCTCCAAATGATAGAATTGGCCTTGGCTTATCTCTGACAAAATTGTAGCTTTTTTCGTTATCTTTCCAGGGACTACTCATATGTGCCATTTGGAGTTCTGTAGAACTCTCTAAGTCCTGCACAAGGAAGATAGGTCAAGTGAGCATAAATCCGAAAATAAGCAACAATTAGCAATTAAGCCCACTTGTTTGCCTAAGACAAAAACTGAATTAGAATGAGCAAATAAAAGTCCAAGAGAAGTCAAATAAGCAAAGAAAAATAGAAAAATATTAAACTAAAAATGCTCAATCAAAATACCCCACACTTAAACTTTTGCACTCCTGGGCAAAACTAAAAGAAAAATTCAAACTAAAGTAAACCAAAAATTAAAAGAAAGATATGAACAAGGCCCACAAATTTTTCAATGGATCCTAGCAATGCACAAAAGTGAGAAAGATGAAAGATGGAAAAATGATATGAAGGTAACAAACAATCCATGAACATATGATCACAACGTACAAAGTGAAAAAGTAGTCAAGTTAAAGTTAAGAATGCACCAAGGTGATAGAAATCTCTTAAAGAACAACACTCAACCTCATCTAATGTGTATGGCTTTCTGTTTACACTCAAACACCACATGTAACTAGCTCATCCAAATATTGACAAGACTCTAATTCATTTAACTTGGAATACACACGCGTTGAAAGATCAAAAGGACTTTATTGGCTTGTAAAGTATGACATAGGTAAAGGGTGGATAAGAAAAAGATATTTAAGCTAAAACTAAGAGAAAAGAGGGGCAATGGGGAGTAAACCAACAAGTAAAAAGAGGGGTAGAAACAAAGAATTTACAAGGATGAAAATGAACCGCAACAACTTTTATTGCATTTTTTTCTTTGCTTGTACTTCTTTTTCTTTGTTTATACACTTTTTTTTTCTTTGAACTTTTTCTTTTTAAACTCTTTCTTTTCTTTTCTATTATTATTTTTCATTTTCTTCTCTTCCAAATCAAATCAAAATAAAAATACCCCACAATTGTTTGAAACCCACTCCCAAAACAATTCCAAAGCCCCTTTTCTCCATAAAGCTAGGATAATATGGTTTTCCATTTTTTTATTTGTAATGAGCTACACAAGAAAGGAAAGGTTAAAGGATAAAAAAAGGTGACAAAGGATATCAATGCAAGGATAGGTTTATTTGGCTAGTGGCTAAAAGAAAGAAGGCCTAAATCATCTCAATCAAAGCATGTGCAACAAGGAATGTCAAAAGAGGCAAGTCAAAACATAGAGTAATCTAGCACAAGACAAGGGTGAAATCACACAGGAAAGAACATATCCACAAATGCCCAAAAACTCACAAGGCATAATTCTATCACACATGATCCATCTTAAATTCTATTTCTCAAGCCTACTTATCACTTCAACAATTGCAACAATGATTCACATCAAGCATGAAACCTCTCAATCAAACAAAGATTTGTACATTTCTTACAATTTATACAAGTTAGAAATCCTATTAAAACCATGAAAAAGTGCCTAAATTCTATTTTTTTAATTTTATTTTCTGAATGTAAAAACAAAATAACAACAAAAGAAAACAAATACTGCAACACAATAACAGAAACAACAAACAAAAACAGACAGAAAACATAAACAAAAAATAGAAACAGCAACAGAAAACAGAAATAATAAATAGCAAATAGAAAATAGACAGAAACGTACACAAATAAATAGAAAACAGACAGACAATAAAATATACAGAAAATAGAAAACCAACAAAAAATAGAAAATAGACAAAAAAATAGCATGCAGACTCAAAAACTAAAACTAAAACAGAAAACAGATTATGTAAACCTTCACCCCACATTTGAATTGCACATTGTCCTCAATGTAAGCATGCAAAGAAATGCAAATAAAATGACAACGGATAAAAGAAGGGAAAAGACAACTCCCCAAATGTCATTCAAGACATATCATCACATAAAATTGGCAAGACAAAAGAGAGGTCTGCCACAAGCTCCTCCTCCACTTGAGGGCTCTCATGAAATAACTTGAGTTGGTGACCATTCACTTTGAAGACTTTGCCGGTAACTTTATTTTTAATCTCAATTGGACCATGGGGAAAAACATTGGTAATAACAAAAGGTCCATCCCATAAATCGAAGTTTACCGGAAATAAGCTTAAGGCGAGAGTTAAACAAAAGCACTTTTTGGCCACTATGGAACTCCTTCCTAAGAATCCTAGAGTCATGAAATCTCTTCACTTTCTCCTTATAAATCTTGGAGTTCTCATAGGCTTCTAAGCAGATCTCTTCAAGTTCTTACAATTGAAACTTCCTTTCCTTACCCGCTTCATCAAATGCCATGTTACAATTCTTTATTGCCCAATAAGCATGGTGCTCAATCTCCAGCGGAAGGTGGCATGACTTACCAAAAACCACCATATAGGGAGACATCCCCAAAGATTTTCGGTAAACGGTCCTATGAGCCCATAAAGCATCTTCAAGTAACTTGCTCCAATCCTTCCTATTAGGTTGCACCACCTTCTGTAACACTTGCTTGATCTCTCTGTTAAAAACCTCTGCTTGTGCATTAGTTTGGGGATGATAAGTTGTAGCAACTCTATGCACAACCCCATACTTCTGAAGCAAGGATGTCAATGACCTATTACAGAAATGGCTCCCCTGGTCACTGATAATGGCTTTAGGCACACCAAACTTGCAAAAAATGTTAGATCTCACAAAATCTACAACTTCTTTAGAATCATTAGTTCTTGTGGCCTTAGCTTCAACCCATCTAGAGACATAATCAACAACAAGTAAAATATACGAAAAACCATGATAAATAGGAAATGGACATGTAAAATCAATAATACCCCACACATAAAAAATCTCACAAAAAATAATGGGCTGTTGAGGCATCTCATGCCTATGTGTAATGGTTCCTCCTGCTCTCTGACACTGCTCACAAATGGTGGTCAAGTGATGAGCATCTCTAAACATGGTGGGCCAAAAAAACCCACAGTCCAATACCCTCATAGCGGTCAGCTGAGGACTAAAATGACCTCCAGTAGGTGTGTCATGACAAAACTAAAGAATAGACTAAATGTCATGATCTGACACACACCTGCGGATCACTTGGTCACTACCAAACCTCCACAAATAAGGGTCATCCCACACATAATATTTAGCATCACTCTTAAGTTTATCTATTTGAGACCTAGATGCATGAGGTGGGACAACAGATGCAACAATGAAATTCACAATGTCAGCAAACCAAGGTGTAACCTGTGATGAATGCAAATGCATAAAATGCTCATCAGGGAAATTATAACGAATAGGAAAGGACTCAACAGGTCCCTCTATCCTATTCAAATGATCAGCAACCAAGTTTTCTACACCACTCATATCCTTAATCTCAATGTCAAACTCCTGAAGAAGAAGCATCCACCTGATCAATATAGGTTTAGCATCAGGCTTCTTCAACAGGTACTTCAAAGCTGCATGGTCAGTAAAGACAGTGATATGAGAGCAAAGCAAATAATATATGAATTTATCTAAAGCAAAAAAATAGCCAAAAGCTCCTTCTCAGTGGTGGTGTAGTTAACTTGGGCTGCATCCATAGTGCGTGAAGCATAAGTAGTGACATGGGATAGTTTATCAACCCTCTGTGACAACACAGCCCCAAGTGCAAAAGCAGAGGCATCACACATAAGCTTAAAGGGAAGCTCCTAATCTGGTGGCTGCATGATGGGAGAGGTAGTAAGCTTCTTCCTCAATCCCTCAAATGCCTCTTTGTAAAGCTGGTCAAACATAAAGTCTATGTCCTTTTGGAGAAGCTTGGACAATGGCAGTGCAATCTTGCTGAAATTCTGGATGAATCTCCTATAAAAACCCGCATGTCCAAGAAAAAAAGCACTTCCCGCACAGAAGCGGGGTAAGGTAAAGAAGTAATGACGTCAATTTTGGCCTTATTGACCTTAAGACCTCTACTAGAGACCAAATGCCCTAAGACTATACCTTCATGCACAATAAAATGGCATTTATCAAAGTTAAGAATAAGGTTAGTCCCAATACATCGGTCAAGTACTCTAGAGAGACTATCCAAACATGCATCAAAAGAGGAACCATAAACAGTTAAGTCATCCATAAACACCTCTATGCAACTCTCTAATAAATCAGAAAAGATACTCATCATGCACTTTTGGAAGGTGTCATATGCGTTACATAGGCCAAAAGGCATCTGGGTGTAGGCAAATGTGCCAAATGGACAGGTGAATATGGTCTTGTGTTGGTCCCCTAGTGCAATATGAATCTGCATGTAACCTGAAAAACCATTAAGAAAGCAATAATGGGATTTACCTGCCAACCTCTCTAGAACTTGGTCAATGAAGGGAAGAGGGAAATGGTCCTTTCAAGTCGCTAGGTTAAGTCTCCTGCAGTCAATGCAAACTCGTCAACTGTTGGCTACTCTAGTCAAAATCAACTCATTATCCTGGTTTTTCACAACCGTGATACCCGACTTCTTAGGGACCACTTGGACAGGTGAAACCTAAGTGCTATCTGAGATAGGATAAATGATCCCAGCAGCTAGTAACTTCATCACTTCCTTCTTTACCACATCAAGAATAGTGGGATTCAGCCTCCTCTATGGCTGCTTCACTGGCCTATAATCATCTTCCAAGAGTATCCGATGCATGCAAATGGAAGGATTTATTCCAGGAAGGTCAGCAAGTGTCCAACCAATGGCCTTTTTGTGACCTCTCAAAACATGCAACAACTTATCTTCATGCTCAAGTGACAAGCTGCTAGATATGATGATTGGAAGCTTCTGAGCATCATCTAAATATGCATATTTAAGGTGCTCAGATAATGACTTCAGCACCAAGGAAGGTGGCTGAATGGTGGAAGGCAAAGAAAGGTTTGTGGCTGATGGAAGGGAAATAGAAGAATCAGAGTGAAGTGCGGAGGAAATCTTCGCACAAATTCTACACACAATAGCAGAATCATCACAGGTACAACCAAGATCAAAATCAAAAAAATCATCAGAAAGTAAATCAGAAATATCTACACTATCTACTGCAACATCAATGATATTAACAAGAAAAACAGAATGCTCCTCTATAGGATCTCTCATGGCTTCAAAAATGTTAAACTGGACAACGTCATCACCAAACTCCATGGAAAGAGTTCCTGCATACACATCAATTTCGATACTGGCTGTCATCAAGAATGGTCTCCCTAGGATCAATGTGGAACCATGGTTGGAAGACTCATTCTCCATATCTAAAATGTAAAAATCTGCTGGAAAAATCAAATCATTAACTAGCACTAGCACATCTTCAATAAGTCCAAGTGGAAGCGCATCACTTCTATTGGCTAAGTGAATGACAACACCAGTGGGTTTCAAATTACCAAGATGTAATGATCTGTAAACTGATGTGGGCATGACATTAATGGAAGCTCCAAGGTCACACATGGCATCTGCAAAAGTACAATCTCCAATGGTGCAAGAGACACTGAAAGTGCCAAGATCCTTTCACTTTTGTGGCAAGGTGTATAGTGGAATGCCATCAACAGTTTTTGTCCTGTATACCACAAATTTCTTTCCGGATGGAAGCTGTTATGGATGCAGGGAAGAATTTCTACAAGAATCTTCTCTTCATGTTTGTCCAAGTGTTGATAGGATCTGGTTGAAGGTACAACCAGTCCTTAGCAATACCATCCAGAGAGAATGAGAATGCCTTCATCTTCACATAGTCCTCATGAATCTCATGTGGTCGCATGGTAGAACACACGACATGAAACTCCTTAAGATGCTTATCTGGATTTTCACCAGCAAGACCATGAAACTTTGGAAGCAAATGGATCATACTAGATTTGAGCTCATAACTGACCTCAGTCTTAGGATATTGAATACACCAAGTTGATAAACAACATCAGTGTAGCCAATTCCTTAAGAGTTAAGTTGTTATCATCCATTGTATCAACAAAATTTTCAAAATCAAGATGTGCAGAATGAGAAATAGATTCAGAAACAGAAGACTCATAAAACACTACACTACTATCTAGAATTGCACTATCAAATTCATCTACACTACTATTATGTTTGCTCAATCTGTGAAATGTCCTATCTATTTCAGGATCATATGAATGCAAGTCACTTGGTTGGGACCTAGTCATGCACAGTTCAACTCATCAGAGAACAAAATCACAAGAATAACAGAAAGTTACTCTACTAAGACATTATTCACAATATCTGCTGAAATCAAACAGAAAATGGAAGACTGCCCCAAACAATTTTTAAAAAATTCAAAAACACCACAGTAAATGTCTATAAATCATGCTTGTTTTTTCTAATTTTTTTATGATTTTTAAAAAACATGAAAACACAAAATAAATTCAAAAATGACCTAGATCATCGAATTTGGCAATTTGGACCTCAGATGAACGTTTTCGTCCCTCGCGGGGTCAAAATGATGTATTAATTTTCTCCACATTATGGTAAATTTTCAGCCCATTCTGAGACAGTTTGCTATGAAATGACCAGAATGCCCCTACGCTAATTGTTAAAACTATGCTAAAACTCTTACTTAGAGGCCAAATTTGCCAATTTTAACCCACACCTAACCCCAAAGAGGTTACTTTTGCTTAGAATGAAGATAAACTTTGGACACCAAGTTTCAAAGCTAAACTCCATAGGACCGAAAATTTTTGGACAGCAAATTGCACAACACAACTACACTACACTATACTTCTCTCCCTATTACTACTCTATTTTTGCTCTGTTTTTCTCTATTTTTTTTTTATGTTTTTGCAGCACTAGTTCATCCACACTTTATAACAAACAACAACAATAATGCAAATATGTAACAAAGTACAATAGTGCGCAACAAAATGTTAATATGCAGTGAATGAATGCAAATATTTTTTTTTATCTAATTATGAGTGAATTAAAGTTAGCACACAATGAACCGTGTACCTGGCATCGGCGCCAGTTTTTATAACCAATGTGTATCGCTTCAAAACAATTAAACTAGGCTAATTCTGTAACACAGGATTAACCTAGGTCGACTCAGAGACACAATCAATTTGGTTCCAACTTCAATTCACTAATAAACAGTAGGGATTTTTGTCGAACAATTTGCATGCAATGAGTAAAAATTACGAAAACACAAACTACAATTGAAGAAAAATGCAAAAACTAACAGAATTGACAAGAGGTATTGTAAAACAGTTTAAAGAACATCAATCCAATTCACCAAACCAAGCAATGTGAATTACCATAGTTCTCGGGTAATGATTCTGTTATAAAAGTTCATTCAATTTCATTAGAAGCAATTTAATCAAATTAACCCCTAAATTAATTAAAACCACAAACTTAATTGAAATATCATCCAAATAATCTGTGATTAAAATTCAAAATTAGGAAATGAATCCATAACCTAATCCGTTTTCCATCCTAAACACATTCATAATCATGAAAACTAAATAGAGGATTGAAGAAGAAAGTGAACATTTACACAAAAATTGAAATACCAAACCAGAACTCAAATTCTCCTTGCTTTGACTAGATCCTTGGATTGATTGATTGTTTATCCTTCCATGATCATCATCAATCGAAGACCCACGAAATTATGCACGAATATGGAAGAACATAAATGAAAATGAAGAAGAAAATGAAGAACAGTGAGAGAAAATGTTTTAATTCTAAAAAACTTAAAAAGAAAATACAAAATCTAATTTTGCAAAAATGTAGTGTAATAATTCACTAACTAATTGCACTAGCATACAGTGACTAAGTCAGTAGGAAAGGATGGGCCACTAAAAACGCAACTCAGCCCAAAATTCAAATGCAAAGGTTTTGACTTCCAAGCCTAAAAAATGACCCTCAAAATGACAGCATTGGCCTTGGCATATCTCTAAAATAATTGTAGATCTTTTCCTTATATTTCTAGGGACTACTCATATGTGCCATTTGGAGTTCTGTAGAATTCTCTAGGTCTTTCACAAGGAAGATAGGTCAAGTGAGCATAAAATTTAAAAATAAGCAACAATTAGCAATTAAGCGCACTTGTTTGCCTAAGACAAAAACTGAATTAGAATGAGAAAATAAAATTTCAAGAGAAGTCAAATAAGCTAATAAGAATAGAAAAATATTGAACTAAAAATGCTCAATCAAGGTCACAGCTTGACCTTCAGCCTCCAAGCATTGGTGAGTTTCCTCCCACCAATTCTCAGCTTCTTCTACCAAAGTATACGTGCCAAAGGCAATATTTTGCTCCTCTAGACACACCATCACTCGGAATATTTTCTCAATCTCTCATAACCAAATTTGAGCACCATCTGGGTTGTATCCTGTAACATCCCGGGCGCTGACGAGGGCGGGGAGTGATTGCCGGTGCAGTGAGGCACGGACAAGGAGCGGCTCCTGGCAGGCTTCCAGCGGGAGGGGTACATGAATGAATCGAATACACACCCGAATGAGAGGGATCCAGAGGCTGTACAGGTATAGGACTGTATAGTTGAGGATAACTTAAAGGATTTAATAGGTACTACCTATACCAACAAGGTGCATCTACTTTTCGGTAGCCCATAACATAAGAACTCCACAGTTAAGCGTGCTTGACTTGGGGTAATCTTGGGATGGGTGACCTCCTGGGAAGTTTCTCAGGAAGTGTGTGAGTGAGGACAAAGCACACTGAAAAGTCTTGTGTTGGTATGTAGGGACAGTCGTTGATCCTGCAAGTGGCCGAGCGTTACATATCCTCCATTAAAAGTAAGGATTATTTCATTGGAAGCAATCTAACCTTGATACTCAACAGCTCCAGTAACTTTTCCTCTATTTCGATTCCCTATAGCTTAGGCTAAGGCTTGGAGAGCATCAACTATCGCATGATTATTTCTTCTAGCCATCACTCCCTATGCACACCAGGAAGTGAAAACATGGAAGGAATACACACAAGAAAAAGGAATAAGACAATTTTATACCTATCTCAAGTCCCTACTTAAATTGCTCTTTAGAGTTTATGCCTCAAAAAATCACTCCTCTACAATAGTTCTCTCTTGAGACATTAACACTCACTCTCTACCCTCTGTATTCCTGACCACTTGCCATAGTGTTCCATTGCACTTCAAGAATAATCAAGATGGTCAGTCTGATAACTCGTGACTAGGCATTGGAACTCATGGTATAATAGACATTAGGAATACAAACATGCTACGATAGTACTAGCAAATCTCCATATTCCACATAAAACAACAATGTGAGTGAGTTCCAAACACAAACAGCTCAAGCAGCTATGAAACAATCATATATTCAAACATCAAACATTCAACATAGAATGCACAAAAAAACACAACAGACTCACAACTCATTGGCCAAAAAGGTTTGACCTGGTCTGATACCACTAATGTAACAACCCATCTCGTCGCTACGATATCACTACTCAAAACGTGTAATTTCCATTTTAAATAAAAATTCCATTAATTTAATTATGAAAATGGGGATAATTTTTTCGCGATAATACACTCACCAGACAACGTGTATATATATATATATATATAACCATTATATATCATTCACATGTCAAAACAAAATTCAGTTTTTACACGTATCTAAGCCTGGGATTTACATGCCCAATCAAAATAAATCAAGGACCCAACTAAGAAAAAGTTGATAACAAAACACAACTCTCTCCCCAAATAAATTCTAACATTAACACGTCAACTTGGCGACTCCAACAAAAGAATCTCTCTCCAACACCACCTATTGTTGCTCAAATGCTCCCACGAACGAAGGTTCGCGATCATCACAGTTACCAACTACACTATACAAAATTGCAAGGGTGAGTTTATTATATAAGATCAACAAACACTAGATGGAAATGATTAGGAAGAAAACAATAACATGAAGACGTGAGTTTCAAACCTACAGTCCAAGTTTGAATGTGATCGAACGGTTAACGAGTCCGAGATCGTAATTTTACCAAAATAGGTTTTTGGATCAAACTTGAAATCACACATTTGCAACACAGATAAAAAAAAATTCACATAACCTAACATCCACACCAAGTAGTTACACAAGGATAATTCATACAACACTTCAACTGATCCAAATTAATCAAATAATCAAATAACACAAGAAATACATCAAACATCTATTTTTCCAAATATGACCCTGATGTTGTCTTAGAATTCTATGCTAATGCTTGGCCTACTGAGGATGGAGTTCTAGATATGTGTTCCAAAGTGGGGCCAATGAATCCCTTATGACAGAGATGCAATCAACTAGATTTTAGGGAATCCATTGATCTTGGAAGAAGGACAAAAATATGAATACACTTCAAGGAGAGACCTGACTACATGTTTTGATGAAGAGGCAATAGGTCAGTTGCTTTGCTTCCCAGGTCGTGACTTTGTTCGTAGCATGGCAGGGAAGCGGTTACGGATCATGCAAACAAATATGACCACTCTTACTCAAATCTGGATGACCTTTCTCCTAAGTAATATCCTTCCAATTGATCATAACTTTGATATGAATCTACCAAAATGCAATTTGGTCTACATTTTCATGGAGCAAACCAGTGTTCATGTGGCCCAATTGATTTCAGAAGCCTTTTACCAGTTTATCATTACAAAACCTCCCAAGCACCACTAGACCCAAAAAAATCAAACAAAGCACTGGGTTTTCCAGCCTTAATATAAGGTCTCTAAAAGTTTTATGAAGTGTCAATAATACCAACCAAACCCATCCGACCTCCCATCAACAAATCATTCATTGAAAAATATTACATGCCAAGGCAGGTGCAGCAACTAGCGTAGTTTCAGTAGCTTCAGCCAACAGTAGATGCTCCACCACCACCACAACAACAACCATCATTAGAGTCCATCTCAACACATGTCTAGAGGATGGAACTCTAGATGCACACATACATGTGTCATTTGGATGATCAACAGGCAACCAACCACAGGGGTCATATGCAGTTGAATGACAACTTCTACCACTATACATTACACCAGCAACGCCAGGATCCTAATCCCTACCCTTGGCCTACCTCATAACAATTTAGAGCTACTGTTGCATGGCCTAGAGACAGTCCTATTTTTCAGGAGGAGACAAGTCCTATGGATGACCAAGGAGTTGCACATGACCAATGAGGAGGAAGAGCATATGCGAATGAAGATATAGCATATCTTGTTGATTATTTCACTGGAGGAAACTGATCTCCTCAACATTTACCGTCAAAAATTCATGAACTTGTCTGTATGTTTCTTTATTGATTTGTAGTTTAAACTTCAGAATTTTATTTTGTTATTTACTACTTTGGATTTTTGCTTGGATATTTACATGCTTTTGTGATTTTGACTGGTTTATGCTTGCACTTTGATATGTGTACACAGAGGTTTCCCTCTTTCTGGTAGTACACATTAGTGAATATTTTTTTTGTTAGCATAGTTGTAGAATATGTATAACTCTTTTTGTGACTCAAAAAGAAAAATTTTCTTGGACATAACATGTTTTGGAAAGAATCAATAGTTGGTGATTTTGAAACTTGCTTTGGAATTGGATCAGAACACAACAAAGTGATTTTTGGAAACATTGAGAATGAAATACAATGAATGGCTTTCCTAAACACCAAATGAATTCAGATGTTTTTGCATAGACTTGATAAAGAATTACTTTCAAAACAATAATTTGATTTAAACATGGAAACAGGCCTTGAGCCATAGTGATTGTGTGCAACCACAAATTTTACATTGAGTGTCCTCACTGATATGTTCTACAATTGATTTTTCATGAATTTCTAATTGTCATAACATATTATGCATGAATATCATTTAGGCATTCTTTCTTTCTTTCATGTACATTTCAAGCCACTGGCCAAAAGTTATCCTAATGTGTATTGTTTTACCATTTGCAAGCCCTTGGAACTAAACACTTGATATTTTGTTGGAACACTAACCTAGGATAAAAGTTTCCTACCTTACCTTAGGTTAGGAGAGCAAATGTGTTTTGTTGGGGATTTCTATCATTTGGTTGCTAATGTGATGTAAATACTTTTTTTAAATGTGGTTATTCATGTAAATTAAATATTGTAAAGAAAAGAAAGAAGAGAAAAAAGAAAAGAAAAGGGAAACAAGTTCTTTGTGAATAAATAAATGTCTGAATTACGTACATTATGTTATAAGCTGTACAGAGTTGTGTAAATTTTATAAGTTGGGATCTTGGTATAGGAAGTAGTGATAACTTGGTAGAAAAGGGTAGGGATAGGAAGTGATGATTCATTTGAGTTGCTAGCTTATTTATATGTTTGCTCTCGTATTCTCAAGGTATTTTTGAATATCCAAAAAAATCAAGATTTCTTTCAAGCCAGGCCTAACCCTAAAATTCCTAATGATCCATGATGATTATGTACTTTATCTTTGATTTGATGGGAAATTAATTGCAAAATTGATTTATGACGTATCAGTGTTGGAATTGAGATGAAACACTTGTGTGTGTGAGAATTATGCACATTTGAGAGGTTTTCCTCTGTTTGAGTAAATCAAGTGTTTTCTCTGATGTTCTTTAGAAATAAAATGCGGTTGATCTTAATCTCATTTGTTTTTGTGAATTTGATCTTTTGTGCTTTCAATTTTTCATTGTTGAGTGCTTGAAAAATGTTGTTCTGATCACTTTGGAGGTTGATTCTTGACAAATCATGTTCATAATTTTTGGTGTAGAAATATTGAAGTGTCTTTATATTGTACTTATACTTTTGTTATTTGTGGTTTTCTTTCTATACTTTTCTTGAGGACAAGCAAGATTCTAAGTTGGAAGGAGTTGACAAGTGCATATTTTAGTTATTTTTGGGATTAGAATGCTAGCACTTATCTTTTGATTTTAGTAGTTTTCTTATAAGCTTCCCTTAATTCTAGTTGTTTTTTATATTGTACATTTATAAATGTTTTTGTCTAAATATGGAAGATTCATTCATGCATTTCTTATGTTTTGATGGTTATTTGTTGGGTCCAGAAACCAAGCCAAGATGATGGGCAAAAGGGTCATTTTTGAAAAATTTTAGAGTGCCACTCGCCTAGGCTAGCAATCAACTCCCTTGGGCTAGTGATATTCCTTCAACATGAAGTTATCAACTCATCTGGGCTAGCTATCACTTGCCTAGGCGAGTTACATAACTTCAGCATGAAGGAACCAACTCGCCTAGGCGAGTTGGTTTGGCACCTCCTAGATCATTTCATTTAAAAGACATGTAAGAGGTGAGGAGTTACAGAGAGAGGACGAACCAAAAGCAGAAAACCAGAGGAAGAAACACGAAAAAAGAGAAAGAAGAGAGAAAAATGGAGTTGGAACTATAGAGAAGTGGTGATTTTATTATGTACGCAATGTTTGATTTTATTTGATCACTAGTTTCATGAAATTGGATTTTAAGTTTGACTGGAAAGTACTATTAGAATTTGAAATGAATGAATTTACTCTTTACATTACGTTGTTAGGAATAGAGCATAACATTTTGATTGCAAATAGCACAAGATTATGATTGTGATGCTGGGATATTTATTTCATATGCTAGGAATCGATATTCGGTAAATATTCTTAGGATTCTCGAATGCGAGGGATCGATTCAGGGTGATTTAATGTGTGCATCAGTGATATTAGAAAATGATTCATATGTATCAACATTATTTGGATACTGAGGGTATGAACGATGAAATCCAATCCTACGTTGCTCTTAAATTAATTAAATTCATTTTACTTGTTTTCGTAATTTTACGTGTCTAACGCACTAATTCCGTTATTTTTGTTATTTTCGTTACTTTCGTTATTTATGTTAAACCTAAGATATTTCGATTAAATTTTTTGTACATAATTATTGAACTGTTTACTTTTATCTGAAGAAATTGAGTAACTCAAGTCTCTATGGAAACAATTTCTTTTATAAAATCTATAATCTGCAACGACATTAGTATGTTTGTCAATAGTCTAACGATGGGCAACTCAAGGTTTTGAAGTGTATGAATATGGATGAAGTTGATCAAGAGAAGATTACAAAGAAGTAAATTGAAGAGATGACGGAAAATTTGGAGGACATTCTTTTTTATATGTCCGTGAAAAATGATGAGAATAAAAATATGGAAAAGAAAGAAAAACAAGCAAAAGCAGAGCTAGAACTAGAAATTATTAAGATAATGTTTTATTTTGAAAAAACCCTTATTCTAATCCAATAAAACTTTAATGTTAAGGATTGGAATAAGGGTTTTGTCAAAATAAGTTACTATCTTAATAATTTCTTATTAGCTTGTTGTTCTCTCTTCTCCAAATCTCTATTTTCATAATCTTTTACGAACATATAAAAAATCATGTCCTCCAGTTTTTCTTCCATCTCTTCAATTTCCTTCTTTCTACTTTTCTCTTGATCAACTCCCTTCACATTTATACACTTTAAAACCTTGAGTTTACCCTATAGTTAACTTCAATAATGCAACTTATGTTCATTTCCCTTCTCTTTTTTAAGCTTCAATAGTCCATCATTTTGAGCATTTTTCTCCAACTGCGAAATTATTTTGCGATATTCATTGATTAAGAAGGTATAAAATGGGGGAAAATGAAACAAAAAGAACTTCCATATGAAAAACAAAAATGTATGGCATACCTAATTTTTTTCAACCAAACTGACAAAATCATATCTGGCCTTTATCTGCTCCTAATATGTCAAAATTAGTTATTTTATTTGCTTCACATTATAAGTTTAATAATTTATATTAGTCTAGATACAATCATTAACAAATTTTATGTTATACAAATTCAGGATAAGTTAATTAAAACTATTTACTCTTTTATTTTCTTCCTCAAATTTTCTCCATTATTGAATAGTTGAGGTTTCTTGTTCAAACAAATGTTGACACTAGTGGTCGCATTCAACATTCATTGTATCTATCTTGGGTTGTAGTTTTTCATTTTCTTCCATAGCTTTATGAGCATTTTCACATCAACACTTTAGCACCAACTTCAACATTGGAGATACATGGTTATAATTTTCCTTGTAACAAGTAAAAATTCAAACATCCAAGTCAAAAAATAAAATAAATGCTAAATATAATTAAGAATTGAGTGCTCTTTCAAAGTATCATCCAAGCACCTAGCCTTTAATTAGATTTTTTAGAATTGTTTTATTTTCTTTTATTTTTACATTTTTAAAAATTTATTTTCAAGAAAAATTGAAGAATGCTCATGGATACCCGTGGATATTCTTAAAATCCATACATATTTTCTTAACATGTATTTTGATAAGTATGAAGTGGATTTTCATTTTATTCATTAGCATGGTGTTATTTTTCATTCCTAATAACAATTCACTGTATTTAACAATATTAATCAACACATGTAATGTACACATAGAATTGAAAATAAATTGGTAATGATAAAAATCTAAACAAATATCACGAATGTAGTGATTCTATTTTTAACTTGTCATGAAAGAAGTAGTAATAAATGTCATAACATTAATAGTACCAACAAAACTATAACATTAAAAGCATCGAGTGTTGTATCCCAAAATCAAAAGCTTCTGTATAGGGAAAAAATTCATCTGGGCTTGCCATTTTCCATCACAACATCTTGATCTTGATAACCTTATTCACTATGTATTTTGAAGTTCCAGATCTCTGGTATTTCTTACTTGATTTGAATTTGTACTCATGCAACTCCTTCAATGTTGTCACCACATCCACATGTGCCTCATTTCCCAGATCATTTTTTAAAGATGATAATTTTGGGTCATCTTCATCAATTTCTCAGCCAATGCTTGCTATCATAGTCTTCTTCTTAATGGTGTGGCTTTCTAAATATTATGGCTACAATCTTTGTTAGATACAGGGGGAGCTTGAAAAAGATCAAGATGATGACGCTCTTTGTCTTAGACATATTTTAGCTTTTTACATGTCATTCAGTTGAAGGCATATGTAATTTGTTAGTTGGTTAAAAGCTTCATCCTATGATCCCTTGCATTGCATAAACATCATTCCTTGGCATGCATACATGGTTTTTATCAAGTCACATGATTTTGAAAAGAATATGAATATCTTACACTTAACCAAGAGGGGGGTGAATTGGTTAAACTTTGGTAAATTAAAATAATAAAAATTTATTTAATCAAAATCAGAGTTACTAGGATCTTTATCACTTTACAAAACCAAGAAGCTTTATTTAATCATGTAGCTCAGCCCCAAGGAATTCAATGAATCAAAACTGATATAATTGGTCAAGCAATTAAACAAGAACACCATGAATATAAGAGTTAAGGGATAGAGAAACAAGACAATTAGATTTATATTGGTTCACTTCAACACTAGAAACTACATCCAGTTTTCTTCCAACCAACACTAGATTAGAGTTCCACTATTATAATTTTCTGTTCTTACAAGCAATTACAAAGTCTCCCTTTATCAACCCTAGATAAAGTACAGAAATCTAAAACCCTATTAGATTTTTAGAGACAAGAACCTGAGAACACTACTCAGTTCTTCCACCTAGAGAACCCCTTCTCTAGTTACAAGCAAGAACCCAATTACAATAGCCAATTCACAAAGAAAAATAGAAAATGAAAATTACAACTAGATTAAGGAGAGAAGCAACCTGATGATCCAATGATGCAATGCAAAATGAAGTTACCAACTCAGGTTGAATGATTACAAATCAACAAGCACAACTTTCCTTAATCTTGAAAAGGTTTCAAGCTCCAAGCATGACTCAAACACTCATGATCAAAACACAATGGAGCAAGAAAGAATTTATCACTTTTAAAACACTTAAGAATGCTCACAAGACGGTTTAAGCTCAGAAAATACGAATGGGTAATGTTCCACAAAGTTAGAAAAGCAGCTAAACCAAGGTTCTATTTATAACAACCTTTTGTAACTGCCTGTAATCGATTAAACACGCCTAGTAATCGATTAAAATGCTCATATAATCGATTAAATAAACCTTGTAATTGATTAAAGTGTTCAACATAGTTTCTGGGCATAAGCAACGAGCAAAATAATCGATTATCCCGTCCTGTAATCGATTAAGACAGGAAGCTGTAAAAATTTTAAAATGTACTATGTAATCGATTACGATCTTTGGTAATCGACTAAGGCAGGAGCTTGTGGTATTCCAAAATATACTGTGTAATCGATTACGAAATGTGGTAATCGATTATCTAAGGCAAACTTACAATATTCATACACAAAGTATAATCGGTTACTAGAAATGGTAATTGATTAAAGTAGAGAGATGGCTTTTTCAAATAAGCCTGTGTAATCGATTATAATACCTTGGTAATCGATTATCCCAGAACATCTTAAAAACATATAAAGCTATGTAATCGATTACTACCTATTAATAATCGATTAAAGCATTCAACAAGGCAGTTTGTATAAAAACAAAGGTTAAATAATCGATTATTCCGATAGGTAATCGATTACATTGTTCTTGAACACTTTTCCAGAATGAACTAAGAACAAAAATAATCGATTAAGGCTTTAAGGTAAGTGATTACAATAGTATAAAAAGCATTTTTTCAAAAACCTTTGAATCAAATTAAAAAACTTAGTCAAATTACTAAAGCCTTGTGATTTTTATGAGTTCAATTAATTAAGTTATAGATTAATATGAATGCAATGCATATGGATCACCAGACTTGCTTTTCTCTTACACATTTCAAACTAATTAAACTTCAAGGCGTCCATTACATGTTGAAAGCTCAAAACCATAGCTTGAATCAATTCCTTTGCATTCCTTAAGTAGTTCCCCTTGAATCCAACAATCTCCCCTTTTTTGGCTTTAAACATGCCAAATCTTTAATGATTAACAGTTGACCTTGAAGTTAATTGTTGAACTAAATTGGGAATAGTTTGAGCTTTGCAAACCCGAAAAATTTCAATTCCTTTGCCAAGAACAAGTGTTAAAAGCATCCGTGATTCATTTAGCATTCATTTATCAACATTATAGATTTATTAAACTCATTTTAAGCACATAGCTCCCCCTAAATTGCACAAACCATTCAAGTCGAATTTTGGGCAAACTTTTGAACAAAAAATAGGGATAAACAGAGTAGTATGCAGAGCATGTCCAAAATCAATTATTTTTCTCCCTATTTGGCTTGTTAAAGACAAAAATG
The DNA here is from genome assembly GCA_007407185.1 of Glycine tomentella. Lineage (NCBI taxonomy): Eukaryota > Viridiplantae > Streptophyta > Magnoliopsida > Fabales > Fabaceae > Glycine > Glycine tomentella. The sequence goes on from PYAF01000946.1 coordinate 38,652, forward strand.
TAAAGTGCATAGCGGATAATGAAAGGAGAAACAGAATGGAAGTTTAAATTATCAAGGAGGAACCATTACATAATGAAAATGAACATAAAATAAACAAATAAAAACAGAGCATAGAAATCTAAACAATCATAGGCCTTTTCAGAAAGAACCAGAATCATCAGTCTTTAAAGTGGCCTCTATAATATCTAGCCTATCTTTTACTTCATCTCCTTAGACACTAGTCTCAGCCCTAAAGTCATGATGCATTTGAAGAAGCCCATCCATCTTCTGCAGCATCAAAGATTCAAACTGGGTGCACATGGACTGATTGGGATCCCCTTCTTAATCTCAGAAGCTTCCTCTTGAACACCAGCATCAGCAGGAGGTTGAGGCACTGGTTGTTGACCTGCCACCACCCATCCTTGTGGCGTCTTCATCATTCCAAGCTTTGTGAGATGCTTACTTTGGATGAGGTTGTTACTGGAGTTGGTGTGGTCCATAACTTATTGGTTACATCAATGTTGAAGTAGTCTATGAACCTAGAAACCAAAATAGGATATGGAAAGGGATAATTGACAAGTCTCTTAGATTTGAGCATAATTTCTTCAAGAATTAGAACCCAATTCATAAGAATAGAGTTCTTTAGACCATACACCAATTGTAGGTCTTCATCAGTAGCTTGGGCATGATTAGTTGCCCTAGAAGTTAGCACATAGGTTATTATATAGTGTAATAACCTATCATCAGGGTTCATTGGCCCAGTACCCAATCTATTTCTGATTTGTAAATGGGGGTCATGTAACATTTCCCTATAGGTGTCTAGCTTGTTGTAACCCTCTAGTTCCTCATCAAACTTTCTTGCACCCTCACATACAAGACCAGCAACTGATTCCCAAACTTCATGGGTGATCTCCATAGTGACACCCTTTACCTTGTATTTCATGGTCCCATGCATGGAACCCTTGACACAGGTATAAAATACCTTTACTAATTTAGGGTAGTATGTAACCTTCATCTCCAAGAATTGCCTAAGGCCTTGGGTTTCTAGAAATGCAGGGAATTGAAAACCTTCCCTTATAAACCAATTGAGATCAAGATATCTGGGTGAGCACATAGGTTTTGTGGCAATGAACTGAAGATAGTTCATTTTATCTGACTCATTGGAGAACCAAAGGTCAAGTCTATTTGGTGGAGGAGGAGGAGGATTGGAAGAAGATTTGTTGAATTCAGGGGGAGCTGCTTGAAGCATAAGCACGATTGATTCAAGTCTAAAGTTTTGAGCTTTCAAACATACAAAGGACAACTTGGAGATTAATTAGAATAAAATGTAAGAGAAAAGCAATTCTGATGATCCTAAAGCATTGCATTCATTCTAACTCATAAATAACTTAAAATGGTTTAATAAAAATCACAAGGCTTTCATAAAATGGTTAAGTTTCAAACATGTTTCAAAGGTTTTTGGAAAAATGGTTTTCTTGCTATTTTAATCGATTACAACATCATAATAATCGATTATTTTGTTCTTCACTTACCTTGGAAAAAGCTTTCATGAACATTGTAATCGACTACATCTCGATTTAATCGATTATTATACCTTTCGTTTCTAGAAAACTACCTTGTTAATCGATTACCTGATGGGTAGTAATCAATTACATGCTTAAATATGTATTTAAAGATCTATAAGGATAGTCGATTACCAGTATACTATAATCGATTACATAGGCTTATCTGAAAATAGCCTCTCCCTGCTTTAATCGATCACCATAGATGGTAACCGATTACATATTGTGTTTAAACTCTAAGTTTTGTACTAGATAATCGATTACCTCGATTAGTAATCGATTACTCTGCTTCTGTGACAGATATGTTTTCCTGGTTTAATCGATTACCAAGGTTAGTAATCGATTACATAGTGTATTTTGAAAAAATGAATCTTCTATCTTAATCGATTACAAGACGGAATAATCGATTATTTATCCCGTTGTAGAAATTCCAGAAAAGCTTATGAACATTTTAATTGATTTCATTCTTGGATTAATCGATTACATAAGCAAAATAATTGATTATTAGGCGCGTATTAATCGATTAAAGCTTTTACATTTTTCTGTTATAAATTGGAAATCACTTTGCTTAATTTTGTAACGTTGTATACTGATACCCATCGAGCCAAAACAGTTCTAAAAGCCTTTCTCAGTGTTTTCAAAGGATTTTTACATGCTTGCTCTATTTCTACATTGATCATGAGATTGTGAGTCAATCTTGAGCAATATTTCATTCAAGGTTAAGGGAAGCTGATTCAATTTGTTAATTCAACCTATGTTAATCTATCATTTGCATTGTTAGTCATTGGATCATCAGGTTGTTTCTCTCCTTAATCTTTCTATAGTTTTCATTTTGATTTTGGATGTAATTTTTAGTCTATTGTAATTGAGATTCGCTTGTAAACTAGAGATAGGGTTTCTCTAGGGGATGTGCTGAGTAGTGTTCCCAGTGAGTTTGTCTCTAAAACTCTAATAGTGTTTTAGATTTCTGTACTTTATCTAGAGTTGATAAAGGGAGAATTTGTAATTACTTGTAAGAACAGAAAATTGCAATAGTGGAACTCCATTCTAGTGTTGAGTGGAAGAAAACTGGATGTAGCTTCATAGTGTTTGAAGTGAACCAGTATAAATCTTTTGTGTTTTGATTCTTATCTCTATCTTGATCATATTCTGTCAATTTTGATTGTTTGGTTTTGTTTATCAATTAAAATTTTGAGCTATTGGATACCTTGGGCTGAGCATTTGATTGAATAAGGTTTCTTTGTTTCAAAAGTGATAAAGATCCTAAGGGAAACTTCGATTTTGTTTAAAATATTTTTTTTTTTAATTTACCAAGCCTAACCAATTCACCCCCCCTCTTGGTTAAGTGTGAAGTGTTCCTATATTCTACAATTGGCATCAAGAACTAGTTCTTGAAAGTTACTCTTTCTTTCAAAAATGAATACTTCACAAATAACTTTCAAGGAAGGTGCTTCTTTAAACAGACCTCCTTTATTTGAAGGGAAGAATTTCAATGTTTGGAAAAATAGGATGAAGATCTTTATTCAATCTAATGACCCAAGTGCTTGGAATGCAATAGAAAAGGGTCCTAGGGCACCCGTCAAAATGGTTGATAATAACATGATTCCCAAAGAGTGGGATGAGATGAATGATGAAGAAAAGATGATAGCTCAATATGATTTTAAGGCCAGAAATATGATAACTTCTACTCTTTCTTCTGATGAATTCTTTAGAACAGTTAGATGTACCAGTGCCAAAGAGATGTGGGAGATGCTAGAGATCACTCATGAAGGAACTGAAAAAGTGAGGAGATCAAGAAAACACTATATGATACATGAATATGAGATGTTCAAAATGAAAGCATTTCTCAACTCCAAACAAGATTCATAAACATGGTGAACCATCTTTTGGGACTTGGAAAGACTTTTGATGTTGAGGAATTAAACATTAAAATCTTGAAGTGTCTCATTAGAGCATGGCAACCAAAAGTGACAGCTATCAAAGAACCCAAAGATCTTTCACAAATGACTATGGTTGCTCTCTTTGGTAAGTTACTTGAGTATGAATTAGAATTATCTCAATTAACCTTTGGTGAAGATGCAGATAGAAAAGGCAAAGGAATTGCACTAAAGGCTGCAGCACCTAAGGTGGAAAAAGAAGAAAACTCAAGTGATGAGGAAGATGAAGAAAACATGAACTTACTTGTGAAAAAGTTCAGCAAGTTTCTAAAGAAGAATAAGGGCAAAAGATTCTCAAGAAATAACAAGAGCAATACCAACAACAACAGTAGCAACATCAAGAAGGTTGACAATAACTTCACATGCTTTGAATATGGAAAACCTGGCCACATAAAGTCTGAATGTTTAATCTACTTGAAGAAACAACAAAGTGACAGCAAAGGCAAGAGATATGCTAAGCCAAGAAGAGCCTATATTGCTTGGGAGGACAATGATTCTACAACTTCCGAATCCTCCACTGAATTAGAGGAAGCTAACATGTGCCTTACTTCAATTGTCAATAAAGGGAATGATGATCTCTTAGAAGAAGAAAATGAGGTAACCTCTGAACTTGATCAAGTTATTTTTGCTTTTCAAGAGATGCATAAAGAGGCTAAAAAGCTTGCTAAATCCAACAATAAGCTTAAGAAAAATATTGAAAATCATCTTGCAAAAATAATGGAATTACAAACTGAAGTTTGTAACTTGAAGGAAGAAAATGAAAAACTTACTTCAAGCTATAAATCAAGTGGTTGTATTTGTGCCTCTTCCTCTACAACTATTGACAAATATGAAATGCTGCAAAAAGTTTTTGATGAGTATAGATTTAATCAAGAAGAGAAATATATGCAGATTGTTTCAAAGAACAATGAGTTGATTGATATCTTGGAAAAACTCAACAAAGGAAAATGTGATTTAAATGATATGTTGAGTGCTCAAAAATAGTTTGGTGACATTTCTGGATTGGGGTACAAAAAGAGTTTTAAAAATGTTCAAAAGACAACATTTGTGCCTCTAAAACAGAAGAAGAAGAAGAAACCAAGATTCAATCAAAATAGGTTCTTAGAAATTCATATAAAGCTGTATTTGTCAATATTGTATGGCGAGAGGACACACATCTTACCAATGTTTTGCAAGAAGATTCTATGTACCAAATGGTGAGTGTATTTGGGTAGAAAAGAAAAAGCAAGCAACTAACCCCTTTGGACCCAACCTCAATTGGGTAACTCCTCCTATGAAGTGATTTGTGCTTTTTGTAGGTATGTATTAGAGCAAGCTCTTCCTTATGGTATCTTGATAGTGGCTGCTCAAGACATATGACAGGTGACAAGTCCTTGTTCACAAATCTTACACTTAAAGATGAGGGCTATGTTACTTATGGAGACAAAAACAAAGGAAAGATAATATGTGAAGGAAATATTGGTGACAGCTTGAACACAAAAAATCAGCAATGTATTCTATGTTGAAGACTTGAAGCATAATCTACTAAGCATAAGCCAACTGTAACGCCTCAACTTACCATCTTATTATTATTGATTTTTAATGAAAAATTCTTTTCAATTTTCTTAAAAGCACTCAACTGAATATAACAAAATTTTGCCAATAACTGATACTCCAAGAAAATTTCATTACTGAGTAATATTTATAAATATGAAGTAATATATATAATAAGATTACAAACTGACACTTGTTCTATTACATAGTACAACTAATTCAAAACACTCTGTAACAAAAGAATATATCTTCAAACATATCATCTTCAAACAAAATCCTCTTCTTGTAAACAGCTAGTGGTCTCTCTTTGCTGTTCATCTACTCTCCCGAATAAAATCGAGGTCATAGCAGGTGTCAACCACAGACACAAAATACAGGGTAAGTTTATGATAAACATAATTTAAGCAACAGAATATATTCAATATGTAGATATTCATAACAACATTCTCAAAATTTCTATATACTGTATAATTCTCTTAGACTCTAATCATGATGCATGATTCTCTTGAACTCTTATTATTTGGTACCAACTGTCAAGATAGACCCATCCCAGTGGTCCAGAATTGATCCGACCAGTCAGGGTCTTCCGGTGTTGCACAGGTTCTCACCCACACTTCATGTGATCATCATGGGTTTGGTCCTTCTAGAACCATGAGTTTAGGTGGTAATTACTATGGACTTGTTATTGTTGATGATTACTCTAGATTTACTTGGACTTTGTTTTTGAAATCCAAGAGTGATGCTTTCCATGCTTTTAGAAAATTGGCCAAACTAGTTCAAAATGAGAAAGGTTATAAACTTATCTCAATTAGAAGTGACCATGGTGGAGAATTCCAAAATGAACATTTTGAAAAATTCTATGAAGAAAATGGAATTAACCACAACTTTTCAGCTCCAAGAACACCCCAACAAAATGGTGTTGTGGAGAGGAAAAATAGATCACTTGAAGAAGGTGCTAGAACACTTCTAAATGTGACAAATTTACCAAAGTATTTTTGGACTGATGCAGTAAGCACTGTTTGTTACACTTTAAATAGATAACTCATAAGACCCATTTTGAAGAAAACACCTTATAAGTTATACAAAGGAAGGAAGCCCAATATTTCTCATTTAAGATCTTTTGGCTGCAAGTGTTTTGTTTTAAATAATGGAAAATAATCACTAGGAAAGTTTGATGCAAATGTTGATGAAGCTATATTTCTTGGATATTCATTGCAAAGTAAAGCATATAGAGTTTTCAACAAAAGAACCATGTGCATGGAAGAATCTGTTCATGTAATTTGTGATGAATCTAACCCCTCAAAAGAAGAAAAAGATTGTGATGTAGATGCAGGTCAATTGGAAGAAAATGTCCAGCTAGAGAAATTATCTATCAATGAGAAAAG
>PYAF01000946.1:48483-66361 GCA_007407185.1 Glycine tomentella
ATATCCAAGGGTAATTATGGTTAGCTTTTTACTTGGTTTAATCCTATTGGCTAAGCTTTTTCCACCTTACAAGTGGCTAGATTCTTGAGAATTCCACACCCTTCTCCATCCCTCTTCATCCTCACGTGGAATGCCAAGGCTTCTAGGAAAAGTTTTACCAATTTTCCTACCTTTTACGTTTTTGTGTTTTTCTTCATTCATAAAAAACCTGTTTTATTAAAATATGTATTCTGAATTCGTTAACCGTTGGATCTTCTTTAAATTTTAAAGACATACTCCTGTCCCACATATCTAACTTTGGACCGTTGGGATCTTTGAAATAATACTTATAAATTTCTACGTGTCCAAAATGAGCTAAGAGGAAGTTTTCTTCAAAAAAATCTTCTTAATTCATTATTACCTTACTTTACAAATGGACCAATGGCATGTATCCTAGCCTTTTAAGCATCCATGTGTCCATTCTTGAAGTTTCTTAGAGTTTTTCTCCATTGATCTTGCATCATACGGTCAAGGCTTAATTTAGAAGTCCAAATCAATCCAATTTTTTCTTTATTACCTATAATAACTAAATTTTACTTTCTTATTGGTTCATTTTGCCTTGAATTATTAGAATTACTAAGCTAACTCATTTAGGAATCCTATCCCTCTCATAATTAATAGAAAACTCCATAGATTATATCTATTATTTTCCTGAGGTTTTCTGATACCTGAGGTAGTCTATATTAAGCTCTTTTCAAAATATCTACCAAAATTCCTAGAAATTATAGTTTATGGTTCTTTGCCACCAACGATGTTGATAATTTGTTGTCTAAAAGTATTTTATCCAATACTCAGGTTCCCACAAATTTCTAAAGTCATCTTGGTCATTTTTGACCTAAAGGGTATTTTGGTAATTTCACCACTCACCTTAGGGGTATAATCGTCATTTCCAAAAAATGTTCAGGATATCTATGTAAGTATCACCCTAAGGGTATTCTGATCATTTTTCAAACATCCAAGAGTATTTATAAAATTTCCTCCTTAAAATATCTTACTAAAATATCTAGGGGCATTTTAGTCATTTTTAAAATGTCCAGGGGTATTTTCGTCATTTCTCCTGAATCTTTTTATACTGCCTCTGATCAACATTTTATCTTAGTAATTGACTGTGATTCCAAAATTTGGGGTGTTACATTGTCAACTACTGAAGCTGAATATATCTCAACTGGGAGTTGCTGTGCACAAAGTCTATGGCTTAAACAACAATTGCAAGATTTTGGAGTTAATCTTAAGGAGATACCACTACTTTATGACAACACAAGTGCAATAAATATTTCAAAGAATCCTGTCATGCACTCAGGGACCAAGCATATTGAAATTAGGCATCACTTCATAAGAGACCATGTGCAGAAAGAAAGGTAACATTAAGATTGACTTCATTGATACAAACAATCAATTGGCTGACATATTCACAAAAGCCTTGGCTAGGGACAAATTTTATGCTTTAAGAAACATGCTAGGTATACTTGATGAATCTAACTTAAACTAGCTTGTTCGATCATGCCTTTTCATGCTTGAATTCAATCCATTGCTAAAAACATCACAAAAAGCTGTCACAAACTCGAAAAAGCTCTGCTATCTGATATTTTCTCTGTAATAATCGATTACTTGTCGGGATAATCGATTATTTTCATTAAAAGTCATATTATCTATGATTTTTGAACTACTGTAATCGATGATAGCTAAGTGGTAATCGATTATTCTCTTATTTCTGAGAAATTGTTCTTCCTGGAATAATCGATTACGTATCAGGATAATCAATTACAATGAACAACATGCTATTTTCAATTTCAAAGTTCTCCTGGAATAATCAGTTATAGGAAAATGGTAATCAATTACCTTTCAGTTTCCTTTTATTTCAGTTTTTAAAATTTACTGGAATAATCGATTGCACGTCGGGATAATCGATTACATGAGCTCTGATACTTTCTTGGATTCTATTTTGACTGATATAATCGATTACAGAGACATATAATCGATTACACATCATCTTCAACCTCTCAATGCTTGCAAAATAATCGATTACCTTATGGGATAATCGATTATTGTGTGTTAATTTTGTTTTCTAAATATATGAAATAATTGATTACATTCTAATTTTAATCGATTATTTAAGCTGTTATTTGATTTCTGACAGTTTTTCTGAGTTTGGTAACTGCCAAATCCAATCAATTTCATATTTAATCATCATTGATTTGTGTTAACTGACTCTAATAGCTATATTTTTGAATAATTTGAACATTGGTGATTGATTTTTGTCTATAAATACATGCTTTGCATCAATACTTGTCCTTGCACCAATATCACTATCTTCTCTTGCACTAATATACTCTAATAGCAGTATCTATAACTTTTATTTGTGTCCCTGCTCTCTACTCAAAATGTTTACACCAAAACGTATTAGGACTGGTAAGAGAAAAGTAGGGGAGTCTTCATCTAACCCACAGCCTCAACCAACCACAAATAGGTTGGACATTTGGTTCAACAAAGAATCTGACAAAATGAACTATTTACAGTTCCATGCAACCAAGCCCATTAGTTCACCTAAGTATCTTAGCCTTGACTAGTTCATAAAGGAAGGATTTTTATTTCCTGCCTATCTAGAAGCCCAAGGCCTTAGGCCATTTGTTGAGATGAAGGGAACTTACTACCCTGACTTGGTAAAGGTTTTTTATACCTGTGCCAAAGAGTCTATGAATGGGAACCTCAAGTCTGTTGTCAAGGGAGTTGAGATGGAAATAACTCCGAAAATATGGGAAACAATTGCTGGAGTAGTGTGTGAGGGGGAGAGAAAATTTGAAGAGAACCCTGAGGGTTATAATAAGATGGATACCTATAGAGGTATGCTAACTAACCCCAACATGCAACTAAGGAATAGGTTGGGAACTGGCCCAAGGGCAACAAACCGTGCCCAAGCAACTGATGAAGACCTACAACTTGTGTATGGTCTGAAGCATTCCATACCCATGAATTAGGTAATTATCTTTCAAGAGGTTATGTTAAAATCCAAAAGACTTGTCAACTATCCATTTCCTTATCCTGTTCTAGTTTCTAGGTTCATTGATCATTTCAATATTGACGTGACCAATGAGGTGATGGACAACACCAACTCCTCAAACAGCCTTATCCAAGAGAAACATTTGTCCAAGCTTGGATTAATAAAAAACATCAGATGGATGGGTGATGGCAGGGCAACAACAACAAATGCCTCCACAAATGCCCCAACCTGATCCTGCTGATGCTGGTGATCAAGAAGACACCTCTGAAGACTCAAGGGAACCTAACCAGCCTATCTATACTCAATTTGAGTCCCTCACGCTGGAAAAGATGATTGGGCTGCTCAGCATGCATCATGAATTCAGGGATAAGACTCAAAACTCTTTTAGGGATATCAATGCTAGGCTAGATATTATTGAAGCCACTCTTAATGTGGAGGAATCTAAAGATTTTTAGTCTTTGTTTTATTTAGTTTATGAACTCTGCTTTTTCTTTGTATTTTAATGCCTATTAGTTTTATCTTGTAATCATCTCCCTAATATTAATGAAATGCTATGTTTCTAGTTACTTATATCTGTTGTGCTTTGCCATTTTTTGACTTTAACAAGCCAAATAGGGGGAGAAAAAATTGATTCTAGTAATGCTCTATATACACCTCTGTTTGCCCCTGTTTTCGTGCACATTTTTTGGTTAAAAATTGGTCTGAATGGTTTGTACAATTTAGGGGGAGATAACTGTTAAAAATGATTGCATTAAGTCAATAAATCATGTGAATGAATGCTAAGTAAATCTCAGATGCTTTTAACACTTGTTCTTGCAAAGGTATTGAATTTTTTTTAGGTTTGAAAAACCTTAAATAAGTGCTAAGTTGGTCCCTCAAATTAATCTCATTACTCACTGCTAATCAATTAAAGATTTGGCATGTTTAAAGCCAAAAAGGGGGAGATTGTTGAATTCAAGGGGAGCTGCTTGAAGCATAAGCAAGATTGATTCAAGTCTAAAGTTTTGAGCTTTCAAACATGCAAAGGACAACTTGGAGATTAATTAGAATAAAATGTAAGAGAAAATCAATTCTGATGATCCTAAAGCATTGCATTCATTCTAACTCATAAATAACTTAAAATGGTTTAATAAAAATCACAAGACTTTCATAAAATGGTTAAGTTTCAAACATGTTTCAAAGGTTTTTGGAGAAATGATTTTCTTGCTGTTTTAATCGATTACAACATCGTAATAATCGATTATTTTGTTCTTCACTTACCTTGGAAAAGGCTTTCATGAACATCATAATCGATTACATATCGGTTTAATTGATTATTATACTTTTGGTTTCTAGAAAACTGCCTTGTTGAACATTTTAATCGATTACCTAATGGGTAGTAATCGATTACATGCTTAAATATGTATTTAAAGATCTGCTGGGATATCAATTACCAGTATACTGTAATCGATTACATAGGCTTATCTGAAAATAGCCTCACCCTGCTTTAATCAATTACCATAGATGGTAACCGATTACATGTTGTGTTTAAACTATAAGTTTTGTACTAGATAATCGATTAGTAATCGATTACACAGTGTAATTAGAAAGGCTATGGCTCCTGCTTTAATCGATTACCATTTCTAGTAATCGATTACTCTGTTTCTATGACTGATATGTTTTCCTGGTTTAATCGATTACCAAGGTTAGTAATCGATTACTTAGTGTATTTTGAAAAAAATGAATCTTCTGCCTTAATGGATTACAAGATGGAATAATCGATTATTTATCCCATTGTAGAAATTCCAAAAAAGCTTATGAACATTTTAATTGATTACATTTTTGGATTAATCGATTACATAAGCAAAATAATCGATTATTAGGCACGTATTAATCGATTAAAGCTGTTACGTTTTTCTGTTATAAATAGGAAATCACTTTGCTTGATTTTGTAACGTTGTATACTGATACCCATCGAGCCAAAACAGTTCTAAAAGCCTTTCTCAGTGTTTTCAAAGGATTTTTACATGCTTGCTCTATTTCTACATTGATCATGAGATTGTGAGTCAATCTTGAGCAAGATTTCATTCAAGGTTAAGGGAAGCTGATTCAATTTGTAAATTCAACCTATGTTAATCTATCATTTGCATTGTTAATCATTGGATCATCAGGTTGTTTCTCTCCTTAATCTTTCTATAGTTTTCATTTTGATTTTGGATATAATTTTTAGTCTATTGTAATTGAGATTCTTGCTTGTAAACTAGAGATAGGGTTTCTCTAGGGGTTGTGCTGAGTAGTGTTCTCAGTGAGTTTGTCTATAAGAATCTAATATTGTTTTAGATTTTTGTACTTTATCTAGAGTTGATAAAGGGAGACTTCGTAATTACTTGTAAGAACAGAAAATTGCAATAGTGGAACTCCATTCTAGTGTTGAGTGGAAGAAAACTGGATGTAGCTTCATAGTGTTTGAAGTGAACCAGTATAAATCTTTTGTGTTTTGATTCTTATCTCTATCTTGATCATATTCTGTCAATCTTGATAGTTTGGTTTTGTTTATCAATTAAAATTTTGAGCTATTGGATACCTTGGGCTGAGCATTTGATTGAATAAGATTTCTTGGTTTCAAAAGTGATAAAGATCCTAAGGGAAACTCCGATTTTGTTTAAGAGATTTTTTTTAATTTACAAGCCTAACCAATTCACCCCCCTCTTGGTTAAGTGTGAAGTGTTCCTATATTCTACAAGATTCTCCCACTTTTCTTTTACCAGATCGGACATGCTTAGGGGTAGACATTGTAAGAAAGGAAACAAGGTTTTCAGACACAGGAGGAAAACACAAAATTATTTCAAAGAAGAGAAGAGATAATGGTGCAATGTTCACCATGGATGCAATGTGCTATTTATAGATTTAATTGAGGCCCTTAACGTCCAAATTTTTCAAAAAAAAATAGTTGTTAAAAGAAGTTAAGGCACAATAGTGAGTTTAAATTTGGATTTGATTTGGTTGGGCAGTTACAATTCCAGAGAAAAACTGTCAGATACACCTCAACAGCATAAATAATCGATTATAATTGCATTGTAATCGATTATTTCACATATACAGAACACAAAAATAGCACGTAGTAATCGATTATTCCGTAACGTAATCGATTATTTCACAACCATCTAGAGGTTGAAGATGAAGTGTAATCGATTATAGCAGAGTTTTTGTGAATCAAGCATGTTTCAGAGCTTATGTAATCGATTATTCTCACCCGTAATCGATTACTCCAGAAGAGTTTTAAAGTTTAAATTATGTATGTAATCGATTACCAATTTGTAGTAATCGATTATTCCAGGAATGTTTGAAATTATAACACATAGAAGACTGCAGTGTAATCGATTACAATGTCATGGTAATCGATTACTCCAGTAAAACATTGAAACTGAAAAACACATTTTAGTCAATGTAATCGATTATCCCGATGTGTAATCGATTACTCCAGCAAGAATAAGTTTTTCAAAAACACGAATAATCGATTATTTCAATGTTGTAATCGATTGTTGAGGCTTTAAATATCACAAACAATGTAGATTTTAATGAATTTAATTGATTAACCCGTAGTGTAATCGATTATTTTAGTGAATTAACCAAATTTCAGAGCATTATGCAGACCGTTTCGTATTTTTAGCATATTTTGTGATAAGACAACAAGGGATATCAATTTAGCATGGAGAAACATGAAACAATCAATCTAGCATATATTAGATTCATCAAGTATACCTAAGTGCATAAAACCTATCTCTAGCCAAAGGTTTTGTGAATATATCAGCCAATTGGTTATTTGTATCAACAACATCAATCTTGATATTACCTTTCTGCACATGGTCTCTTAGGAAATGATGTCTAATTTCAATGTGCTTGGTCCTTGAGTGCATAACAGGTTTCTTTGAATATTGATAGCACTTGTGTTGTCACAAAGCAGAGGTATCTCCTTTAGTTTAACTCCAAAATCTGGCAATTGTTGTTTCAGCCATAAGCTTTGTGCACAACAACTCCCAGCTGAGATATATTCTGCTTCAGCAGTTGACAAAGCCACACAAGATTGTTTCTTACAATGCCAAGATATGAGAGAACTTCCAAGAAGATGACAAGTGCCACTTGTGCTTTTCCTATGATGTTGTCAAGTGAGAGATCTCTTGTTGTTCTCCATTCTTTTGGCTCTTGATTAGGTGTTGATGGATTAGTTACAGCACTTAGTTCTCCTTTTTCTTCAATAGGCTGGACAATTTCTTCCATAGAACCTGCATCTAAATCACATTTCTTTTCCTTTCTTGAGGGGTTAGATTCATTACAGATTACATGAACAGATTCTTCCATGCACATAGTTCTTTAGTTGAAAACTCTATAAGCCTTACTTTGTAATGAATATCCAACAAATATATTTTCATCAGCCTTTGCATCAAACATTCCAAGTGATTCTTTCCCATTATTTAACACAAAACACTTGCAGCCAAAGGTTCTCAAGTGAGAGATGTTTGGTTTTCTGCCTTTATACAGCTCATAAAGGGTTTTCTTCAAAATAAGCCTTATGAGAAATCTATTCAAGGTATAGAAAACTGTACTAACTGCATCAGCCTAAAAATATTTTGGCAAATTTGTCTCATTAAGAAGTGTTCTAGCACCTTCTTCAAGGGATCTATTTTTCCTCTCCACAACACCATTTTGTTGAGGTGTTCTTGGAGCTAAAAAATTGTGGTTAATTCTATTTTCTTCACAAAACTTTTCAAAATGTTCATTTTGGAATTCCCCACCATAATCACTTCTTATTCAGATAATTTTGTTGCTTTTCTCATTTTGAACAACTTTGGCTAATTTTCTAAAAGCATGGAAAGCATCACTTTTGGATTTCAAGAACAAAGTCCAAGTATATCTAGAGTGATCATCAACAATCACAAGTCCATAATAATTGCCACCCAAACTCATAGTTCTAGAAGGCCCAAACAAATCAATGTGAAGCAATTCAAGTGGTCTAGAGGTGGAAACAATATTTTTTCTTTGAAAAAGAAATTTTAGTTTGTTTCCCCTTTTGACAAGCATCACAAAGTTTGCCATTTTCAAAATTGAGTTTTGGCAAACCAATCACTAAGTCCTTTTTGATAAGCTTGTTTATATGGTGCATTTTGATGTGACTAGCTCTCCTATGCCACAACCAAGATTCATCTAACTTACTCATTAAGCATGAATTTTGTGAAAGGATGCATGGTCAATAGAAAGTAGATAGATATTACCTTTCCTTTTGCCTATATGAACTACTTTACCACTTTGGCCATCACATATCATACAATAATTCTCATTGAATGAGATTTTAAAACCTTTGTCACAGAGTTGGCTTATGCTTAGAAGATTGTGCTTCAAACCATCCACATAGAGAACATTGCTAATCTTGGTATTGAAGCTGTCTCCAATGTTGCCTTCAACAATTATCTTACCCTTGTTGTTATCTCTATAAGTGACAAAGCCTCCATCTTTAGGAACAAGATTTGTGACCAAAGACTTGTCACCCGTCATATGTCTTGAGCAGCCACTATCAAGATACCATAAAGAAGTTCTTGCTCTAAAACATACCTGCAAAATTCAAATTAATTCATAGGAGGTACCAAATTGAGGTTGGGTCCAAAGGGGTTAGTGGCTTTCTTTTTCATTTCAACCCAAATGCATTCACCTTTGGTACATAGAACCTTCTTGCAAAACATTTATAAGAAGTGTGTCCTCTCTCCATACAATAGTTACAAACAATAACTTTATAAGATTTTCTGAAGAAAACATTTTGATTGACTCTTCATCTCTTCTTATTCTTCTGTTTTGGGGTCACAAATTCTTTTGGACAATTTTAGAACCCTTTTTATACCCTAATCCAGAAGTATCTCCAGCATGTTTTTAAGCACTCAACATTTCATTCAAATCACATTTTCCCTTGTTGAGCTTTTGTAAGATATCAATCAAATCATTGTTCTTAGAAAGGAGCTGCATACATTTCTCTTCTTGGTTTATTCTATACTCATCAAAAACTTTTTGCAGCATTTCATATTTGTCAACACTTATAGAAGAGGAGGCACATACACAACCATTTGATTTGTAACTTGAAACAAGTTTCTCATTTTCTTCTTTCAAATTGCAAATCTCAGTTTGCAATTCTAATATTTTTGCAAGATGTTCTTTGATATTCTCTTTAAGTCTATTGTTAGATCTTTCAAGATGTGGAGCCTCTTTGTGCATCTCTTGAAAAACAAGAATAGCTTGATCAAGTTCAGAATTTACCTCATCTTGTTCATCGAAAAGATCATCATTATCTTCATTGACAATGGAGGTAAGACACATGTTTGCTTCCTCAATTTCAATGGAGGATTCAGAGGTTGTTGAGTCATTGTCCTCCTAAGCTATATAGGCTCTTCTAGCTTTTCCATCCTTCTTCACTTTGCTGTCTCCTTGTTGCTTCTTCAAGTAGATTGAGCATTCAGTCTTAATGTAGCCAGGTTTCCCACATTCAAAGCATGTAAAGTTGCTATCAATCTTCTTCTTGTTGTTGTTATTGTTCTTGGTGTTCCTTGAGAACTTTTTGCCCTTATTCTTCTTCAAGAATTTGCTGAACTTTTTCATTATCAAGTTCATGTTCTCTTCATCTTCCTCATCACTTGATTTCTCTTCCTTTTCAGCTCTTGTTGATGTAGCTTTTAGTGCAATTCCTTTTTCTTTCTTTTCTGCATCTTCAACACACATTAATTGAGACATTTCTAATTCATATTCAAGTAACTTACCAAAGAGAGTAGCCATAGACATTTTGGAGAGATCCTTGGATTCCTTGATAGCTATCACTTTTGGTTGCTAAGGTCTAGTGAGGCATTTCAAGATCTTGATGCTTAATTCCTCAACAT
This sequence comes from Glycine tomentella, assembly GCA_007407185.1. Lineage (NCBI taxonomy): Eukaryota > Viridiplantae > Streptophyta > Magnoliopsida > Fabales > Fabaceae > Glycine > Glycine tomentella. The sequence goes on from PYAF01000946.1 coordinate 58,414, forward strand.
CAAAAATCTTTCTAAGTCCCAAAAGATGATTGACAATGTGTGTGAATCTTGTTTGGAGCTAGGAAATGCTTTCATTTGTGTTCATCTTAAACATTTCATACTCATGAATCAATGAATGTTTCCTTGATCTTCTTACTTCTTCAGTTCCTTCATGAGTGATCTCTAGCATCTCCCATATTTCCTTAGCACTTGTGCACCTAACTGTTCTGAAGAATTCAGCAGAGGAAAGTGCAGAGGTTATCATATTTTTGGCCTTGAAATCATATTGAACAACCCTTTTCTCAACATCAGTCATTCATCCCATTCTTTGGGAATCATGTCATTACCAACAGTTTTGATGGGCACCACAGGACCTTTTCCAATTGCATTCCAAGCACCTGGGTCATTAGATTGAATAAAGATCTTCATCCTATTTTTCCAAAAACTAAAATTCTCCCCTTCAAATAAAGGAGGTCTATTTAAAGAAGCACATTCCTTGAAAGTTATTTGTGAGGTATTCATTTTCAAAAATAGTGATCTTGAGTAACTTTCAAGAACCAGCTCTGATACCAATTGTAAAGAATATGAATATCTCACACTTAACCAAGAGGGGGGTAAATTGGTTAAACCTTGGTAAATTAAAATAATAAAAATTTCTTTAATCAAAATCAGAGTTACTAGGATCTTTATCACTTTACAAAACCAAGAAGCTTTATTCAATCAAGTAGCTTAGCCCCAAGGAATTCAATGAATCAAAACTGATATAATTGATCAAGCAATTTAAACAAGAACACAATGAATATAAGAGTTAAGGGATAGAGAAGCAAGACAATTAGATTTATACTGGTACACTTCAACACTAGAAGCTACATCCAGTTTTCTTCCAACCAACACTAGGTTAGAGTTCCACTATTATAATTTCCTGTTCTTACAAGCAATTACAAAGTCTCCCTTTATCAACCCTAGATAAAGAACAAAAATCTAAAACCCTATTAGATTCTTAGAGACAAGAACCTGAGAACACTACTCAGTTCTTCCACCTAGAGAACCCCCTTCTCTAGTTACAAGCAAGAACCCAATTACAATAGCCAATTCATAAAGAAAAATAGAAAATGAAAATTACAACCAGATTAAGGAGAGAAACAACCTAATGATCCAATGATGCAATGCAAAATGAAGTTACCAACTCAGGTTGAATGATTACAAATCAAAAAGCACAGCTTTCCTTAATCTTGAAAAGGTTTCAAGCTCCAAGCATGACTCAATGATCAAAGCACAATAGAGCAAGAAAGAATTTATCACTTTGGAAACACTTAAGAATGCTCACAAGACGGTTTAAGCTCAGAAAATACAAATGGGTAATGTTCCACAAAGTTAGAAAAGCAGCTGAACCAAGGTTCTATTTATAACAGCTTTTTGTAACTGCCTGTAATTGATTAAACGCGCCTAGTAATTGATTAAAATGCTCATATAATCGATTAAATAAACCTTGTAATCGATTAAAGTATTCAACTTAGTTTCGGGCATGAGCAACGAGTAAAATAATCGATTATCCCGTCCTGTAATCGATTAAGACAGGAAGCTATAAAATTTTTAAAATGTACTATGTAATCGATTATGATCTTTGGTAATCGATTAAGGCAGGAGTTTGTGGCATTCCAAAATATACTGTGTAATCGATTACGATATGTGGTAATCGATTATCTAAGGCAAACTTACAATATTCAGACACAAAGTGTAATCGATTACTAGAAATGGTAATCGATTAAAGCAGGGAGATGGCTTTTTCAAATAAGCCTGTGTAATCGATTACAATACCTTGGTAATCGATTATCCCAGAACATCTAAAAACATATATAACTATGTAATCGATTACAACCCATTAATAATCGATTAAAGCATTCAACAAGGCAGTTTGTATAAAAACAAATTACTAAAGCCTTGTGATTTTTATGAGTTCAATTAATTAAGTTGTAGATTAATATGAATGCAATGCATATGGATCACTAGACTTGCTTTTCTCTTACACATTTCACGCTAATTAAACTTCAAGGCACCCATTGCATGTTGAAAGCTCAAAACCAAAGCTTGAATCAATTCCTTTGCATTCCTTAAGTAGCTCCCCCTGAATCCAACAGATTTGAGAAAAAAAAACTTAAGGTTTTCATGTTTGCATAAGATGCCAAGTACTCATGGTTAAGTTTTGGAAAAACCACTTTTTACACTGACTTAATCGACTACCAGAATATGGTAATCTGTAACTTAAGCCATGAAGAACTAATTAATCAATTACGAGGTAATGGTAATCAATTACACAATACAAAACACATAATAAGTCTTGCTGAGTTAATCGATTACCATTTAATCGTAATCGATTACATTAGCACATTTTTGAAGCTAGACTGTCTGTGGTAATTGATTACATAGCAGTTTAATTGATTACTTTGCTCATGTATCTTTTTGAGAAAGAACAAAGAATACTTTAATCGATTAAATATGATATTAATCGATTACTTAAGTGAAAATAATCAATTACATGGACGATTTAATCGATTACATTCAGTTGAAATAGTTTTCTATAAAAAGTTGTTAGGTCTTTTGATTTAAAAAGAACACATAACACTTCGAAATTTTCATTGCTCTAAAAAGCCTTCTTAATTTAGAGAAGATAAACTAAACCTCAAAGCTCTTATCCCATAATTTAAGATCTTCATGCATCATTGATAGAATTCTTTTTTCAAAGGTGTTTCTTGGAGAGCTTGGTCTAAAACTTGTTTTCTTTCAACCTGATTCCAAATTGGTAAACACATGCACTTTCATTCTTTGGATCATAAGGTTGTATCTGTAACGACCCGCCTCGTCGCTACGATATCACTAACTCTAGATCGGGCAATTTCAATTTTTAATATGAAAACTCCATTAATTTGATTATGAAAATGGTAGTAGATTTTTTTCGCGATAATATCATTATTAATCACACGATTCAATTACAGAATTGAGTACACATGTATGCATATATTGAACCAGTATATATCATTTACATATCAAAATTTAATTTAGTTTTAGATATATTTACACCTGGAATCTCACATTACCAACAAAAGATTCGAAGAACTAACTAAGAAAGAGTTGATTAATAAAACACAACTCTTTCCCAAAAAGAATTCCAACGTCATCACGTCGGCTTGGCGACTTCAACAAAAAGAATCTCCCTCCAAGGTCACCTACTGCTGCTAATCTGCTCCCACGAACGAAAGTTCGCAATCATCACAAGTACCAACTACACAGTACAACAAATGCAAGGGTGAGTTTATTATATAAAACTGACAAACATCAGATAGCAGCAATTGGGAAGAAAACTACATTACCCACCACAATCATTAACAAAATCCATGATTCCAATACACATTCAATAACCAATCATCCAATGCATTTCACAACTCAAACAATCATGCATAGAATGATGCATGCACTTGACTCATCTATCAGCATGGAATGTGGTACCATCTCCCAGAAATAGGCTCTCATAGGAAAAATGATCCACTGCCTATCAGGGTCACCCTGTCGTGCACTGGCAATTTCCCCACCCGGTGATCAGCCAGCGTTGCTAGGGAATTCCAAACCTGATGACCCTTTAGTACCTGCGTTCTCAGCCCACTGAAACCCATAGGTACAGGAATGCCTTCATTATATTTCCACACATACAAATGAAGTATGAAACATGGGCATCATCAATGCATGACCCGACTATGAACAAATCCTTCCTCGTAAGGGTAACCCGTCATGCACCCCCCATGTACATACATAACACACCAATGTGGGCTCACTGATGCACTGACCGTGGCTAGGAACAAATCCATCCTTGCAAGGATAACCAACCAATCATTGCATCTCATGTGTACATACACAACCTACAACCATGGGCACCACCAATGTGTGACCTAGCTAGGAACAAATCCTTCCTCGCAAGGGTAACCCATCATACACCCCCATGGGTATCCATGTATATCCACACACAATGACATTGTTCACATCAACATTTTGCTCATCAATGTCATTATCAACCTCAACATCATATCATCTCAATATCATCATCATACATATCAATATCATTTCATTTGAACATCATCAACTACATCAACATTATCTCATTTAAATATCATTAACTACATCAATGGCATCTCAATTTCAATATCATCAACGACATCACAAGCAATCACATTTCACATCTCTACATAATACATATGCCTGAGGTTCACATTCCCCAGGTCTTCAGACAATCCAAATTTCATACATTCACAATTCATCATATCACAAGACTGATATTTTTAGGACAATTCTAAATTAAAGATGAGAACTACAATATATAAAACACACTCTTATGCCCATTACAAAATTTAATAAAGAATTAAATAGAAGAACGCATTATAAAATTTTGGGCAGAGTCTCCTTTGTAATTAAGACTTTTCCCAAAAATCCAATCATTACAACAACAATATCATTTACAGTTATATCCATCAACAAGCCAATTCATTGCATCCCATTAGTTAAAAACACAATTTTTCTTGAAAATGAGCACACACAGGAACAAACACATCAATCATAAATACATCGCATCCCATTAGTTAAAAACTTAGTTTTTCTTGAAAACTAGCACACAGCAGGGACAGGCAATTATCTTCATCGTTGGGCTCCCTAGCCCCCAACTATGGTATCTAAACTATCGCCAAAATAATAAACTCCCCTTACCTATCTATATCCCTCTCTTAGCTTCTTGAAACGTCATTTTGGGATCTCTCAAGTTCACATGCTTTGGTCCAAGCACGGAACTCTATATACCAAATTGAAGATAATTTAGTATAGATTTCATAAACAAGGCTAACGTTAGTATTCGGGTTCAAATACCCACTCAAGTTTAAAAAAGAGGCTAAAATGGTGTTTTGGGAGTCTACATCAAAAGAAATCATTTTGAAATTCTGATCACACCAATGTGACCAAGGTTCAACAAGGATCACGGAAATGACATCAGTTTCAAAAAAAGGAGACTTTTACAACATCTCATTTTCAAAGGGTTTTCAAAGGAAGTATAGAAACAACCAATAACGTTACCCAAATCACAAAAGACATCAAGAAAGACTTAAACTAGCTAGAAGAAGACAAAAGAAACTAAGATTACCTCAAGGAAACCAAGAAAGGAGGATTGGAGGCTCTGTTCTCTACCGGATCCTCGAGTTGAGTTTTGAAGATTTCGCTCCGATTAAAGTGATCTTCTTAGTGCGGTGGTCCGACTGCAAGCGGCGGTACCTCGTGGTGGTCTCCGGTGGTTGTGAGTGGTGGAGGGTGATGGTGGGAGGTGGCTTGGCTGTTGGGAGGAAGAAAAATCACAAATTTCATGAGGAAGCTTAAATATGTATTTAGCACTGCCTTGACTCGTCCAGGTGAGCAAAAGCGCCTGTAAAATTCGTCTGGACGAGCTGACCAGATTCTAGAATTTTTGCTTTAGTGAAAAATTAATTTTTCACGCGCCAGACATGTATGCTTTGGTGAAAAATTAATTTGTGCAGGAAGTAATTGATGAAGATGACCCAAACTTGTGATCTTTAAAGAAAGATATGGGAGAGGAAGCATACATGGTTATGGTGATTGAATTGAATGAGTCGCATGAGTACCATATTTCTAGCAATTAATGCTAAGATTAACCTGAATTCAAGTGGGAAATTTGTGATACGAGTGATCTGGGACTTTGAAAATGGACTCCCAGATATTGTGACGTTTGTTAAATTAAATACTACTTATGCCATGATAGGTTAAACGCATAATCACTAATTTCATGTTATTTGTTTAAATTTCCATTATTATCAATTAATTCTCAATTATATGCATAGAATACTTGCATGTCTTAACGGGTTAAATATTGTGAATTTTGATTAGGAGTGAAAAAAAATCAATAATCATGAATAAAATATGTTATGAATTGAAAATGAATAACTCAATGATTATTCATAGGCTAGAATAGATGTTTTTTTTTCTCTTCTACTAATTAGTGAAGGTAGTAAAGTACTTGTGTAGCACTTATAATTTGAAATTATTTATAAAATAGTTTATTTTCAATGAAAAATATATATTTTAAAATTATTTATTATTTATTTCTAATATATTTATTTTTTAGAATTGTTTATTTTATTTGGTTTATTATTTATTATATTTTAAACAAATATTTACAGTTACTTATAGATACATGTTGATATTTTTGAAATCCATGGATATCTTAACGAATATTTATGTTGGTATGTAGAAGATTTTTATTTTATTCATGAGTATACTTTTTTGTCATTTGAATAGCAATTCACCACATTTAACAATATTAATAAATGTAATCCACACTATAATTGAGAATAAATTATTAATAATGAAAATTCAAACAAATATTACAAATGTAGTGATTATGTCTTTAAATTATCATGGCAAAAGTAGTAACAAATACCAAAAGATTAATAGAAACCATAAAATTAAGCTTCATAAAGGGAAGAAATTAAATTTCGGCTTGGGGTTTTGATATACCAACCTTGAGTATTTCAAATTTTGCGTTTAGAGTTGCAGAAATTGATTTTTTAACATGTTTTTGTGACCCTATTCTATTGCTATGGATTCAACATTAAAATAGGGGGTTTTGGCCATTTAAAAAGCTTCAAAATGTTGTTTTAATGATTGGAAATGTTGGGGTTTCCATCCACCTACCTTGGGTATGTGTTTCATAACAATTAGAAAGCTAAAAATATTATATTGACCATGTTTTCACTGTTACGGTTTTACATCTAAAAAATAGGATTTTGTTTAAAAATTTTCAAATGGAGTTTTCTTGGTTGAAAAAGTTAGGGCTTTGATCGCCTAACCTTAGGTAATTAAATCTTGTTAATTGGAGAGCTAGAAATGAAATTTTGAACATTTTTTGTGAAGCCTGACCAAAAAGACATTAGCAGTAGTGACTTACAGAGATAAACAAGAGATAAATTAAGCAACACACTTTATGCTACGCAAGAATCTTAATCTTTATCAAAAGATCCTAATTTCATGGTTCAAATTAATGAAATTAATCTTTGAAATCAAGAGTTTAGAAGATAGAGAAAGAAGAAAGATGATACCTTGCTTGTTCGACATGGTTGCGTTGCAGGAAACAAGGAAAGCTTGGGGAAAGAGGTTTCACAATCGACATGGTCAAAGGTGGTTCGTGAGTGTCAAGCTCATGTGTCTCCATCGCTTTCTGTAGGAACCTCGTCACCATGGAAGAGACAAAAGCCAACAGATCTAAAGGTGGAGGATGACGACGATAGTAGCGATCTTCTTTTGTCAATTTCACGGCAAAGCCTCTTTCCTCTCGTAGTGCCCTATTGATTCAAATCTGCAAATGCCTTTAACACTAACTCAATGGAATTAGAAGCTCTTGTTAAAGAAGAAGAGAACATGGATCTTGACCTCATGATGTGAATGGTGTCACTACTCTCAACCTTGATGATGAACAATAGTGTCACTACGACTTTCAATTTTTGTTTTTTTTTCCTTGAAGTCGTTTGGGGTTGTACAACTTCTATTTTATTTTATTTTTTAAAATTTTGTTTTATATGTTTGTGGTTTCAATTTTTTTTAAAACTTTTGTTTCATTTTTTTAAGTGTTTGTTTCCTAAATTTTATTAAAAATATTATATTTTTTATATTTTTATTTAAAATTTTATTAATTAATATATGTTTAATTTTTTTGTTTGATTTAATATTTTTTATATGTTTTTGTTTAATATTTTAACATTAAAATATAATATAGTTTTTAATTTTTTAATTTTTTGTTTTGTATTTTTATTTATTTATTTTTCTTTATTTTAATTTTTGTTTCGTTAATTTTATTAAAGAAATTGTCTTATTTTTAATTAAAAATTTATAAATTAATATATGTTTAATTAAGATAATATTGTTGTTA
>PYAF01000947.1:60024-73909 GCA_007407185.1 Glycine tomentella
TGATAAAACCCTTGGACAACAAATCCTCCAACTGCACCTTCAGTTCCTTAAGTTCCAATGGAGACATGCGGTAAGGGGCTATAGATATAGGTCCGACACCTGGAACCAAATCGATAGAGAATTCAATTCCCCTATCCGGTGGAAGCTGTGTGATTTCCTCAGGGAATACATCAACAAACTCGCTCACCACCGGAATCTTTGACATATCTATCCCCGGTTTCTCCACTGCTGCAGTCAATAATAAATAGCCCTGAGCCCCTCTCTGTATTTCCTTGCGGACTTGCAACACTGAGAGGAATGAAACAGAACTCAGACTGGCTCCCTCTGAGGGCATTACAACTTTCTGGTGACAGCAGTCTAACATAATGCCATATTTGGCCAACCAGTTCATACCCGAGATGACCTCAAGGGTAGGCATCGCCAGACAATGCAGATCAACTACGTATTCTCTACCCTCAAATCGAAAATGTACATCTCTACAACACAACTCCAGCACACACTGCGCTTTAGAGGCAGTAGTAACCTCCATGGAAACAGACAGTCTGGACGTAGGCAAGTCCAGTCTCCGCGCAGTGTGATCACTGATAAAAGAATGAGTGGCTCCAGAGTCAAATAGGACTCTAACATCATATGCACCAATAAAAATAATACCTCTGATCAGATCAGGAGCTCTGGCGGCCTCCCCAGCATCTACTGTGTAAACCCGGCCTGTGGTAGGTGCTGCTGCTGATATCACTGGAGCAGCTGTAACCCGACTGCCTGCCTGCGGGCATTCTCTGGCATAGTGGCCCTGTTTGCCACACCTGTAGCAGACCAACTGGCCGGTGGGGCACACTCCCCAATGATTCCTCCCACAAGTAGTACACTTGGGAGGTGGGCCAGTCCTCTGGGCCGCTCCTCTCTGTCGAAATTCCTTCTTAAATTTACCTGCTGGAGAAGAAACTCCCAAGTCTCTGCCTTTCCTCTTACTAGAAGGGCCTAATCCACCGGGTCTCCTGGCCTCCTACCTCTCAGCCTGGGTGAACTGGCTTCCACTGCGTCTCCTGATCATATCCTCCACCTGGCGGCACTGTCTCACCAGGCTGCCCAGATCTCTGGATCCACTGCCCGCTATCTTCTCTTCAATGTTCTCTCTAAGTCCCCTCTGGAACTTAGCAACCAAAACCTCTGCTTCAGGTAGAGCTCTCCTGAAATGTGCATACTTAGCCAACTAATTGAATTTGGCTAAGTATTCATCAACAGACATCTTCCCCTGTGTCAGGCTTTCAAATTCCGTCTGCTTCTGCTCTCGGGCGTCTCTGGGAAAGTAACGATCCAGGAATTGGGCCTCAAACACCTGCCAGGTGATGACCTCACCCTGGCCTCTCAACAGCTCTGAAGTGGTGACCCACCACTCATGTGCGTCCCCTGAAGCAGATACGTGGCATAGAGAAGCTTCTGATGGTCTGAGCACTCCATCACAGTAAAAATCTTCTCTAATGCCTGTAACCATTTGGCAGCAGCTATGGGGTCATACTCCCCATGGAAAGAGGGAGGATCATGCTTCCTGAAGGCGATCAACATCCTTCCTCTAGCCGCTGTATCCTCCTCTGTATTAGCTTGGGATGATCTGTCCCCTCTCCGATTCTGTGGCCCATCTGAATGATGACCACCTCTGCTCTGATGGCGACTGCTCTCGCCCTCAGGTGTCTGCTGTGTAGGGGATACTCTATCTTCCTTACGTTGAGCTCTCAACTAAGCCATGAGCTCCTCATTAGTCTTTAACAAGGCTTCATTAGCCTGTCTACTAGCAGCAAGCTCCTGCTACACAGCTGCCAAAGCAGCTACAATAGGGTCGGGTTGTTCCTCTGCACCCGCCCTCTCGCTGGTATTTCGGGTTCTCACCATGATACCGCACATATAACATAACAGGATGAGTTGATCAGGCTCACACTTAACATCACACATGCAATAATCATGGTGTACACCCAACCACACAGAGAAAACACGTAATTCACCATATATTGCTTCCTTAACACTGCTCTGATACCATAAAATGTAACACCCCGTGTGCACCCAGCGTATTATCATTATTACAATATCAGAGTATCGCAGCAAGCATGGAAATACCAACAACGGAAGCTGGATTTCAATATAAGTACACTTTATATACATATATGGTGAATATCTGACATATACACAGTACAGTTTCTCAAACTATCCAGTTACTCCCTAAGATTTCAAAATACAGACCAAAATAATCAAAATGGGAGCCAACAAGCTCCAGTCATCTAGACCTAAGGTTGTCTTCACACTATCCCAGCTCAGGCCTCTTGCCTTGGGATTTCTCAGACACTCCTGTCTCTGTTCCTGCAACATGAGCCCCAAAATAGGGGTGAGATAATCATCTCAGTAAACTCAGGGTTCTCAGAGGTTTCCCTCCCCCTGGTTCACTACGCAGCATAGCATGGATATATATAGGCATTACATAACCGAAAACAATGACATCAAGTAATTATAATTAGTAAACAACCATCATCATTAACAGAAATAATCTACATGCACACCGCAGCAGCAAGCAAACATATACAATCCACATACAGTGCCTGGTTAGGATCATCCACTGAAGGGCACCTCTATCCAGGACTTCACACCGAGTACCTGAATAGGATCATCCACTTAAGGGCACATCTATCCAGGGACTCATGCCCGAGTAGGATCATCTACTGAAAGGCACATCTACTCAGGACTTGCCGCCCAATACCTGACTAGGATCATCTACTTAAAGGCACATCTACTCAGGGTTTACATGGACGCCTATGGATTATCCCAAGGGAGATCATCTACCAAATGGGAACATTCCCAATGGGGTCCATAGTACCTCATACTACTGGCCAGCAGATTTCATACAATCACATGGCAATCAACACACGTACACTATCACAGTGTAATCAATACAAGCATACCTTATGCTAAGTAATCAATACCATCATCATAAGCCACATAACTTACAATATCTCAGTGTAACCAGCACAAAGATACCCCATCTCAGGGTTTAACTACCATTCAGTTGCCAGCATGCCCTCAAGGCATTTCATCAATATTCAACACATATTTTAATAATAAAGCATCAGCATACAAGTTATAACAAGCAAACACCCAATGTGGGTGTAATGAACACAAGCAAGGGAAATAATCCCCAAGAACACTGAGCTTACCTGGTCGTAGCTCAGAAGTAGCTCCCCTAGTCTCTGGGTGGTCTCTACCAGCAGTGTGCACGTCACGCCCTACAGTAGGCATGAATCAAACAATCAGAAATGGTATTCAACCATTTATATGTAAGGAAACACCTTTCCATTCATAATTAATTTAAATCCTCTAACTTAAGGTTTATCTTAGCCCAGCCTCTACTAGGCCATAGATTGACCCTCAATGGTCTGCCTTAGTCTTACCAAGGCATCAGAGTTCCTTTAGAACTCTGTACAGCTCAATTCAAAGCTGTACCCGAATCAAGAACCCACATTGGTTTAACTCAGCCAAAACACATATATAATCACGTTTTCATCGATTATTTGGCCTTATGACTAACTTTTGTAAAGGCACTTAAGTTAATTCAGGCCAGAATACCTCCCATTTACATTCCTATATTCCTACCCAGAGCCCAATTCAAACTTCATCACAAATTCAGTTTCAACATGCCATATAGCTTAGAGCAACCTCCTGACTACATCTCTCTAAAGAACCTAAGCCTAATTCCAGCCCTATCATCAACTAACTACTATTCACCAATTTCCCATTTCACAATTTAAACGGTTAAAACGTGAGTTTCTTACCTCAAATCAATAAAGGAAGTTGGAGAAGCCTTTCTCCCAACTCTGGTGTCCCAAAACCAGCTCCTTTCCTCTCCACAATTCCACTCTCTGAAGAAACTCCAAGAAATGGGAATTCTCTCACTCTAGGCTGGAAATTTGGCTCCCACTTGGTTCCAATCAAGTTTAAAGGTGATTAGGAGGTGTTTTAGTGGTTTGTGATGAAGGTATGAAGCTTCTATGGCTCATCAATGGTGGTCTAAGCTCATGGAGGAATAGGAACAGTGTTTTGGGCCAAAATTTCATAATATGCCTTTAAATATAGGGTCTGCCGACCTTCCCACGCTACCAGCGTGGCTCCCACGCTACTGGCGTGGCTTGTCAGCAGAAAATGATTTTCTGGAGCACTTACCACGCTATCAGCGTGGCTCCCACGCTACTGGCTTGGGATTTTTTTTTTTTGCCATGGTTATTATATCATTGGCCCTTTAATCACCAAAGGAAGTATCTCCATGTGGAATTCCAAGTCTTCCTTCCTTGCCTTGGTTTTTGGATTGCATCAGCACTCCTGTTGGCCAAGTGAATGACAACACCAGTGGGTTTCATCTCACCAAGGTGTAGTGATCTGTAAACTGATGTGGGCATGACATTAATGGAGGCTCCAAGATCACACAAGGCATCTGCAAAAGTAATATCTCCAGGTGCATGGGACAGTGAAAGTGTCAGGATCCTTGTACTTCTGTGGCAAGGTGGATAGTGGAATGGCATTAACAGTTTTGTCGTATATCAGTGCAGAAACATTTATGCCCATCTTCACTTGCTCATTTTCGTTCAGTTTCCTCTTATGGGTGCACAAATTCTTCAAGAACATTGTATATTTTGGAGTCTGTTTGATGGCATCCAAGAGGGGAATGTTGACTTCCACCCTCCTGAAAGTCTTAAGCAGATCAGAATCAGGGTCCACCACTCTCTTTGTAGAAATGGCTCTAGAAGGAAAAGGTAAGGGAATCTATTTTGGTTCAGAATCTGTTTTGCCACCATCATCAACTTTTTTACCAGCACCTGCATCAATTTTAGCACCAGCATCTGGAAGCTCCATGCCACTCCTCAAGGTAATAGCACTAACATTCTTCAGATTAATAACTGGTTGTGCTGGAAGGTTATCAGAACCTTGCTGCTGCATTTGGTTGACAGTTGTAGCTAACTGTCCAATCTGAGTCTGCGGGTCATGGATGATGGCACTGACATTTTGTTGAAACTGGACATTGCTGGTTGCCATTTTCTTCACCAAATCCTCCAAGGAAGGTCCAGAACTGGCCTAAACAGGTTGTGCAGGTGTAGGTGCAAGTTGCTGAAACTGTGGTTGTTGTCTGAAAGGAGGAGGTTGGTATTTGGTGGTGGTAGGCTGGAAGGGCTGCTGTGGAGGTCTAAAGGGATACTGTTGTTGTGGACCAGGACCACACCTCAAATTTGGATGATCTCTCCAACCAGGATTATAAGTGTTGGAGTAAGGATTATACTGCTGTTGAGGTCTAAATGACTGGCCAGGTTGCATGGAAGAAACTTCAGCAGGTTGTTCTGTCTCTTGGAGAGTGGGGCATGCATCTATGGGATGATCAGGCGCACAACAAATACCATAGAGCCTTGTTTGATTGGCTGCCATCACATTCTGTTACTGACCAATAGCAAGTTGCCTCACAAGGGATGTCAACTCTGTCAATTTGTTCTCCAACCTAAGGTTATCAGCAACCATAGAAACAAAAACTTCATTTACAACCTTGGATGTTGCAACTCTAGCGTCAAATTGTTGATAGTTGGCTGCCATGTTAGAAATCAACTGCCTTGCAGCAAGAGGGGTCTTGTCCATCAGAGCGCCTCCACTAGCTCCATCTATCATACTCCTGTCCATCCACATCAAGCCTTCATAAAAATACTGAATCAATAATTGCTCATTGATTTGATGGTGAGGACAGGTAGTACACAGCTTGTTGAATCTCTCCCAGTACCCATACAAAGTCTCTCCAAGAAACTGCCTTATGCCACAATTTCCTTGCAGATGGATGCTATTCTGGAGGCAGGGAAGAATTTCTCCAAGAATCTTCTCTTCATGTTTGTCCAAGTGTTGATAGGATCTGGTTGAAGTTACAATCAGTCCTTAGCAACACCATCCAGAGAAAAAGGAAATGCCTTCATCTTGACATAATCCTCATGAACGTCATGTGGTCGCATGGTGGAACACACCACATGAAACTCCTTAAGGTGTTTATGTGGATCTTCACCAGCAAGTCCATGAAACTTAAAAAGCAAATGGATCAGTCCAGATTTTAGCTCATAACTGACCTCATTCTCAGGATATTGAATACACCAAGGTTGGTAAACAACATCAGGTGTAGCTAACTCCTTAAGAGTTAGGTTGTTATCAGCCATTATATCAAGATGTGTATAAGTAAAAGGATCAGAAGTAAATTAAGAATCAAAGTCAGAAGACACTATGCTACTGTCTAAAACTACACTGTCAAAGTCATCTAAACTAATGTTTTGTCTGTTTAATCTATGAAATGTCCTATCTATCTCATGATCATATGAATGTAAGTCACTTGATGTGGACCTAGTCATACACAGTTTAGCTCATAAGGAACAACAAACACAGACAGCATAGTAATATCAAACAGCTATTCTACCAGGACAAATTTGAAAATTTGCCCTAACAATTTTTGAAAATCTCTAAAAAAAAATAATAATGAATGTCTAACAATCATAATTGATTTTTGTGATTTTTTTGGTGATTTTTAAAAATCATGAAATTAGAAAATTGCCTCAAAAGTGGCCTAAACGATGGAATTTCGCTATTTGGACTCCTGATGAACATGTTACAGATGTATGAATATTCTTCACATTCTGGTAAAATTTAAGCCCATTCTGAGATAGTTTGCTATGAAGTTACTAGAATGCCCCTGTGACAATTGTAAAAGCTGGTCCAAAACTCCTACTTAGAGGTCAAATTTGCCAATTTGAACCCACACCCAACCCTTTTGGGTTTGCTTTTGTTTAAAATGGGGGGTAAACCTTGGGAAACAAATTGCAACTCAAACTGCACAAGTCAGAAAAATTTTGGGACAACAAAATGACACTACAAAAATAACTGCACTACACTAATTTTCTCCCTACTAATACTCTATTTTTGCCCTGTTTTTTTCTCTGTTTTCTCTGTTTTTTGACAGCACACATAAACTACATCGTCCATACTTCATAATGCATAGCAACAACAATGCAAATATGTGACAAAGTGCAATTGTGCAACAGAATGTCCATATGCAGTGAATGTATGCAAATATATTTTTTTTTCTTTTTCTTTTTATCTATTTCTACTACTATGAACCAATTACAGTGAATTAAAGCTAGCACACAATGAACCGTGTCCCCGATAACAGTGCCAGTTTTGATATGCGTTTGCCGCAACGCTCCAAAACAATTTAACTACGCTAATTCTGTAGCACAAGATTAACCTAGGTCGACTCAGAGACACTATCAATATGGTTCTAGCTTCGACTCACTAATAAAAGTAAGGGGGGATTTTTATCGAACAGTTTATGTGCATAAGTAAAAATTGAAAAAACCTAAACTAAGATTAAAGAGCGCCACATAAACTAACAGAATTCAAAAGTAATGTAAAATAGAATTAAAGCATCAATCCAATTCACCTCACCAAGCAATTCAAATCATCATTGTTCTCAAAAATTTATCCTATTATGAAAGTTCATTCAATCTCATTAGAAGCAATTCAATCGACTTAACCCCTAATTTGATTGAAACCACAACCCTAACTGAAATATCATCCAATTAATCTGTGATTAATATTCAAAAATTAGGAAATGAATCCATAACCTAATCCATTTTCAATCCTAAACGCATTCATAATCATGAAAACAAAATAGCAATTGAAGAAGAAAGTGAACATTCAAATAGAATTCGAAATACCAAACCAGAACTTAAATTCTCCTTGTGCTTGGGTTGGATCCTTGGATTGATTGAGTATTTAGCCTTCCATGATCACCATCAGTAAAAGCCCCATGGAATGATTGCACAAAAATGGAAGAATAGCAAAACGAAAATGAAGAACAATGAAAAACAAGGAAGAACAGTTGAGAGAAAATAAAAGCAAGGGTTTTGATCCTAAAAACTTAAAGAGAGAAATGTAAAAATGTTTTTATTAAATGAAATGTGTGTTAATAAGCTTGCTGTCACTAATATGTAGTGACCAAGTCTGAAGAAAAGAATGGGTCATCAACAAAACCCATCAATTCTAATTATTTACTATTTACAACCATAAAAATCAAATTCGCAGCCCAAAATATAAGTGTAGTGATTCTGACTTCAAAGCCCAAAATGACCCTCCAAATGGCAGAATTAGCCTAGGCTTATTTCTGGCAAACTTGTATATCTTTTCGTTATCTTTCTAGGGACTACTAGAACGCTCCATTCGGAGTTCCATAGAGCTCTATAGGTCCTATACAAGGCAGATAGGTCAAGTGAGCATAAAATCTAAAAATACGCTACAATTAGCAATTAAGCCCACTTACTTGCCTAAGACAAAAACTGAATTAGAATGGAAAAATAAAAGTCCAAGAGAAGTCAATTACGCTAAGAAGGATAGAAAAATATTTAACTAAAAGCACTCCATCAGTTTGCCAAAACTCAAATTTGAAAAGGACAAACTTTGTGATGCATGTCAAAAGGGGAAACAAACTAAAATCTCTTTTCAAAGCAAAAATATTGATTCCACCTCTAGACCGCTTGAATTACTACACATTGATTTGTTTGGTCCTTCTAGAACTATGAGTTTGGGTGGCAATTATTATGGACTTGTGATTGTTGATGATTACTCTAGATATACTTGGACTTTGTTTTTGAAATCCAAAAGTGATGCTTTTCATGCTTTTAGAAAATTGGCCAAAGTTGTTCAAAATGAGAAAAGCAACAAAATTATCTCAATAAGAAGTGATCATGGTGGGGAATTCCAAAATGAACATTTTGAAAAGTTTTGTGAAGAAAATGGAATTGCCCACAATTTTTCATCTCCAAGAACACCTCAACAAAATGGTGTTGTGGAGAGGAAAAATAGATCCCTTGAAGAAGGTGCAAGAACACTTCTTAATGAGACAAATTTGCCAAAATATTTTTGGGCTGATGTGGTTAGTACAGTTTGCTATACTTTGAATAGATTTCTCATAAGGCCTATTTTGAAGAAAACCCCTTATGAGTTGTACAAAGGTAGAAAACCAAACATCTCTCACTTGAAAACCTTTGGCTGCAAGTGTTTTGTGTTAAATAATGGGAAAGAATCACTTGGAAAGTTTGATGCAAAGGCTGATGAAGCTATATTTTTTGGATATTCATTACAAAGTAAAGCTTATAGAGTTTTCAACAAAAGAACTATGTGCATGGAAGAATCTGTTCATGTAATTTATGATGAATCTAATCCCTCAAGAGAAGAAAAGAAATGTGATTTAGATGTAGGTCCTATGGAGGAAATTGTCCAGCCAATTGAAGAAAAAGGAGAACCAAGTGCTGTAACAAATACATCAACACCTAATCAAAAGCCAAAAGAATGGAGAACAACAAGAGATCTCTCACTTGACAACATCATAGGTGAAGTGTCAAAGGGAGTATCAACTAGATCATCATTAAGAAATTTATGTTGTGATATGGCTTTTGTATCTTAAATTGAACCTAAGGATATTAATCATGCCTTACAAGATGAACATTGGATGCATGCTATGCATGATGAACTAAATCAATTCAAAAGAAATGAAGTTTGGGAACTTGTTCCTAGACCATCATCTTTCAAGCCCATTAGTACTAAATGGGTTTTTAGAAGCAAGCTTGATGAAAGTGGAATCATAGTAAGAATCAAGGCTAGATTGGTTGCTAAAGGTAACAACCAAGAGGAAGGCGTTGACTATGAGAAAACTTATGCTCCAGTTGCAAGATTGGAAGCTATAAGGCTATTGCTTGCATTTGCATGTTTAATGGGTTTTAAACTTTATCAAATGGATGTTAAAAGTGCATTTTTAAATGGTTACATTGAGGAGGACATCTATATTGAACAACCCCCTGGATTTACTGATTTTAAACATCCAAACCATGTTTTCAAACTTAAAAAGGCCCTCTATAGTCTAAAACAAGCCCCTAGATCATGGTATGAAAGGTTAAGTAAATTTCTTCTTGAACAATCTTTCATAAGAGGCAATGTTGACAAAACCTTGTTCATCAAGAGGTATAGAAATGATATTCTATTGGTTCAAGTATATGTTGATGATATTATTTTTGGTTCAACTAATCGATTGCTTTGTAAAAAATTTTCTGCAGCTATGCAAAATGAGTTTGAGATGTCTATGATGGGAGAGTTGACATTCTTTCTTGGACTTCAAGTGAAACAAATGAAGAATGGCACATTCCTTAATCAATCAAAATATTGCCTTCAAGTTTGAAATGGAGAAAAACAAAGATGCTGCAACTCCAATGGCAACATCAACCTACCTTGATTTAGATGAAAAGGGAAAGAAAGTTGATGAATCCAAATTTAGAGGGATGATTGGTTCTTTATTGTATTTGACAGCTATTAGACCTGATATTATGCTTAGTGTTTGCTTGTGTGCTAGATATCAATCAAATCCAAAAGAGTCTTACCTTACAACAGTCAAAAGAATCCTCAAATACCTCAAGGCAACACCAAAAGTTGGGCTATGGTATCCTTAAGGTGTAGTAATCAATATTATTGGTTATTCTGATTCAGATTTTGCAAGATGTAAACTTGATAGGAAAAGCACAAGTGGTACTTGTCATCTTCTTGGAAGCTCACTTATATCTTAGCATTGCAAGAAACAATCTTGTGTGGCTTTGTTAACTGCTGAAGCTGAATATATCTCAGTTGGGAGTTGTTGTTCACAAAGCCTATGGTTAAAACAACAATTACAAGATCTTGGAGTTGATCTAAAAGAGATATCCCTGTTGTGTGAGAACACAAGTGCCATAAACATCTCAAAGAATCCTGTTATGCACTCAAGGACCAAGCACATTGAAATTAGACATCATTTTCTAAGAGACCATGTGCAGAAAGGTAATATCAAGATTGATTTTGTTGATACAAACAACCAATTGGCTGATATATTGACAAAACCTTTGGCTAGAGATAGGTTTTATACACTTAGAAACATGCTAGGTATTCTTGATGAATCCAATATAAATTAGCTTGTTTAATATATGTCTTTCCATGCTAAATTGAAATCCCTTGCTATCTCCATCACAAAAGCTGTGGAAAATTCGAAATTGGTCTACATAATGCTCTGCAATCTGATATTTTTTCTGTAATAATCGATTACCCTTCAGATTAATCAATTGAATTCATTAAAATTCACCTTGTTTATGCTATTTGAGCTTCAGTAATCGATTATAGCAATATAATAATTGATTATTCTTTCATTTTGAAAATTTTATTCTTCCTAGAGTAATCAATTACGCATCGGGATAATCGATTACCATGTACAAAATGTGTTTTTCAATCTCAAAGTTTCACTGAAGTAATCGATTACAATGAGATGGTAATTGATTAATGTCCTAGATATATGCTTCTAAATTTTTAAATCGTCCTAGAATAATCGATTACGACAAAATGGTAATCGATTACATATGTGTTTAATATTTTAAATTCTCCTGGAGTAATCGCTTACGAGTCAAATTAATCGATTACATAAGCTCTAATACCTGTCTGGTTCTCAAAAATCTCTGTTATAATCGATTACATGTGCATATAATCTATTACACTTCATCTTCAACCTCTGGACGCTTGTAAAATAATTGATTACCTTACGGGATAATCAATTACCATGTGTTATTTTCATGTTCTAAATATGCAAAATAATCGATTACGATGAGCATTTAATCGATTATTTAGGCAGTTGCTGCGTATCTAACAATTTTTTCTCTGGAATTGTAACTACCCAACCAAATCAAATTAGAATCTAAACTCACTGCAGTGTCTTAACTCCTTTTAACAACTATATTTTTGAAAATTAGAACGTTAGGAGCCTTAATTTGGTCTATAAATAGAACCTTGCATCCATGGAAAAACCTTACACCATTATCTCTTCTCTCTCTTACTATATTTTTGTGTTTTCTTTGTGTCTGAGTGTCTAGAAACCTTGTTTAAAATGTCTTCTCCTAAACATGTTAGAACTAGCAAAAGGAAAGTAGGAGAATCCTCTTTCAATCCACCTCCTTCCCCTCCATCTAATATACTTGATCTTTGGTTCACAAATGAGACTAATAAGATGACTTACCTTCAATTTAATGCTACCAAACAAGTCTGCTCACCTAAATACCTTGACCTAAACCGGTTCATAAGGGAAGGATTTCAATTCCTTGCTTATTTAGAAACCTAAGACCTTAGGTAGTTTCTAGAGATGAAGGGTACATACTACCCTGAACTGGTAAAGGTATTCCATACCTGTGCCAAGGGTTCCATGAATGGGACGATGAAATCTCAAGTTAAGGGTGTCACTATGGAGATTACCAATGAAGTCTGGGAAACCGTAGCTGGGGTTATATGTGAGGGTGAGAGAAAATTTGATTAGAATCCTGAGGGTTACAACAAACTTGATACCTACATGGACATGCTCAATAATCCTCATATGCAAATTAGGAATAGGATGGGTACTGGCCCAATGACTCCTGAAGATTGGTTGCTTTATTACATAATAACCTATGTCTTAACACCTAGGGCAACCAATCATGCCCAAGCCACTGATGAGGATCTACAAATTGTGTATGGTCTAAAACACTCTATACCCATAAATTGGGTTCTTATATTTGAGGAAATTATGCTAAAATCTAAAAGGCTAGTCAACTACCTCTTCCCCTATGCTGTTCTGGTGTCTAGGTTCATAGATCACTTCAATATTGATGTGTCCAATGAGGTAGTGGACCACACCAACTCCAGTAATAGCCTCATCCAAGGCAAGCCTCAGAAAGCTTGGCATGATGAAGACACCACTAGCATGGGTGATGGCAGGTCAACAACCAGTGCCAAAACCTGCTGCTGTTGCTGGTGTTCAAGAGGAAGCTTCTGAGGATGAAGAAAGGGACCCCAATCATCCCATGTACACCTAATTTGAATCATTGATGCTGCAAAAGATGGATGGGCTTCTTCAAATGCAACATGACTTTAAGGTTGAAACCAGTGTAGCTTTAGATGAAATAAAAGATAGGCTAGATCTCATAGAGGCCTGATGAGTCACTTTTTACCTTTATTTTCTCATCTTTCTGTACTCATTTTAATCCCTGATTTGTGTTTAATCGTCTATATTCCGCACTGTTTCTCATTTGGGATTTAATTGGACCGATAATTCAGATTTTAGCGAATTTGGATTTTCTAAGTTTAATTATTCCAATTTTTATTTTCAGGGCAGTTTAATAATTCATGGACTTGAAGATTAGAGTGCCACGTCAGTGTCATTTTCCACATCAGCATTTTATTTTCGTTTTATTTTGCTTTAGTAAATTTTTCTTGGGCCAGAACTGTTAGGAAAGGCCCATTTTCGTTTTTAGGTCAGATACTACTACTTAGATTGTTGTGCCCATGCAGGGAGACGACAACACTATTCACGTTCAGTTTTAGGGTTTGAGGCTTTCATTTTCTGCTAGTTATTCTGTTTTAGGGTTTTCGTTTTCTGTTGCAGAATACAATTGCGTTTCAAATTCAGTACTTATTTCTGGTTTTCGTTTCTATTAATTTTCGTTTCTCTTCAAATTTCAATTTAATGTTCAACTGCTATTCAATTCGTTCTGTTGCAATTTTCGAATTAATGGAAGGCTAAATCCTAGGGTTGGGTCCTAGGATAGATTGCAAACCTTTAATGGAGGTTCTCTGCGCCTTGTAATTCTGTTATGCTTGGTTCTTCCTTGTTGGGTTTCTGTTCTGCAATTTTCGAATTGGAGTCATGCTTAATGATTCTGAGTTGGTTGATTCAGTGATCTCAGCTTGCTTAATCCTGAGAGATTAGACCTAACAAGGTTCACGTTTGCTTAATTCGTGTAGG
>PYAF01000947.1:77297-91343 GCA_007407185.1 Glycine tomentella
CTCATCAAAGAATATCCTTGAAATAACATGAAATTCAAGCCTAAATGATAACCATAAATCTACCTAATAAAGCATATGAATTAATCCAAACCATTGATTAACTAGAGATTTAAGCTTAGCCTACCTCAAGTGAGTTTGAGTCTTGAAAATGGAATGGAATAATGGCTTCCTTCCTTGGGAAATCCTCTAAGAATTTGAACTCTTGATATCTTTCTACTAAGCTTTGTCAATACTTTTCCTAAGATTGCTAGCTTCACACGTTGTTTCTTCAAGGTGGTGGAGTCTTTTCTTACTTGTTTTAAGCTTTAAAAGGGAAGGATGAAAGTGAAATGAAGGTGATATGAGGGAGAGAGAGTCTTCACGTGAATTGGGTAGGGGTGTCTTGAAAATGGCTTGCACTTAAGGCCCCCCTCCTTTATATAGTGTTTAGAAAATGATATAATATTCAAGGACATTTTTGTCCTTCCTAACTTAATTACCTTTATTTAATTCCATCCTAACTTAATTACCTTCATTTAGTTTCATCCTAACTTAATTACTTCTTGTTCCTTTAGATTCTAACTAGGTTCATGATGACTTCCTTACTTTATAAGAAAAAATCTTCTAAGTTCATCATGTGCCATACAAGTGTCCTTCCGCTTGTATTCATCCTATGGTTTGTCTTTCCAAGTGGCTATTCAAGAAACTTCTCCTCCCTTCTACATTATGCTTCATGTGATTCATCAAGATAAAGGGGAGGAAGACAAATTTTTCTTCTTTTCATGCTTCATGTGTCATTTTTGATGATGAAGAAAAACCTAGTTTCAAATATGGCTTCACACTTGGTATTTTCTAGTAGGATGTCAAGTTTGATTTGAACTCTTCTACAACTCTAGAGATTCCTAGAAATTGATCTTTATGACAGTTTAAATTAATCACAAGCAGTCTATACAGAGTGCTATATATAAGCCTCATATACAAGACTGTTCTTTATCTTAATTCTGATTGGTTCATACCACTTCTGACCATGAAAATTACTAAACTATTTTATTAAATAGGTCTAAACATCTTATAATTAAGAGAAAATTTCATAGATTCTATTTATCATTTTTTTATATTTTTCTGATGTTTGAATTCTCTTGAATAAAGTCTCAAAGTTGTTATCTTATAAAATTTATAGAAATTCTATTCTAGAGTTTTCTGTTACGAAATATTTTGATACTCTGTCAGCCAAGAGTACTCTATAATTTCATCAAGTTTCTACAAAATGTCTAAAGATATTTGGGCATTTATGGCCTAAGAGCATTTTGGTAATTTTGTCGTTCACCTTAAGGGTATTCTTGTAATTGTCACCTTAAGGGTATTCTTGTAATTTCTACTTCAAGGAAAGAGTGATATAGTCATTTTTCTTTAAACATGTTTGTATCTAAGCACATCACATTTCCACAAATGTATTTATAACTGTGAATACCATTTTGAGGATGTTACATGGAACATTACCCATACGTATTTTCTGAGCTTAAACAGTCTTGTGAGCAGCCTAAAGTGATTTCTAAGGGTTTAATTGTGTCTTGCTCCATTGTGCTTTGATTATGTGTGGTTGACTCATTCTTGGAGCTTGAAAACCATTTCAAGATTAAGGAAAGTTGTGCTATTTGATTTATATTCATTCAACCTGATCTGGTAACATAATTTTGCATTGCATACATTGGATCATTAGGTTGTTTCTCTCCTTAATCTGATTGTAATTTTCGTTTTTGGATTTTCTTTGTAATTTGGCTATTATAATTGGGTTCTTGCTTGAAACTAGAGAATGGGTTCTCTAGGTGGAAGAACTGGGTAGTGTTCTCAGGTTCTTGTCTCTTAGAATCTAATAAGGTTTTAGATTTCTGTACTTTATCTAGGATTGATAAAGGGAGACATTGTAATTGATTGTAAGAACTGAAAATTATAATAATGAGAACTCTAACCTAGTGTTGGTTGGAAGAAAACTGGATATAGCTTCTAGTGTTGAAGTGAACTAG
This sequence comes from Glycine tomentella, assembly GCA_007407185.1. Classification (NCBI taxonomy): domain Eukaryota; kingdom Viridiplantae; phylum Streptophyta; class Magnoliopsida; order Fabales; family Fabaceae; genus Glycine; species Glycine tomentella. Next base: position 79,301 of record PYAF01000947.1, read on the forward strand.
TATAAGTTTGATTGTGTCCTGCTTTTCTATCCCTTAACTCATTATATCATTGTGTTCTTGATTAAATTGCTTGACCAACAAAGTCAGTTTTGATCCATTGAATTCCTTGGGGCTGAGCTACTTGATTGAATAAGGTTTCTTGGTTTTGAAAAGTGATAAAGATCCTAGGAACTCTGATTTTAATTAAAGAAATTTTTAATTTACCAAGGCTTAACCAATTCACCCCCCTCTTGGTTAAGTGTGAGATATTCATGTTCTTTATATTAAAGATCCCAACGGTCAACATATGCAAAAGTGGGTTGTGAAGCTACTGTCAAAATTTGAGGATGATCTAACGGTTAACGAATCCGGGATTGTAGTTTTACCAAAGTAAGTTATGGACCAAACTATCACTCTCGCATTACAACCATAAGTCAAGCAAACTTCGCACATTTTAGAATTCATACCAAGAAATTACACAAATATAATTCACACAACAAATTAACAAATACATTAATTGTCTATTTTCAGTTATCGAAATTTCAGGCTGTTACAAGCAGAACTAAAATTGGAATTTAATAAGACAACTCAAGGATATATTGGATGTACCAAACTGCACAAGGAGGATATATCAGGCAAATTCAATTGTTAGAAGCCAAATTTCACCAAGTTTGCATGTCATACAAGTTCACTTAATTTTTCTGGTTCAAAGGAAATTTGAACTTGTAGTTTATGTAACTTTGATTTGCTTCTAAATTTTGTTTTTATTTGTATTTTTCCAGCCACCAATTCAATAATGTCTTTGGTTGTACCTAATTGTTTTTCTTTTGTGTTTTCTTGTTTCTTTCACAAAATTTTTGTATGCTTTTGTTTTTCTTTTGTACAAGTTCAAGAATTCTTAAAGAAACTTAATGAATCACGAAAAAAACTATGTATAACAATTGTTAAATTTGCTTCTAACAACTCAATTCGGTTTAGTCATGAGATTAGAATCAAAACAAGTGGTTATACAACACAAAAACAACTGCTAACACAAATTGACAAGAATCAAGACTAGAAAATTAGAAAAATATCAAGAACAAATGAAGAATATGAAGACATGAATTTCACAATAACTTGAAGCTAAACACAAGGTTAAGTGGCAGAACACACAACAAAGCCCACACCACCAAGACTTTCACGAAAGCTTCAAGAAAACTATGAATAGAAGAAGATTTATGGTTTTCGGATAGGTACAGTTTTTTTACCTTTGGGAAAGTTCTTAAAACTGAACTTGAAGAAGAATCTCACAAGGATTAGGCTCTAGATACCACATGATGTATGTCTAAACCCATTAGACATTGATTTCCCAAATCTACCTTGCAATGAAACCCAATCTTCAAGAATCTTTCAAGAACACAGGCTTTCCTCACTTCATGTGGAACATGTGGCTGGAAGGAAGCTTTAATGTCCAGCAATGGAAGATGGAAAAAGGTTAGGGATGAAGATGGAAGACACCATGGAGAAGCTCTCCAATAAGTCTAGGAAGAGTCGCCACAATAGCATTGAGAAGCCATTGATAAGGCCCAAGAAGTTCTTACACAAGAACAAGAGAAAAAACCTCTCAAAAAATTTTTAGATTTTTATTATGACATCAAAGTTGTTACATTCAGTTTTTGGGCAGCTTATATAGCCACAAAAATAACAAACTAAATGTAAGGAAAATTATAATGAAAGGAAGCTTGTAATAGAATTTAAAGAAGCCTAATGCAGGCTAAATGAAGCTTGAGGAGCAAGCTTCTCCTAAGTGACTCTTGGCTGAACGAATACACCTATGGTGCAATATTTTAAGCCTCTAAGTGTAGCCAACAAGATTACATAGGTGCTACACAATTTACACACAAGTTCACCTACATATCTTTACACAATTGCACTAAAAAGCCTTTTTATTTCCACTACTTTTGCTACTAACAAGTGCTGGAATTTATGGAATTAAATTGAACTTGAGACATCAAAATCCAGTCCTTGTTATTCTTGAGTTGGGTTGCTTTTTCATGCTTGTCCAAGTTAGCTTTGATGTGGCCTTGAAGGGCTAGAGTTCTAGCTCTTGTCATGGGTCTTCTAAAGCTCACCAAAGGAAGTTCTTCAAGTTCTCCTTCTAGACCTTTAACTTGCAATGGACCTCTATCACCTTTTGGTGGAGTCGTCAAACTGATGTGATAATGTTGGAATTTATTTTAGGAGAGAGTTTTGTTTTGTTATTAACTCTTTCTTAGTTGGTTCCTTGTTTCTCTTTGATCGGGCTTGTAATCTCAAGCTTAGATATATGTAAAAACTGAATTATGTTTTGACATATGAATGATATGTAATGGTTTAATATATATATATATATATATGTATGTATATATTTATTTACATATTTGTGCATTTTTATGAGTGTATTATCGCGACATATTTACCCTTATTTTCATAATCAAATTAATAGAGTTTTCATTTAAAATTTGAATATAATATGTTTAAAGTAGTGATATCGTAGCGACGAGGCAGGTCATTACACTTATCACTTGCAACATAGTCTTGAAGGAGAAAGGTGAAGTTGGATCTCATATTCTTCATCCAAAAATACAAGAGGTAGAGCTTGATAAGATTAGTCTGTTGAACCTATGGAACAAATGCTTCCCTGGAATAGATCATTTCAATTATCCCTACGGCTACACTAGGCAAGTACATCCTAATGAGAAAGTCGAAGCTTTAGGATGTTATGAGACAAGGGAACCAATTTTTCAAGAGTTCCCCATCAGACAGACTATTGCTCCTAATTCCAATAGACTTATATTTGAGAATATGCCAACAACATGAAAGGTATATCCTCCTATTGCCACTATCCGAAAAAGTAGGGAAGTTGCACCTTTTGAGATTCCTTTCTCTATTCCCTTGGATCTTCAACAATTGATGGGTCTTATTTGTGCCCTCAATGTTGTTCTCCCTTAGGATCACACCACATCTAGAGATACTTCCAGACTGATAATATCAATTTGGAAACACCTGAGGATAGTCCAAACCTCCAAGACTCAGAGCAATCAAAGTATTGTCTTGAGCTCAGAATGAAGTTGTTGGCTTATATGGAGGAAATCAGATTAAGACAAGCTTCATTTAGAAGGATTTAGAGGCTTAAAACTCATCTGTCTTTTATCCTTGAATCATAATTTTCTTGTTTAGCTACTTTAGAGACCTAGTTTCAGATAAAAATTGATAAGCCTGCTTTGTATCAAAAGGCCGACTACTATAAGGGCAAAGAGCTTCTGATTGAAGAAGATGAAGATGCTCCACCAACCAGATATGTCAAGGCTTGATTAATTGAAAATATATATTGGATGTATTTCTTGTATTATTTAATTACTTGATTAATTTGGATTAGTTGAAGAGTTGTGTGAATTATCCTTGTTCAACTGCTTGGTGTGGATGTTAGGTTATGTGGAGTTTGATTGATCTGCATTGGAGCTGTGTGATTTCGAGTTTGACCCAAAACCTATGTCGGTAAAATGACGATCCCAGATTGTTTAACCGTTGGATCACCTTCCAATTTTAAAGTTTTTCTCACAACCCTTGTATGCAAAGTTTATTCGTTGGGATTTGTAAAATAACATCTAGAACGTGAGATATAAGCTTTTCACAAAAGTAGTGAAATTTGTTAAAACTGGGTCAACTCTCCCAGGAGGGCAGAATATCGCCTGGGCAAGTATAGTTGGCTACAAAAACATGCAACAGCATGAAACCACACATTTTCACTCTTCTTATTCTTCAAAACACTCACCCAAGCCCCCAATCCTCCTCCTCCACCATCCACGACCACCAGTGACTGCCATGAGTCGCCTTTGCTTGTCGTTGGACCACCGTACAAAGAGAAACACTTTAATCAAAGCGGAATCTTGAAAACTCAACTCGAGGATTCGCTAGAGAATAAAGCTTCCAATCCTCCTTTCGTGGTTTCTTTGAGGTAGCTATGTTGTCTATGCCTTCTCCTAACTAGTATGAACCTCTCTTAGTATTTTTTGTGACTTGGGTACCATTGTTGGATTTTTTTACACTTCCTTTGAAAAACCTTTGAAACCTGGACGTTGTGAAAATTATCTTTTTATAATATTGATGTCATTTTTGTGACCTTCGTTGAACCCTAATAAAATTGGTGTGATTGAAATTTCAAAATGACGTCTCTTTGATGTAGACTCCAAAAACATCATTTTAGCCCTTTTAAATTTGAATGGGTATTTGACCCCAAGTGTTAATATTAACCTTGTCTTTGAAATCTATACTGAATTATCTTCGATTTGGTATATAGAACTTTGTGTTTGGACCAAAGGATGTGAACCTGAGAGATCTCAAAACAAAGCTACAAGGAGCTAACAGAGGGATATAGATAAGTGTGGGGAGTTTATTGTTTGTTTACAACTTTTAATACCATAGTTGGGGTCAGGGAACCCAATTACAGGGATGTATGTTTGTCCCTGTTGCATGATGGTTTTCAAGAAAAAACTGTGTTTTAAACTAATGGGATACGATATACTTGTTATTGATGAATGATGTTGTTGTTGTAATGATTAGATTTTTTCGGGAAAAGTCTTAATTAAGAGGAGACTCTGCCCAAAAGTTTATAATTTGTTCTCCTATTTACTTCTTTATTAAATTTTAAATGGGCATGAGTTTGTTTTGTATATTATAGTTCTCCTCTTTAATTTATAATTTTCCTAAAATATCCGTCTCGTGGTATTATGGATTGTGAATGTATGAGATTTTTGTTGTCTTAAGACCTGGGGAATATGAATCCAAGGCATGTGTTATATGTGTGTGTGTGTGTGTGTGTGTGTGTGTGTGTTTATGTGTGTGTGTGTGTGTGTGTGTATGTGTGTGTGTGTGTTGAATGCGATTGCTTGTGATGCTGATGATACTGAAATGAGATTATGTTGATGATTATATTAATATGAGATGATGTTGATGATGACATTGATGAGGGATGATTTTTTGACGATGTTTTTGTGATGGATGTATGTTCTGTATGTACATGGGGGTGCAGTGACCTGTTGGATATCCCTGGAGAGGGAAGATGATTGGTTTAAGAATTTTAAGCATCCCTGGAGAAAGAAAGGGTTTGCTTAGAATTTTTAACTATCCACAGTCAGTGCATTGATGGTGCCCATGTTTCATACTTCATAATTGCATGGAAATAATATAAATGGTGGCAGTAAGTACTTGTGGATTTTCATGAGGAAAAAATGCGGGTACTTGGAGGCATATAACTCGGTTTGGAACTCCCTTGTGACTCAGGCTGATCACCATAGGGGGAGTTGTATGTGCATGACAGGGGAACCTTGACCAATTTTCCTAAGTGAGAGTGTCATGTGGGCATGCTTAGGCTATTTCCTGACGAATGGTACCACATTGCATTTGAGAGTTGAGTCAGGTGCATGAATCATTTTGAGCATAATTAATTTGAATTGTGGAAAATCTTGATGACTAGTTTGTTGAGTGTATGTTGAACTGATGGATTATTGAGAATGATTGTGTTTATTGTAATTGTTTTCTTGCTAATCATTGTCATGTGGTGTTTGTTGATCTTGCAAAATAAAATCCCCCTTGCAATTTTTTATTGTGTGATCGGTACCTGTGATGATCACGAACCTTCATTCGTGGGAGCAAATGAGCAACAGTAGGTGATGTTGGAGGGAGATCCTTTTATTGGAGCCGCCAAACCGACATGATAACGTTGAAATTTATTTTGGGAGAGTGTCTGTTATCAACTCTTTCTTAGTTTATTCTTTGATTGTCTTGATCGGGCATGTAAATCATAGGCTTAAATGCATGTAAAAACTAAATTATGTTTTAACAAATGAATGACATATAATTGTTCAATTTATATATATATATATATATATATATATATATATATATACACATGTGTATGTGTGTGTGTATTTATTTATTTATGAATTTATGTGTTGTTTGGTGAGTGTATTGTTGCGAAAGATTTACCCTTATTCTCATAATCAAATAAATGGAATTTTTATTTAAAATTGAAATTACACGTTTAGAGTTGTGATATCGTAGCGTCGTGACTGGTCGTTACAAGGCTTATCCTGGAAGAATTTCAAACTTCAGCTTGAAGCTCTAAAGTAGAAGACTGAGCTTACGAGTCTAGATTAGTCTGCCATAAGGAGGTTCTACAGACTTAGGTTTATACCTAATAAGAAGCCCCTTGCAAATGCAATTCATCATGAAATAGGGCATTTTTATCAGCCATTGAACCATACTTGCTTTACTCAAGAAACTCCTTTCAACAAGGTCTTCTCATTGACAACGGAGTTCATTGTTGTGTCTTATCATACTTTCTCTTTTGTGGTGTTCTTGCCCTACTCCAAATTCACTTTCACTCATCATATGCAACCTATCATTAAAGAAGTGGATTCTGATGTTGAAGCTGCAGATGATCCTGATTCTATGGTTGTTGAAGTCTGTGATCCTCCATCCTCAAAGGAGTATGTCAAATTAGTAGAGGTTGAGCTAATAAATAAGCCATAGGCCTTTGCACAAGCTCTTGAAGATTGTGCTTATGCTGAGAAACAAGTTGTGACGTGGCGTCTGATTGGTGACTTCTTCCACAAGAAAGGCACTGGTTGTGAATCTCCTTGATCTTCATCACCTCCAGGAAGTCTTGTATTTCCTGCTCCTATTGATCTTTCATCAGACTTTGATGATTCTGGTGATGAGTTCTTGAGGAAGCAGGATAAGAAGTTTAATGTTGCCAAGCAAAAAGGAGAGAAAAAGTAAAAGATAACGATAACATCATCATCTTAGGGGACCCAAAGTCTGAGGAAAACATCATCTCAGGGGAGCTTTATGCTTATACGTCTTCATTATTTTTGCCTTGATACATTTTATTTTGTATGCAAAACACATCGTCTTGATGTGAAAATTATTTATGAAAAAAAATGAGATTTTTTTAGTATTTATGATCAGACTTTATCTGGAAGTCTTATAATGTGTGTTAAATTTGTCATATTTTTATGCACTCTTATTGATATATCTTACAAGTCTGTCTTCAAATTTTAAATTTGTACTACCTTGGCATCATCAAAAAATGAAGAGATTGTTAAGTAAAAATACATTTATGTCTTAAGATGAATTAGGACCCTTAATTATTTCATTTAGATACAAATAAACACAAAGGTTAAAAGCTGCACCTTATGTGATATCAGACCATGCCTCATACATTTGTCTCTGTGTTATCAAACAATAGAAGAGTCATGCCATGACCGGATACAACATTAAATCGATGCCATTTAAGAATTCATTTATTGCTCCATGTCTGAGATTTGTTTTTCAAAGACATTCTCCTAGGATCTATTGAATCCTATAAATGTTAGAATCATGAAGCTGAAGCAAAGTATTCAAAGATGAAGAGGCAAATGAGTTTTGATATTTTACATGCCCAATCTTATTAGATGGCATATGTAATTTGTTCTTAAGCTTGGTTTATTAAGATAAAACTTTGTAATCCTCATTGTCCTGGGTAATTCATGCGTTCATACATTCATTTAATATGAATTAATCATGTGGTAACAATCAAACATGTAGTAACTCATAAAGGATATTAGAAATTATATAAAACAATTTCTCACTGCTTTAATCGATTACTTTGGTAAAATAATTGATTATAGGCATGTGTTGGTTTCTAGAAAATGCCTTATGAACATTTTAATTGATTACCACTTGATCGTAATCGATTAAATAAGCTCTACACAAATTTGGAACTTCCTGTGATAATTGATTATCTTACGAAATAATTGATTATCAGAGCTTCTACATAAGTTTACACAACATGTTCATCTGGTTTAATCGATTACCAGATATTCGTAATCGATTAAATATGCATTGTCAAGTTTTAGACATGGTCTGTGTTAATCGATTAAATGGGTACTTAATCGATTAGTTGTGTGCATTGAAAAACTTAGTTTGTCTGACTTAATCAATTACAAGGCGAGTTAATCGATTATTTTGTTCATGACAGCTTTCCAGATTTCTGAGGAACACTTTAATCGATTATATGGATAAAATAATCGATTACATTGACGAAATAATCAATTACAGTTAGTTAAAATAGTTTTTTTATAAATAGAAAAGCTGAGTCTGTTTGAAAAAAAAAAAAAAGAAATTACTAACTTGTGCAAACTTAGTGATAAACATTTTCTACAACTCTCAAGAGTACCCAAGTCAGAATTAAGTGAGATAATCATAGTTGTTGGATGTCAATGAGATCTACATGAGTTCTTAGTATTCTAACTCATAGATCAAAGTTTTGTTCAAGCTTGTTCTTAAAGAAAGTATTCAAGAAGACTGGTAGTCATCTTCTACATATAATCTCAGGTTGATTGAATCATTCATATCATTGTTATTGCTGAGGATTATAAGGTGATATCGTCCTTGTACCTTAAGCTTGATTTTTAGTTAATTTCTGTTGTATAATTATGTGGTACTTCCATATAACATTGGTATTGTTTAAAGCTTTTTCTAGAAAGGGTTTCTAGAGGGAAGAACAGAGAGGGGATCTCTGATTCTTGGTCTTTTGAAAAGTCAATAGGAAGTAGATTTTGAATTTTACCTAGGGAGGGTAAGAGAGATCATTTGTAAGCTTGTAAGGAACAGATTTGTCATAGTGGATCTCTAACCAAGATTTGGTTGGAAGAAAACTGGATGTAGCCTCCGGGGTTGAGAGGTGAACCAGTATAAATCTTTTGTGTTTTATATTTCAGTTTGTATTTCATTTAATTCTTGAAGTATAGTAATTGCTTATCATACAAACTTGGTCACAGCACAAGAGTAATATGATTGGTGAAGCAAATTATTTTTCTAATTGGTTTTAGATTGATACGATCCTTTTAAAGTCTTCCGCTGTTACATATTTTGCAAGGAAATTTTTTAAGCTCTGAGGTAAAACCAATTCACCCCCCTCTTGGTTATTTGCATAAGTGTTCATTATATTTTCAATAAAGAATAAATAAAGCTCAAGATCTGGAAGTTGCCAAACACCATTAAAAGACACACACTATTGGTGACAAGCTTGCTTCAAATTAAAGCAAGTGATTTTATGTCCAGTGATCAACACGAAATCTCACAAGGATGGTTTTCCAGCATGAAGGAGTGTGTGCATTTAATGCTAAATGCTCTAATGACTACAATCTTCAGACGCAAGCTCAAGTGAAGAAACCTATATGTTTATATACAATGCACACTTATTGAAGAAGGCCTATAAATACTAGAAGCTTTGGAGACATAGACACAAACTTATGCACTCTCATGCAAAATTCTTTTTGTGAAAAGCTTTTAGTATATTTATGTATAGTTCTTAAAAGCTATGAAACACCTTGAGAGAAAACACTAAGTGTTGAGATTGTATATCCATTTGTAAGACGATTAAGAGTTAGTCATTGTGCAAACAATCAACAAATTTGTTTGATTTGTATAGAGCCAATTATGGCTTGGTAGGACAAAGAATACTAGGTTGTAACAAACTTGGTGTAGAACTTGTGTTGTAGAGCCAAAAGTGGTAGTGATTAATACTTGTAACTTGTTGAAATTAGTGCAACTTAGTGGTTTGCCAAGAATTGGACATAGTCTCAATGGTAAAGATGAACTAATATAAATTTGTGTGTCTTATATGCTTTCATTTTTCTTTTGTTGCAAACTGACCTAAAATTTGAATTTGATTTTGATTTGAAAAACATTATCTATTTTTTAAAATTTGTTTGCATCATCTAAAATTATTTTTGTAAAAAACTATTATTTATCTTACAAAGTTTCTCTTGAGATGATAACTTTGTTTATTATCAAAATGGTTTTAAATTTCTAAATTCACAATCCAACCTTCATTTTTGTGATATTTGTCTTTTCAATGCACAAACTAAGAAATTTTTAATTAGGTCCTTGCAGTAGAACAATTTTTAAATCGGTCCTTAAACTTTCTTTTTCAATTAGGTCATGTTATTTGTTTTTGTTTTTTAATTAGATCTTATGGAACCAATTAAAAAAAGTTCAGGAACCTATGGATTAATTTAACCTATTTTCTAATAATTCTTCTAATAATTCTTAGATATCAATTAAATTATTAGAAAATAATTGTAACAGTTAAAACTTGTTAATAATTTGACAAAATATGATCGAAAGAAGATATTATAATTTTTTTTTATTTTTCATATCTTTAAAATTCATTTAATTTCTATGAGTAAAAGAAGGAGAAAATCGAGACTTTGTCCTATTATTTTTAAAAAAATTGCGTGTTTAAAAATAAATAATATAAAACTCATTTTGATAAGGTTAGTTTTTGTTTAAAATTTTGAAAACAAGTTTCAAAAGTTTTCAAATAAAAATAAAAAATAATTAAGAAGTAAAATAAAATCTTAAATAATCTAATTTGTGCAGTCTGTAAATTATTTTTCCTTCCCTTAAAATCCCACAATATTGGGAGAAAGAGGGCCTTGTTTTGTTTCCCCTATCCTGCCCTCCCATCTAAATTTCTAAATAAAACCAAATAATTATAAAATTTACATTGCCAATCATCTATATTAATAAGCTATTTCCCCTTAATGCTAATCAATTATATATATATATATATATATATATATATATATATAAAAAGAAAGTTTTGATTCTTTGGAAAATGACAATCCCAAAATCATTCCCTCAAATATTATTTATTATGATTATATTTTAAAAAAATATTCTATTTTAATATTTAATCTATTTTATTAGGACAATTCATAATTTTATTAATACTTGTATTTAATAATTGATTATTATAATTCAATGAAATTAAATTATTAGCAATCGAACTAATATATATATTAAATTATTGAAATGCTGTTAATTCATCCTCGGATGTGGATGTTAAATCATTGGCTAAATTATTATCAATCGGACTAATATATCCCCTAACTGATTATTATAATTGATTGTTATAATTCAATCAAACTAAATTATAATTCAATTATTAGCATATTTTTGTATAAAATCTAAGATATATATATATATATATATATATATATATATATATAAAGAATATTTGATTTTATGGGATAATGCCACTATGCAAATCTTATATTCATTTCTTTCAAAAATATTAAATGATATGATTTAATTCAATTATTAATTCAAACAATATTATTCTATTATGTAAGTTGAATCTATTTTATTATTCATTCTATTAGAGCTATATTATTATTCTATTAAAGACAAACAATTCTATTTTAAGAATTAATTTTTATCATTAATCAATTCTTTCATTTCTCTTTTGTGTTTTTTTTAATAATGATTCTAATATTATTTAATATTGTATTACGAAAAATGATCTATTTCATTCCTTTTTTGTACTTTTTAATTAACAATATATTTTTTTAAGCAATATGTATTAAGTTATATCAATTTTGCATGATAGGGATATACTCATGTTTTATACCATGTAATTAAAAGTTATAAAAATAAAATATAGAAAAAATATTAAATTTATGAACCATATTTAAATACTGGTAAGAATATATTCAAATGTTAAAGAATATTTGAAATTTAAATAATAATATTCACCCATTTAAAATAAGTTTTTAGTTTAAATTAAGTTTTTCCTTATTTATTCAATTAAAGAATATTTTTATATTTTAAATTAAATTATTTGATTAATGTAAAATTTCTTAATTAATAATATATAAATTTATTAATAAAAATATATAAATATATTAAATATAATATAAATTTCATGGGGATACATTTTTATGAAGTATGAAATTTTATAAAAATACAAACTTAATGCATGTATATGAAAGGCTAAATTACCTATTTGATAATTTTTTTCAGTTTAATTATTTATTTTATTTTATTGTACATTAAAAAGTAATAACATATGTTCTATTCTTCAAGAACAGATGTCCAACAACAATGCTGGATGCTTGATGTATGATCAAAGTCTCTCTCTCTCTCTCTCAAGATGCCTATGATGTCTGAAGCACCCCAACGAAGATGAAGATCAAAACAGGACTACACAACA
>PYAF01000947.1:100237-111973 GCA_007407185.1 Glycine tomentella
GCTACAAAAATCTTCTAGTTCATTATTACCTTACTTTACAAATGGACCAATGACATGTATCCTAGCTTTTCCACCATCCAAGTGTCCTTTATCTTGATTTTTCTCAAGGCTTCTCCATTCTTCTTGATGGTACACGTGTAGTAGCTTGTGTTTAGGGAAAATCTTCACTTATTCTCCTTACTTCACGTGGAGTAGCTAAATATTAAGGGAATTTTGTGCTTTTCTTCATTTCTTGAATTTTCCCAAAACCCATTTTAGTAAAATATTGATTCTGGATTCGTTAACCGTTGGATCTCCTTAAAATTTTAAAGGTATATTCCTATCCCACATATGTAACTTTTGACCGTTGGGATTTTTGACATAATGTCTAGAGCTGTCCACGTGTTCTACCAAAGGAGACAAGAGAAGATTTGCTCCAAAAAAATCTTCTTAAGCTAATCTTACACCACACAAGTGTCTTGACACTTGTTTCCATCCCATGACTCCCTTTACAAGTGGCTTATCTTGAAAGTTCTTGCCTCTTCCACTCCGTTTATTCACATGGACTTGCAGGCTTAGGGGAAAGAATGCAATTGTTCTTTAAAACTTCAAAGTTGTCACTTTGTAAATTCCATAGAAATTTTATTCTAAGGTGCCTTGTCCCAAAATATCTTAATAATCTGCTATCTAAGAGTATTCTTGTAATTTCATCAGGTTTTCACAGAATCCCTAAGAATATCTGATCATTTCGAGACTGAAGGGTATTATGGTAAATTCATCCTTTATCCTAGGGGCATAATTGTCATTTCTATCATAGAAATATCTATTCAAAATATCTAAGGGTATTCTTGTTATTTCAAAAATATCCAAGGGCATTATCGTCCTTTTACCTTCAAGGGCATTTTTGTCATTTCAAATTCAGGTAAGGGCAATATGGTCATTTTTCCCCAAACATTTCCATAATGTCTCTAATTGATATTTTACAAACATAATCAAATCTTCCCTAGCTTAAGACTTTCATAAATATCTATTGAACTATAGTTATGCAAATTTTGGGGTGTTACAACAGCTCCTGGATATGTTTCTCCAATGCTTGCTTCCGTTCAGGTCTGAGATTTCTCTTTTTCTAGGCCACTGGTTTTACGCCGGGATGCATTGACAACTTGTGGCAACAGAAAGTGGGGCTTATCCTTGGGATTTCTGAAGCGGTCCAGGCAAAAATGTCTCGGTTATCTCTGAGACACTTTGTTAACTCCGTTCGCGCAACTGGGTTAGCTATCATCCCGACCTTGATGACTTGGGCAGCTTCAGAACCTATCTCGACTTCCATGAGCTCGTCTACTGGTTTAGGCCTCTATTCCTCCACATTTTCTCTAACTTCGAACTCCACCAAATTTATAGGTTCCACCTGTTGCTTTCTATCCATTCTTCGCTCGGATTCTTCTCGGCCCTCCTGGCATGGTTGGGCTGAGGAGGGGCCGGCTTCACTTTCCTTCACATCATTGAAGTAGCATTGGCAGGACTCCTTCTGATCCCCACAAATGGTCATTACTTTACCATTGCTTCCTATCAGCTTCATTTTCTGGTGTTTGGTGGACATCAAGATATCCCACTTATAGAGCGTCGGTCTTCCAAGAATTACATTATATAGGAGGGGAACTCGGCCACGACAAACTTCATTCTCTTCGATTTGAAAGCTTCCTTTGTTCCCAATGTAAGCCGCAACTCAATAGAGCCTTTGAGCGCTGTATTCTCACCATTGAAGCCCGATAACACCGTTTGACATGGCTTCAAATCTTCTTTGTCAAGGTTCATCTTCTTGAAGGCCGCCCAGGATATGATGTCGGCAGAACTGCCGTTATTAACAAATATTTTCTTGACTCGGCAATTGGCTATAGTCCCAGTTGTGACTAGGTCATCCTCATGCCCAGGAATCACGTCCTTCAAATCTTCCTTAGTGAAATAGAGCAAGGGACCTCGACTTTGTCATTGGTGGCTTTAAACTTGGGTTGCTCCCTCACAGCAAGGACTTCTCTGAGGCATTTTCGGCGTTGATTGGCCGTATCTCCTCCTCCTCCCATAGCACCAGAAATGACGTTGCATTCAAATTCTGGTTCTGGGAACTCCTCATCCTCTGGCTTCTTTCTCTTTTCATCTCGGCCCTTCTGATCCTCATTGCGGTTGCCCTTGCGTTTTCCTTGTTGTCCTTGGGTTTTAATCACATACCGCCGCAACTTGCCTTCCCGGATGAACTTCTCTGTAGCATCTTGCAAATCCCAGCATTGGTCAGTAGTATGGCCCGGCCCATTATGAAACTCACAAAAATGAGTATAGTCAAGGCCGACCTTCTTGAATACAGGCCGAGGTCGATCTACTTTCTTCATTTCAGTCAGAGCTGCTTCTCTCCATACTTGTGCTCAGGAAGTGTTCAGCGGGGTATACTTGTCATACTTGGTGTCGTATCGCCCCACCCTATGGTCGACATCGTTATTTCTATTGGGCTACGCATTCCCGGGGTGTGGGCGATGCTTTGGAGGTGAACCCTTCCTTTTGGGAGCAGTATTAGCAATCTCCATCTGTTCCAACTCCAGGTACTTCTTTTATCTAACCCTGAATTCCAGCAGAGTTTTCACCGGGTCCTTTTAAATAGATTTTGCTAGCCGCGATGATCCGCTGAGTCCGACCGACAACAAGTGGACATGCACCTTCTCCTCCAGGCCTTGCACTTGCAAGGCAACCTCCTTAAATTGGTCCAAATAACTCTGCAGTGTTTCCCCTGGGTGTTGACGGATTTTCCCCAAAGCAAACTCGGACTTAGGCTATTTCTTACTCGTTGCAAAGTTGAGCAAGAACCTCTGGCCGAAATCCTCAAAATTACGGATTGAACGGGGTGGCAGCATGTGGAACCACGTCTCATCGATCCCCCGGACACGCATTTGCATATCGATCTCGTCAATGTGCACCTGTGGATCTTGACTTCCATCATACTTCGATAGGAAAGGAATCATCAAAATCTTCAATGAACTGGGCGTTAACGATATCGTCCACAAGTGGACTATCATTGTGTTATCCACGTCGGTATTTGCTCCTATACACCTCAGCCCCTCCTCTAATTTGATTGGCCGGGCTTCCTCTGATGAAGGCGGCTTGGCGGGGGATCTCGGTCCTGAGGGGCAAATTATGCTACTCCGGGTTGGGTTCTTGCTGGCGAGACGTTGCTCCTGGTTCAAAGTGAACGTTTTGCTCCGGCGCTCCGGCGTCTGTGTCATATGCCGGGTGGAATGCTTGCCCTTGTGTTGGATTCTTCATGTGGCCAATGCACTGCTCCATCTGCTGTAGTCGGCATTCTTCATCATGCCTTAATCTCGCACAACGGTCATCTAGTTGTGCGATCATGTTGTTCATATCTTCCTGACGTTGAAGGGCGTGCCACCATTCTAGTTGCTCGATCCGGGATAAAATGGACTGCAGTGCATTGTTGGTGAGGCGCTGCATCGATTCTTACTCTACCTTTGCCGGCGCGCGGAGTGGATTCCCTGAGACTGCCGGCAAGGGAAGCAGATTGTTCTGCGCCCGAGATGACGCAGTGTCCGAGAGTACGTCTTCCACCCAGACGGAGAGTGACATTCTGTGCACGGGTGGGTCTTCATGCTGGTGTCTTCTCGTGTTTACCATGGTGGGAGTCAAAATTTAACGTTTCCCACAGACGGCGCCAATGTTCTGTTCGCCAAGAATAGATGTCCAGCAACAATGTTGGATGCTTGATGTATGATCAAAGTCTCTCTCTCTCAGGATGCTTATGATGTCTGAAGCACCCCAAGGAAGATGAAGATCACAACATGACTACACAACACGAGTGGTGTGCAGTGTGTGCTGTGTGAATGGAAAAGAGAGAATCAGAATTTGTGTACCTTGTACCTTTGGTGATACCTCTTATTTATTCTTACTGACCTGTGCAAAATAAAGGAAACTTCTGTCAATTCTTGATCATAATCTTCAATAAGATGAGCAGATATTTTCAATATTTCCCATGCAAATATTCCTCATTATTTCTTTTGATTCGGGTGATTATTTAGGACCTGATTTCCCTGAAGTTTGCCAGATATCCCGGTATGCTGATTGTATTAGGCTTCTTGGCCTTTGGCCCAAAACATCCGTAACAACATATAAAAAATTATAAATTATAAAATTAATACTCGTACAGATGACGGCAACACTAAGCTAATTTGATAATGAAGTTTTGAATCCGAAAACAAGTGTTGTTGCTGTTATCTTCCTTGTTGAGCGCCAAGAGAGCAAACTCAATTTTAAGTTGGTGAAGGGAGCAATTTTCAACAAAGTAGTCTAAATAAATTATGCTTCATTCAGCTGTCCCTTGTGTCCATGTTTCATGAGGCTCGAACTCCTCTTTTTCTTTTCGGTGTCAGTGTGGGACCCAACTCATTAGTAACTATCGATGAAGGATTCTACTGCTTCTTGCTACTGAAGAGTTGTCGGAGAAAGTCCACAATGTTCAACTCATTGATAGCAAATGGTAGGGTGGTGGGTTTTGAAGGCAGGTTTGAGGTCATTTTTAAAAGCTAAAGAATACGGATATAGAGTGGGCAAGAGAGAATCACAAGACATTGAAAAGGAACATACAAATTTCTTATGTCAATCACTTTTCTTTTTAAAACTATTTTTTAAAATTCAACCACCAAACATGTTTTTTCTATCTAGTGGTTGCTAAAAATAGTTTTTGAAAATTGCTAGGTAAAATAATTTGAAAGACAAAAAGAATAATCAAAAGTATTCTTATTTTCTCTTTCTAAGTTTTCCCAAGGGTGTGTTTGTTTAGCGAATAAAAAAAAGAGAAAAAATTGAATTAAAGTATAGTGTAAAAGGTATGAGTTCTACAAAAAAAGTACAAATTTTTTCTACAATATTGTTTCTCTTCTCTCTACCAAAAACACCATAAAACTAGGTGTCGGATGTAAATTGAATTTAAGTTTTTTAAAATATTAATTTTAAAGAATAAAAATATGTACTATATGATTGAGAATTCCTCATCCATGGCCTATAGAACCGTCTTGGCCACAATCCCATAAAAGTTGGAAATTTTAGTTGATTTTATCTATCTTCGGTATAAACAAGACTCATTAACCCTATTCATCCTCTTAAGAACTTGAGGCTTGGGGGCATATGTACCAATATTGCCTAGAACACCCTCAACCATGGGAACCCCCTCAGCCACAATCCCATGAATGTAATGCCTCGTATGCATCCGGTTCATTAACATTCAATTATGATTGTTAAGTGCAGCAATTAATTAAAGATAATTAATTCGGAAGCAACTAATAAAATGACGTCATCATACGTCAACAACAATACCATCTTTGCATTATGTATGGAACACTCACATCATACAACTAGATGACTAAATAAGCTGTATATAGATATCTCAAAAAATGTAACTCAACAATGGTTGTACAAAATAAGATATCTCATGAAATATACAACAATGTACATTAACTGTGCATCTTCCCCTCAGGGGTACAAAATATATAAGCATAACAAAACAGTGAGCCAACATGCTCTCAAAATAATATGCCTAAGGTTCACACAGAACCATATCCCTACTCGGGCCTCTTGCCCTGGGATCCACAATCAGCTCGCTGTGCATCACCTGCAAAATTTAATCCCCAAATGGGGTGAGATACAATCTCAATAAACTCAGGATTCGTGGAGGTCTCTCCTCCCCCTGGTTCTCTTCCATGACATATAGCATCAAAATTGGCATCACATAATCTAGCCACCTAAAATACATCACATGTATATCACAGCACAGGTGCCATTCCGTTGGGTGCTACCAACTTCGGATATGCAACACAGATATAACATGTATATATACAACATATATAACATTGCCTGAGAAAAGATCATCCACTTAAGAGCACATTCTCTCAGGACTTTACTCAGACGTATATGACACTTCCAAGAGAAGATCATCCACTTAAAGGCACGTTCTCTCAGGTTTTTATGTCAATTATCCACATGGAGTTGTTCCTGTTGGATTTAAAGGAAGCTACAAGAAGATTGAAGCAAGGATAACTTGAAGTTTTAGCTTTTTACATGCCCAATAATTTTTGATGGCATTTGTAATTGTCTAAGTGGCTCAAGTGTATTTCCTTATGATCCTTCATTGCATTTGCATTCTCATCCTCATGCATACATGTCTTTGATTAATAAACTAAAGTTGTTAAATGATTTTACAAACATCCATGTTCTCATGGTTAAGTTTTTGAAAAATGAAAACTTACTGTTTTAATCGATTACTTGGAATTGTAATCGATTACATGCTTTCATTTTAAATCTGGAAAAGCCATAAAGAACACATTAATCGATTACAGTGTTCTTGTAATCAATTACATAGTGTTAAATGAAAATTGCTTCATCAGCTTTAGAATCAAATTTGCCAAGAGAATCCTTACCATTATTTAACACAAAACACTTGCAGCCAAAGACTCTAAAATGAGATATGTTTGGTTTCCTTCCTTTGTGTAGTTCATAAGGAGTTTTCTTTAAAATAGGCCTTATAAGTATCCTATTCAAACTATAACAAACCGTACTTGCAGCATCTGTCCAAAAGTGCTTAGGCAAGTTTGTTTCATTTAGAAGTGTTCTTGCACCTTCCTCAAGTGATCTATTTTTCCTCTCCACAACACCATTTTGTTGGGGTGTTCTTGGAGCTGAAAAATTGTGATTTATTCCAAATTATTCACAAAACTTTTCAACATGTTCATTTTAGAATTCTCCACCATGATCACTTCTAATTGAAACAATATTGCAAGCTTTTCCATTTTGCATTATCTTGGCCAAATTTCTAAAAGCTGTGAATGCATCACTCTTGGATCTTATGAATAAAGTCGATGTATATCTTGAGTAATTATCTACGATAACAAGCCCATAGAAATTACCTCCCAAGCTCATAGTTCTAGAAGGACCAAATAAATCCATATGAATCAACTCAAGAGGTTTAGAGGTAGAAACAACATTTTTACTTTGAAAAAAATTCTTTGTTTGTTTACCTTTTTGACAAGCTTCACATATTTTATCCTTTTCAAAACTTAAGCTTAGGCAATCCTATTACTAAGTCCTTTCTTACTAGCTTGTTTATATGATGCATATTTATATGACTAGCTCTTCTATGCCATAACCAAGTTTCATCAACTTTACTTATAAGGCAACTAGTGTTATGTATGAATGCATGACCAATGGATAAAATATAAATGTTACCCTTTCTTTTACCAACATGGATAACTTCACCACTTTGACTGTCACAAATCAAACAGCAATTGTTGTTGAAGGAAACTTTGAACCCTTTATCACATAGTTGGCTTATGCTTAGGAGATTATGTTTCAAGCCATCAACATATAAGACATTTCTGATTATTGTCTTAATGTTGTCTCCTATGTTTCTTTCTCCAATTATCTTGCCTTTGTTATTATCGCCATAGGTAACAAATCCTCCATCTCTTAGTATGAAATTTGTAAGCATGGATATGTCACCTATCATGTGCCTAGAGTAGCCACTATCAAGACACCATAGTGAAGATTTTGCTCTTAGACACACCTGCAAAATTCAAATCAAGTAGCAAAGAAAGGTACCCAATTGAGGTTGGGTCCATAGGGGTTAGCTACTTTCTTCTTCTTTTGTACCCAAACACATTCTCCATTTGGCACATAATATTTTCTAGCATAGCATTTAAAAGATGTATGTCCTTTCTTCATGCAATAGTTACAAGTAATAAATTTTGATGAATTCATAAAGTAAGTATTTTGATTGATCTTTGAATCATAGAAATTCCTTTGATTCTTCTATTTTGGTGGAACAAATATGATTTTTCCAAATGATTTTGAACCTTGTTTGTAACCCAAACCAGAAGTATCTCCAGTATATTTCTGCACACTTATCATTTTAGCTAAGTTGCATCTTCCTTTATAAATCTTTCTCAAAAGATCAATCAAATCACTATTTTTAGATAGAATTAACATGTACTTTTCTCCTTGACTTCTTTTGAAATCATCAAACTCTTTTTGTAACATATTGCATTTATCTAGCTTAGAAAATGAAGATGTACATGTGCACCCATTAGCTTTGTAACTTGAAAGGAGTTTTTCATTTTCTTCTTTCAATTTATAAAGTTCACTTTGCATTTCTACAAGTTTGGTGATTTGCCATCTTAGATCTCCTTTCAGCTTATTGTTTGACTTTGATAGGTGTTTAGCCTCATCATGCATTTCATGGAAAGCATCAACTATATTATCATATTCATAATTTACCTCAGATTCAGCACTAGAGAATTCTTCATCATCACTTATTGTTGAAGAAAGACAAACATTAGCTTCTTCTTCATCTTCGCTAGCTGATTCAAAAGTAGTTGATTCATTATCTTCCCATGCAATGTATGCCTTCCTTTTTTATCTTCCTCTCACCTTGTTGCTTCTTCAAGAATATTGGACATCCAGATTTGATGTGTCCAGGCTTTCCACATTCAAAGCAAGTAAAGTTGGTAGAGGTGTTGTTGTTGTTGTCATTTTTCTTGTTGAACTTTGTGAACTTCCTGTTCTTGTTCCTTCTCATGAATTTACTAAACTTTTTGACAATTAGATTCATGTTGTCATCTTCATCTTCTTCGCTTGAATCTTCTTCTTTCTCAACTTTAGAGAATGCAGCTTTCAAAGCTATGCTTTTATGTTTCTTTTCTGCATTGGTTAGTTGTGACATTTCAAGTTCATATTCAAGTAGCTTACCAAAAAGTGCAGCCATGGACACCTTGGACAAATCTTTAGGTTCCTTGATTGCTGTGACTTTTGGTTGCCAAGGTCTTGTTAGATACTTTAGTATTTTGATGTTCAATTCTTCAGCATCAAATTTTTTCCAAGACGAAGAAGATGATTTTGACAATATGTGTGAATCTTGTTTGCAGCTGAGATATGTTTTTAGTATTACTCATCTTGAACATCTTATATTCATGAATCAAGGCATGCTTCCTTGATCTCCTTACTTCATTTGTTCCTTCATGAGTTAATTCCAACATCTTCCATATTTCTTTTGCACTTCTGTATCTTACAATTCTAAAAAATTAATCAAAAGACAAAGCATATGTAATCATGTTTTTAGCTTTAAAATCATATTGGACAACTCTTTTTTCCGCATCTGACATCTCATCCTATTCTTTGGGAATCAATTTATTATGAACTATTTTCATTGGAACTAAAGGACCTTTCTCAATGGCATTCCAAGCTCCAGGATCATTGAATTGAATAAAGATTTACATTCTATTTTTCCAAAAACTAAAATGCTCACCCTCAAACATCGGTGGACGATTGAGAGAAGCTCTCTATCTAAAAGTTATTTGATTTGTATTCATTTTCTTTGAAAAGAAAGTGATCTTGAATAACTTTCAAGAACCATCTCTTGATACCAATTGAAACTACAATGAACACGATTCAAATAAACCAAGAGGGGTGAATTGGTTTAAACCAGTTCTTTTAAAAAAAATTACTTAAAACAATTTGCGGAATATGTAATCAGGATCGTATCACTTAAAATCTTTTAAAAAACAGAACATTTCTTCTAACCAAGATCACCCTTGGAATTCAAGTAATGCCAGAAAATAAATCTTGTTGATAATTTCTTGATCACCCAAAAACAAACAATGAAAAATGAACAGACTTAGGATAAAGAACTCAACGATCTATACTGGTTCACCTCACAACCTTGGAGGCTACATCCAGTGACTTTCAACCAACTCTTGGTTAGAGATTCCACTAAAACAAATATTGTTCTTTACAAGCTTTTACAACAGATCTTCCTTGTCAAACCTAGACAAAGATACAAAATCTAAACCCTATAGATTTCTTAAGATCAAGAAACTGAGAACACTACTCAGTTCTATCCTCTAGATAACCCTTCTCCAGAAATAACTTTAAAGAAGCTATTTGTTTTTAGAAAACAACACAAATTTTAAACAAACAAAAGAACTAACACAGTCTAAAGTTCAAGAAAGATATCACCTCATGATCTCATGATCCTTTGCATATGAATGAGATGAACACTAACAATCAAACAAAGTTTGAATGCATTAATGTAGAGAACAAGTTTCTTGAAGACATTTGTTTAAAACCTTGTTTGAAACTTCATCAACAATCAATTGTGAATCCAATGTTTAGATGAAGATTGTTTTTCACTCAAAACGAACTCTTTCTCAGATTCTAAAGCTTTGTGAGTATTGGTATTTCGTAGAAATGATTTTCATAATGTTACAAACCAATAGATCCACAAGCTATTTATAGAAAAATAGTTTTAACAGAATGTAATCGATTAAATTGCAAGTATAATCGATTAATTTATCAAATGTAATCGATTAATACACCATTTAATCGATTAAATTGTTCTTATGCTTTTTGGAAAATGTTTATGAACATAATAATTGTAACACCCCAAAATTTTAAAACTACAGTCAATTGATGGTCTATGTTCAAATCTCTTGGGTAAAATACTAATTAAGAGGCAGCACAAAAGATTTGGAGGAATGACGAAAATACCCCTGGACATTCCAAAAATGACCAAATTGTCCCTAGGTACTTTAGCAAGATATTTTAAGGAGGAAATTTTATAAATATTCTTGGATGTTTGAAAAATGATCAGAATACCCTTAGGGTGATACTTACAGAGATATCCTGAACATTTTTTTGAAATGACGATTATACCCCTAAGGTGAGGTGAAATTACCAAAATGCCCTTTTAGGTCAAAAATGACCAAGATGACTTTAGAAATTTGTGGGAACCTGAGTATTGGATAAAATACTTTTAGACAACAAATTATCAACATGGTTGGTGGTAGAGAACCATAAACTATAATTTCTAGGAATTTTGGTAGATATTTTTGAAAATAGCTTAATATAGACTACCTCAGGTATCAGAAAACCTCAGGAAAATAATAGATACAATCTATGGAGTTTTCTCTTAATTATGAAAGGGATAGGATTCCTAAATGAGTTAGCTTATTAATTCTAATAATTCAAGGCAAAATGAACCAATAAGAAAGTAAAATATAGTTATTATAGGTAATAAAGGAAAAATTGGATTGATTTGGACTTCTAAATTAAGTCTTGACCGTATGATGTAAGATCAATAGAGAAAGCTTTAAGAAACTTCAAGAATGGACACATGGATGTTTAAGAAGCTAGGATACATGCCATTGGTCCATTTGTAAAGTAAAGTAATAATGAATTAAGAAGATTTTTTTGAAATAAACTTCCTCTTGTCTCCTTTGAACACGTGAAGAGCTCAAGACATTATTTCAACAATCCCAATGGTCAAAAGTTAGATATGAAGGTTATGAGTACACCTTTAAAATTTTAAGAAGATCCAACGGTTAACGAATCCAGAATCATTATTTTACTAATACGGGTTTTTGGGAAAAAGTCAATGAGAAAGAAAAGCACAAAGTATCTTGAACACACTAGCTATACCACAAAATTGATAAAGATTTTTCCCAAGTCTTAGCTACTCCACGAGAACCATCAAGAAGAGTGGAAAATTGCCAAGAAAAATCAAGAAACAAGGCCACTTGTATGGATGAAATTCAATAGCCAATAAAATGGAACTTAGTGTAAAGTTAAGCAATAATGGCCTAGGAAGATATTTGTAAATTTTGGAAACAAAAGCTAGCATTCCACGTGAACTAGCAAGAGTATTTCCCAAAGAAT
>PYAF01000947.1:140776-160477 GCA_007407185.1 Glycine tomentella
TGATGTTTGAATGAGATAGTGATGATGTGTTTGATGATGTACAAATGAGATAATGATGATGTGGTTAATGATGTTGAAATGAGATAATGTTTATGTGATTGGTGATGTCTGAATGAAATAATGTTTAAATGAGATATATGTTTATTGGGTTAATGATGTTGGAAATGAGACGAGTTTAATATGTATGATGATGAAATTAGATGATGCGATGTGGATATTGATAATGACATTGATAAGAGATTATGTTGATGGTAATAATGTCATTATGTGATATGATATTGACACCCATGGGGGTGCATGACTGGTTACCTTTGCGAGGAAGGATGTGTTCTTAGCCGGGTCATGCATTGATGGTGCCCATGGTTGTTGTAACACCTCAACTTATCATCTTGTTATTATTGATTTTTAACGAAAATTCTTTTCAATTTGCTTAAAAATACTAAACTACAATTTTTCATTACTGAGTAATCTTCATAATTCTGAAGTAACATATAATAAGATTACAAAAGATTTTTCCTCACTGATTGATATTTATAAATATGATGTACAGTAAAATATAGACTGATATCAATTCTATTACATAGTATAATCAACTAAAACACTCCGTAACAAAGAAATACATCTTTAAACATAATCTCTTCAAAATATTATATCTTCAAACAAAATTATCTTCTTGTAGACAGCTAGTGGTCTCTCTTTGCTGTTCATCTGCTCGCCCGAATAACATCGAGGTCAAAGCAGGTGTCAACCACAGACACAAAGTACATGGTAAAGTTTATGATAAACATAATTTAAGCAAATATATTCAATATGTAAATATTCGTAACAACATCCTCAAAGATGCATGATTCTTTTAGACTCTTATCATGATGCATGATTCTCTTAAACTCTTTCAATAATTGGTACCAATAGTCAAGATAGCCCCATCCCTGTGGCACAGAACTGAAATGATCAATCAGGATCCCACAGAGTTGCAACAGGATTCTCACCCACACTCATGTGATCATCATGGGTGGTGTGATTTCTCCACTGCCAAGTACCCCCCAGCTCAGACCTCTCTTATCTGAATGCTCGAACTCAGTTCCTGCAGCTATCTGACACACCTCCTCTTGTGGCAAATAACGCGGACTAATCCCCGCCGGGCATATGCATATGAGACATATAAGACTGATTCATTTTAAGGTATAACTCTTTTCATCATCTCATATTTATTTTCAACATTAGTCTTTAATTTATATCTCACATACTTTACTCAGAAAGTCAACATAAAATATAGAACTCAACTTTATATTCATGTACAGAATCTCAGCATATTATTCATGCACAGAGGTTTGTAGAAACACTAACAACACATGGAATTTAAAGAAATTCATAGAAACTTTTAGCAACACATGTCTTCATAGAAATTCATGAAAGCACTCAACAACACATGAACATTCAAACACTTATTTAAACACCAACAACACTTAAACTATCTTTATCATAAAGCCTCCTATACATAATTATTCAAACACAAGAAATACTTAAATTATCTTTACCATAAAACTTCCCCATATATACCTTGTAACCTCTTGATAATTTTGTCTTTGTCTTCCTTCAAGGCTTGACAAAAATTCCCTAAAGATTATAATAACCATGGTTACTAAAAAAAAAATAATATTAAAATAATAATATTTTCACTGTAGCTGGCGCTGATAGCGTGGCACTGTAGCTGAAAGCTATTTTTCATGATTTTTGGCGCCATAAGCGCCAGAGTGGCGCTAGTAGCGCCACAAATGCTGGAAATTGGCGCCAAGAGCGCCAAAGTGGCGCCAAGGGTGCCAGATGCACTGGATTTTGGCGCCATCAGTGCCAGAGTGGCGCGATCAGTGCGGCATGTCGGTCAGGTCTAGTATATAAGGGCCATTTTACGAATTTTTGGGCCATTTTCATTTACTCCTTCCTTGGAACGACCAAACCTCCATTATTGAGTGCCCCAAGCTTCCTAGACCTTGTTTCTTTCACCAAACCACATCCTTAAAGCACCAATCTTGTTGGAAATGTATTGTGAGCTACAATCCTTCCTTTAAATCCCTTGAAAACCCCTTTAAGCTGAGAATCCTTTTCTCAAGGGAAATCCTTGGAACTTGAGTTTCGCGAGGAACGGCTTCAATTCTTGGACACCTGAGCTAGGAGAAGCTGTCCATCAGCCCTTCTAGTCGCCATTAAGGTAAGAAAACTCGAGTTTTCCCGATTAATTTGTGATTTGGGGTTTTGGGGGAATAGTGACCCACTTGAGCTGAGGCTGGAATTAGCCATGGTCCTTTAGAAAAGTGTGTTTAGAACGGTTTAGTGGTGAAGGATTAGCTCTCAGATTGTAGTTTGGTGAACTTTGGTTCCTGGCTCTGAGTATGCATGTGTGACTTGTGTTGGGTCACTGGTTAATGTTGTTATGACATGCAAGAGCCTTAGTTATGGTTTTGCTGTGCCCGAGAGGCCAGATGAACGGTGCCCTGGGGGTGATATGGACCGTTCAAGCTATATTTTGAATTCTTGCGTAATTAGGCTGTATAGAGCTTAGAGCTCTCTCTATTTGGCTTAAATTGAGTCTGTGGTGACTCTAAAGCCTTGTACTAAGCTGTGATGGACCTCTGAGGGTCTGTGAGAAGCCTAGTGTGTGTTGGGCTATGGTAAACCTTAAGTTAGAGGACTGCTTGACATGCTGTGCTTGTTGTATGATTGAATTGGTTTTGATACATGCATATGTACCTTGTTTAGGGCTTGACACCGAGGGTGTCAGTGGCGTAGGCCACCGAGCAGGGAAAGAACTGCAGAGCTCAGCTTTGCCAGGTAAGTTCTTGGTCCCTGGGGATGTTTCCCGCTTGTTGTGCTCCACCACACTCCGAGGGAGTGATGGTTGCATTCATGATGCATGCATTGTGGTTGTTGCATCCTCATAATGATATGTATGCTACATCTATGCTTGAAAAATGTATCTTGCCTGTGATTAGATCTTCTAGCCAGTAAGATAGATATGGACCTCCCTAGGAGAAGAGCGCACCTCCTAGTTTGGTTTGCTCGTGGGTGATGATGATCCTAGGGTGATGATGATCCCCTAAGACCAAGAGATAGGTATGTCCCGTCGCGGTTGATTGCCTATTCTCGAAGGTACCATATACGTGCGTCCATGCGTAAGGGGTAGCTCCCGATGGGATGGCACGGGTGTGTGTTCCGGTCTTACACTGAGGTTGGCGTTGATGATGATATGCCGTACATAGAGCAAGATGTCTTGCTCATATTGTTATAAGGGCCGGGAGGCCAGTATGATTGTGATTGCCCTTTGTTTGTGTCATGGAAAGTGGGTCAGGGTGGAGGAGATGCCTCCAAGGACGCTGAGCTTACTGAGATGTATATCTCACCCCGTGTGGGGTTTATGTGGTTACAGGTGACGCTTCTGGCAGAGAGGAGCGGTCTCAGGACGGGAGGCCCCAGTAGAGTTATTGTTTGCATGGCTGTGGACTGCAGGAGCCTAGCTGACTGACTTATTTTGGTTCATGATATTTGTTTTGTACCCTTGTAGAGGGGAGATGTGTGTGTGCACACCTGATATGATTGTATAGTCTTGTACACCCTCGTGTTAGGGAAGTTATTCTTTTGTATAACCACTGGTGTGGTTCAGATACTGATGTATATATGTACAGGACTCGTTTATGTTATGAAATGTAGTTCCTCCTGATTATATCTGTTATGAATCTTGGTTATCTGCCTATAGTTATGATTATGTTAAACTGGATCAGCAGGGGTTAGTTTTGTGTTATTATGTGGCATGATGATTGTGTTGTGATCTGTTTTTATATTCCATACATAATGTAATCAAGAAATTCGGTTCGATCGCTTCTGTATTGTTTTAAATGAAAGTTTTTAGCGCGATTATGAAATTATATATGTTAATACACCGGGTGCACATGGGGTGTTACAAAGATGCTAGCCCCTTCTACACGTGATCTTCAAGGAGAAGTGGAGTCTTCTTCTCACTTGATTTAGGCTTTAATAAGGGAAGGATGAAATGAAATGAAGGTGGTGTGAGGGGGAGAGATTCACGTGAATGAGGTATAGGAAGTGCCTTGAGAATGGCTTGCACTTAAGGTCCCCTCTCCCTTTATATAGTGTTTAGAAAATAATTTAATATTCAAGGACATTTTTGCCCTTCCAACTTAATTACCTTCATTTAGTTCCATCCTAACTTAATTATTTCTTATTCCATTAGATTCTAACTAAGTTCATTATGATTCTTTTACTTTATTAAGAAAAATCTTCAAGATTCATTATGTTGCTTACAAGTGTCATTACACTTGTCTTTATCATAAGCCTCCCTTTCCAAGTGTCCACTTACTTGGCATTTCTTGAAGTTTCTCCTTCCACTTGTCCACTTTCATGAAGATTCTCCTACCACTTGTCCACTTTCATGAAGATTCTCCCATCTTCTACATGGTTCACGTGAAGACTAGATAAATGGAGAGAGATCTTTGCTTCATTTTCATGTTACTTGTATCCATGCCGTACAAGTGTCCTTCCACTTGTATTCATCCTATGGCTTGTCTTTCCAAGTGGCTATTCAAGAACTTTCTCCTTCCTTCTATACCATGCTTCACGTGATTCATCAAGGGAACAAGAGAAGATTTTTCTTCTCATTTTGTGCCCATATATGATAGCTTTCTCATTCCTATATTAATAGTGAGTTACAAGTGGCTAGATATTTCTTAAGCCTTCATGATTGTATCTTATCATTTTAATTTATGGAGCTTAAGATATTTTTCTTAAAGAGAAGAAAATTATATGATTCTCCTTGTATCCACATGTCACCTTTCATGAGGAAGAAAAATTCAATTTGAAAATGGCCTCACACATGGCATTCTTTAAGAGAAAATAAAGTTCAAGTTGAATTTGTCTTTACACATGGCATTTTATAGGAGAAGTTCAAGTTCAATTTGAACTCTTCTACCTAAAGGATAATATTAAATAATGAAACTCTAGAGTTTTCCAGAAACTGACTTCAATGATAGTTAAATTACTTACAAGCAGAGTGATACACAACCTTGCATACGAGATTGCTTTTATCTTAATTCTGATTGGTCTGTACTATTTTTGATCATCAAAATTACTAAACCATTTTATTAAATAAATCTGATTACCCCACAATTTAGAGAAAATTCTATAAATTCTATTCATTATTTTTTTCCATATTTTTCCAATGCTTGAATTCTTCTGACTAATGTTTCAAAGTTGTCACCTTATAAAATTCATAGAAATTCTATTCTTGAATTTCTTGTGACAAACTATTTTGATATTTTGCCAGTCAATAGTATTCTTATAATTTCATCAGGTTTCCACAAAATATCTAAGGATATCCGGTCCTTTCTGGCCTGAAGGGCATTATGGTAATTTCATCATTCATCCTAGGGGCATATTTGTCATTTCCACTATAAAATATCTAGCCAAAAATATCTAAAGGTATTCTTGTCATTTCCAAAATATCCAAGGGCATTTATATAATTTTCATCTTAAAATATCTCACTAAAATATCTAGGGGCATTTTTTGTAATTTTCAAAAATATCCAGGGGCATTATTGTCATGTTAACCTTAAGGGTATTTCTATAATTTCTGATTTAAGGAAAGGGTAATATGATCATTTCTCTTCAAACATTTCCTTAATGTCTCTAATTGATATTTCACCCAATTAATTCAAATATAGACCAGCCAAATTTCTCATAATCTAATACTCACATCAATAGCTATGCAAGAATAATTTATATAATATTTTGACCATAGTTTTTGAATTTTCAGAGTGTTACAGTTGTCATTATGTGATGTGGATATACATGGATACTTGATAAATGCCATATCTTAGTAAAATTCGGATTACATTTGAAGCATTTATCTTGTGTTTTAACTAAGAATATTTATAAAAATTTGCCCTAATCTAGTTAGTTTATATTCTGCATTTAGCATTTACGATTCTCGAAGATTCATCCAACTTTCCTTTTTATTTTGCTAGCATTCGTGACATTCCGGAGCTTCCGTAAATTTAAAGCAAGCAAAAATGACTAAAAGAAGCAGACCTGGGAGGTGCAGAAAGCAAACCAAACCCAAAAATGACTCAGAACAGCAAAACTGGGGGTGCAGAAAGAAAAATCAGGCCCAAAGACCCTTATGGAAACACTTTAACTCGCCCAGGCGAGTGAATATAGTGTATTTTGCTCGCCTGGGCGAACAGAAACTGCAAATGGGCCTCCAATTGGCCAAGTGGACGTGTAACTTGGGCTGCAAGTTGGTTTTAGCTCGCCTGGGCGACAAAACATGCATAAAATGGTCGCCTGGGCGACCAAACTTGAGCAGATCCACCCCTATAAATACCCATGCACCCCCCAAAGGCAAAACACTCCTTCCATTCCATTTTTCTTCATTCCTTTGCTTTTCTTAAGCTTTTCTTTAGTTTAGGTTCTTAAATATTAATATTAGGTAGGTTAGGAAAGTGAGAGAAGTGAAATTTAGTGTGGAGACTCTACCGGAAAGAAGCGGTGATGGGGCCCTTCATCAATTCTTATCTTAAGGAGGTTCTCTCCATGCTTGGTTAGTTTCTCTTATGGATTGGATGTAATCTTCTACCTTTAAGTATCTCTTTTAATATTTATTTATGCATAAGTCTTTTCTATTTATTATTGGTAATTTTATTCCGTACTTAACGCTTGATACTACTTGATCACTAGTATCACGAACTTAAACTCGAAGTGAGACTGAGAAGTAATCTTAGGGTTTGAAATGAATGAATTTACTCTTTACGTTACATTGCTAGACATAGAGCATAACATTTAGATTGCAATAAACACGCGAATATAATCGTAACGCTGGGATATTTATTTCATATGCGAGAAATCGATATTTGATAAATATTCTTAGGATTCTCAAATGAGAGACATCGATTTGGGGTGATTTTATGTGTGCATCAATAATAATAGAAAATAACTTATGCATGGTAATATTAATTGAATACTAAGGGTATGAACGATGAAATCCAATCCTACGTCCTTAACTTAATCAAACACGTTTTATTAGTTTTTGTAATCTTCCGTAATTATCCGTAATTTTTCGTAATCTTCCGTAATCTTCTATATTAAGTTTATTATTTCCGTTTCTTCTAAATTTTTATCATTTCTGTTAATTCGCAACTATATGAAACTCTGTTCACACTCACTGTACATAAACTATTAAACTGTTAAGCTTTATTTGAATTAACTGAGTAGCACAAGTCCCTGTGGAGACGAACTTTTATAAATTTTGTAACTTACAACGACAATTGGTACGCTTGCCAATACTCATGGGGTGTATGACTGGTTACCCTTGTGAGCAAGGATGCGTTCCTAGCCAGGTCATACATTGATGGTGCCTATGGTTGTATGTTCTGTATGTACATGTGAGATGCAATGACCAGTTGGTTACCCTTGTGAGGAAGGATGTGTTCCTAGCCACAACCATTGCATCAGTGAGCCTATGTTGGGGTGGTATGTATGTACATGGGGTGCATGGCGGGTCACCCTTGAGAGGAAGGATTTGTTCTTGGCCGGGTCATCCATTGATGATGTGCATGTGACATACATCATTTGTTTTACAGAAATAGGATGATTGGCTGCAAAGTACAGAGGTACTGGGGGGCACAACTATTTGGAACTCCTTTAATGAGACCCATGGCTGATCACCAATGGGGGGGAGCGCCCTGTGCATGACAGAGTGACCCTGACATCCTACTACATCATCTTCCTGTGTTGGACTATTTTTGGGATGGTACCACATTGTATGCTGAGAGATGAGTCAGGAGCATGCATCAATTAAGCATTATAGGTTGACTTATGGAATGCATTTGAATGACTGTCCTTGTTGGCTGCGTGATGAACTGATTGAGTATTATGATGATGTTTGTGATGTTTTGGATTGCCTTCTCTAACTGCTATTATCTATTACTTGTTGGTTGTATATAATAAAGTCACCCTTGCGTTTGTTGTACCGTGTGGTTGGTACCTTGATGATTGCGAACCTTCGTTCATATGAGCAGCCTTAGGTGACTCTGGAGGGAGATTCTTTTTAGTTGGACCACCAAGCCAACGTAATGACGTTGGGTTTCTTTTTAGGAAAGAGTTGTGTTTTGTTAATCAACTCTTCCTTAGCTAGTTCTTTGACTTTTTGTTAGATATGTAATTTCAGTTGTATTACATGTAAAACTAAAGGAAGTTTTAACATGTGGATGACATGTACCAATTTAATATATATATATATATATATATGTACATATGTGTTCAATTATGAAATTGTGATACGTGTATGATAATTGTATTATCGCAAAAAATTTACCATCATTTTCATAATCAATTTAATGAAGTTTTCATTAAAAGTTAAATCTTGTGTAGTAAGAGTTGATGATACAGTAGCGACGAGACAAGTCGTTACATTAATCGATTACAATTTATCTATAATCGATTACTAAGCACTTTGTGAAATGGAAAAACTCTGTGTTAATCGATTACATGAAGTATTAATCGATTACTTTGTTCATACATTTTTTCCAGAAAGCTCAAGAACAAATTAATCGATTAAATGAACAATTAATCGATTACTTAAGAGTAAATAATCGATTACATGGACGTATTAATCGATTACATTCAGTTACAACATTTTTTCTATATAAACTTGTTAAGTCTTTTGAAAAGATAGATCATTACATTACAAATTTTCAAAGCTTTCAAAAGCCTTCTCAAGTGAGAAGAGATATTCTGAGTCCCAAAGTACTTGTCCACAAATTTCAATATTCATGCTTCATTGAAAGGTTTTGATGGAGGTTCATTCCAAGCCAAAGGTCTAGAAGGAGAGCTTGAAGCACTTCCTTTGGAGAGCTAGGACTCAAGCATATCAAGATCACATCCAAGCTAACTTGGACAAGTATGAAGAGGCACATCAACTCAAGGATGACAAGGGCTGGATTTTGATGTTTCAAGTCCAATATAATTCAATAAATTCCAGCACTTCTTAGAAGCAATTCTGTAAAAATTCAAAATCAAATATTTTCTATTTTAATCGATTACAATGTATATGTAATCGATTACGAGTAGTTCAGTTACATACAGAAACAAGACTTGTCTATTTTAATCGATTACCAATTCTCTGTAATCGATTACTCAACACTTGGAAAAATGAAAACTCTCTGTGTTAATCGATTACAGAGCTAAATAATCAATTACTTTGTTTATATATCTGTTTCTAGAAGATTAAGAACAAAATAATCGATTACGTGGACTATTAATCGATTACATAAGACGAAATAATTGATTACTTGGATGAAATAATCGATTACATTCAGTTATTTTCATTTTTTATATAAAGCTGCCAAACTGAATGTAAAACTTAACTCTATTTTTCTGAGGTTAATGAAAGTAGAGTTCGCTTGTAAGAGATTTCTCTTTTGTTCTTGTGTAAGAACTTCATGTTTCTTATCAATAGCTTCAAGCTATTGTGGCGATTCTTCCTAGGCTTATTGGCAAGCTTTTCCATGGTGACATTCACCTTCATCCCTTACGTTTGTTCCACTTTCCATTCCTAAAATCAAAACTTACAAATAGCCATTAGTCTGTGGAAACTGGATAGCTT
This sequence comes from Glycine tomentella, assembly GCA_007407185.1. NCBI lineage: Eukaryota > Viridiplantae > Streptophyta > Magnoliopsida > Fabales > Fabaceae > Glycine > Glycine tomentella. The sequence goes on from PYAF01000947.1 coordinate 150,450, forward strand.
TATGTCATTGATGAAAGCTTAAAGTTTGAGTTTCAATTCAAAGTTTTGGGATAATTCATGGTTGATGGGTTCAGCCATTACATCAAGTGGTATCTAGAGCCTAATCCTTATGAAATTCTACTTGAAGTTCAGTTTTAAAACTCTTCAAAGGTAAAATTTTGCAACTTTTTGAAAATCTGAAATCCTTTCTTTTTCCTTATGTTCTTGTGTTTTTGTGAAAATCTTTGGTGGGTTAGTCTTGTTTATTGATCTGCCACATAACCCATATGTCTTTCTTCAAGTTCCATGTGATTCCATGTCTTCATGTTCTTCACGAGTTCTTGATTTCTTGTTAAATTTTTGTTTGTAGTGTTGTTGTGTTGTATGACCACTTGTTTTGATTCTATTCTCATGCCTAAACTGAATTGAGTTGTTCGAATCAAATTTTTACAATTGTTATACATCATATTTTCGTATTCATCATTTTCTTTAAGGATTCTTGAACTTGTACAAAAAGAAAAACAAAGAAGAGCAGCCCAAAAAGTTTGTGAATTGTGGCTGGAAAAACCATTTGGCACAACCAAGAAATCTTTTGAATTGTGGATGGAAAAACAATTTGGCACAGCCAAGAAATCTTTTAAATTAGTGGTTGGAAAATTACAAAGAAAAACAGAATTTAGAAGCAAGCAAAGTTACAAAGACTACAAGTTTAAATTTCCTTTGAACCACAAAATCAAGTGAACTTGTATGACATGCAAAGTTGATGAAATTTGGCTTCTAGCAATTGAATTTACTTGGCATATCCTTTTGTACAGTTTGGTACAACCCATAGTTTTCCTTGAGTTGTTTCATTAATTTCCAATTTGACTAGTGCTTTTCCAATTTTTTTTTTCTTTTGTTGTCTGTCTCTTAAATTTTCAAGGTTTTGTCTTAGAGTTTTCTTGATCTTAGACTATTGAGCCTAGACTAGAATAAAGAAGCTTGATTTGATTAGAAGTTTTTGCTTAAGAACTATAGAGATGAATAAGAGTGGAAAAAGGAAACAGAGAACATTATAGAAAAAACCCAAAAAGTGTGCAAACACGAGTGAGAGTGATAAATACTTCGAGAGGGGTGAGAATTTTCTTATATACTTGTGTTTTTGCTAACCATTTCTTTTGAAGGACGAGCTCAATAGGAGATGAGGATTTGTCACCTAGAAACACTAGGTTGATGGAAGCCATGACAAAACAAATGGAAGACTTCCAAACTAAAATGGATGCAAAATTTGAGGAGTTTCAAAGGAAGACTCAAAGAAAGAGTAGTCCAAATGGTAGTGTGGATGGAAAGGCTCATGGCAATAGAAGGGTGAGTGAGTATGCTTATTCTCATAGAGGAAATTATTATGATAAGAGTGAGAGGAAGGAGAGGAAAGAAAATAATGATAGAAGAGAAGTCCATAAAGCTCAAAGGGTGGAGCAACAACTAAAAAAGAGAAAAGATTCCTTTTCCAAGACCAATGCGGTTGCAACTTCTAGCTGGAATGACAAGCCTAAAATGGAGGTTTCTCATGTGAAAAATAAGGAAGAAAAGGTAGAGAGCTCAAGCAAAAGAATTAGGGATCCTACTTCAGCAATATCAAGTGTTTAGCGTGCCTTGGTAAAGGTCACATTGCTTCTCAATGTCCTAACAAGAGAACTTTGATTTTGCTTGAGGAGGGAGACATAAAGAGTGAGTCTTCAAGTGACTCAACAAGTTCTTCAAGTGAAAAGGAAGAAGAAATTACACTAGTGGAGACCAAAGAGGGTGATGATCTCTTGATGATAAAGAGAATGCATGAGCTGGAAAAAAATATTGCACCTACAAAAGAGAAAAATAGTGAGCTACCAAAGAGAAAAACTAGTAAGAAGAAAAGAAAAGAGAAAGAAAATGAGAGCAAAAAAATTCATGAGATTAAAGAGAGCTTGTTCTTGAGTGAAAAGAAAATTAAGAGAGTGTTGTTGGCACAACAACCTCTTTATTTTATGCTTCATAACTCTCTTTGTTTACATGTTGAAAAGGAAGGAGAAAAATGGAACAAAGCTATGCAACCATTTTTGGATGAAGTTGTTTTGTAAACATGGAAGGATAAGTTGTATCATGCATCTATTCTTGCATTGCCTAATTTTAATGCTTCTTTTGAATTGGAATGTGATGCATCTAATGTAGGCATTGGGGGGGTTTTGATTCAAGATAAACATCCTGTTGCTTATTTGAGTAAAAAATTGAAGGGTGCATGTTTAAATTATTCCACTTATGATAAAGAGTTGTATGCACTAGTTAGGGTATTGCAAACTTGGCAACATTATCTTTTACCTAAGGAATTTGTGATCCATAGTGATCATGAGTCTCTTAATTATTTGAAAAGTCAAGGCAAACTCAACAAGAGACATGCTAAGTGGCACATCATGGGCAATTTGAGGACTTGGGAGGAGTGTCTACCTCACATTGAGTTTGCTTACAATAGAGTGGTTCACAAAACTACTTCCTTATCTTCTTTTCAAATTATCTATGGCTTTAATCCTTTTACTCCTCTTGATTTATTGCCTTTACCTAACACTTCTTCTATGATTAATAATGATGCTTTGTCTATAGCTTCTTATGTTAGGAAATTGCATGAACAAGTAAAGGGCCATGAGGAGAGGAAAATGGAACAATATGCTAAACAAGCCTATAAGCACAAGGGGAAGAACAAATTTCCTCAAGAGAATGTTGAATTTCCAAGTACAAGTGAGGAAGTAAACTTGAGGTCAAGTTTCTCTCAAGAAGGAGAGGAAGATGGAGGTCCATTCCAAGCCAAAGGTCTAGAAGGAGAGCTTGAAGCACTTTCTTTGGTGAGCTTTAAAGGACTAATGACAAGAGCTAGGACTCAAGCATTTCAAGATCAAATCCAAGCTAACTTGGACAAGTATGAAGAGGCACATCAACTCAAGGATGACAAGGGCTATATTTTGATGTCTCTAGTCCAATTTAATTCAATAAATTCCAGCACTTGTTAGAAGCAATTCTGTAAGAATACAAAAATAAATACTTTCTATTTTAATCTATTACAATGTATATGTAATCGATTACGAGTAGTTCAGTTACATACAGAAAAAAGACTTGTCTGTTTTAACCGATACCAATTCATTGTAATCGATTACGCAACACTTGGAAAAATGAAAACTGTGTTAATTGATTACATAGCTAAATAATCGATTACTTTGTTCATATATCTGTTTCCAGAAGATCAAGAACAAAATAATTGATTACATGGACTATTAATCGATTACATAAGATGAAATAGTCGATTACTTGGACAAAATAATCGATTACATTCAGTTATTTTCATTTTTTATATAAAGCTGTCAAACTGAATGTAAAACTTAACTCGTTCTTTCTGAGGTTAATGAAAGCAGAGTTTGCTTGTAAAAAGATTTTTCTCTTGTTCTTGTGTAAGTACTTCATGTTTCTTATCAATAGCTTCAAGCTATTGTGGTGATTCTTCCTAGGCTTATTGGAAAGCTTTTTCATGGTGCCATTCACTTTCGTCCCTTATCTTTATCCCACTTTCCATTGCTAAAATCAAAACTTACAAACAACCATTAGTCTGTGGAAATTGGACAACTTTATGTCCTCGAAGAAAGCTTGACAATTCAAGGTAGATTTGGAAAAATTCATGGTTGATGGGTTTAGCTATTACATCAGGTTTCTTCTTGGACAAGATTTTAAAGAAGGTCTTGGAGAGTTTGGTTTGAAACCTGTTTTCCTTTCAACCTTGATCAAGATTTGTAATCATATTCATTCATATACTATGGATCATCAAGTTGTTTCTCTCCATTAGTTTTTGAGTATTACTTGTTTCTGGTTTTCTATTTGTTTCTTGCTATTACAAAAGATTCTTCAAGCTTTTCTATAGTAGGATTCTCTAAAGGGAAGAGTAGAGAAGGGTTTTTCTATGTCTTTGTCACTAGGAGTCTAAAGGGGTTTTTAGATCTGTGTTCTTTATCTAGGGTTGATAAAAGGTTAATGTTGTAAGCTTGTAAGAATTGAATTTTTGTGAATAGTGGAACTCTAATCAAAGTTTTGGTTAGAAGAAACTGGATGTAGCTTCTCTTTTGAGAGGTGACCAGTATAAGTTCTTGAGTTTATTACTTTCTTTATTTTCTTCTTGCTATCTCAATCTGAGACTATTTGGTGAAATCTTTATTACTCAACAAGTAGAAGTTTATATAATTGTTTTTCTTGAGTTGAGTGGTTTGTTTGATTGAAGAATTCTTTGTTTTATAGTGCTACGATCTTATAACTTTGATTCTTACAAGATTTTTAAAAGGTCAAGTTTTAACCAATTCACCCCCCTCTTGATTAATTGTTGTTCATATTGTTTTCAATTGGTATAAAGAGCTAGTTGTTGAGTGTTATTCAAGATCACTATCTTTTTTAAAGAAAATGAATACCACACAAATTACCTTCAAGGAAGGGGCCTCTCTCAATCATCCTCTGATGTTTGAAGGAGAACATTTCAGTTTTTGGAAAAATAGAATGCATATTTTCATTCAATCAAATGATCTTAGTGCATGGAATGCAATAGAAAAAGGTCCATTGGTTTCTATGAAAACTGTTAGTAATAATATGATTCCCAAAGAGTGGGATGAGATGACAGATGCAGAAAAGAAAGTTGTTCAGTATGATTTTAAAGCTAAGAACATGATTACTTCTGCACTTTCTTCTGACGAATTCTTTATAACTGTTAGGTATAAAAGCACAAAGGAAATGTGAGAGATGTTGAAAGTCACTCATGAAGGGACTGATGAAGTTAGAAGATCAAGGAAGCTTGCCATGATTCATGAGTACGAAATGTTCAAGATGAACACCACAGAAAACATATCTCAGTTCCAAACAAGATTCACTCACATTGTAAATCATCTTCTTTGTCTTGGGAAGATATTTGATGTTGAAGACTTAAACATCAAAATTCTGAAGTGTCTTACAAGACCATGGCAACCTAAGGTGACAATAATATAGGAATCAAAAGATCTTTCCAACATGTCCATCGCTGCACTTTTTGGTGAGCTTCTTGAGTATAAATTAGAAATGTCACAACTAACACATGTAGAAGATGCAGATAAGAAACAAAAGAGCATAGCCTTGAAAGCTCCATCATCTAGTGTTGAAAAAGAAGAAGACTCAAGTGAGGATGAAAGTGATGAACGCTTGAACCTAATAGTCAAGAGAATCAGCAAGTTCATGAAGAACAAAAAGAACAAGAAGTTCACTAAGTTCAACAAAAGAAAGGACATCAACAACAACAACAAAAACTTCACATGCTTCGAATGTGGTAAGCTAGGCCACATTAAATCTGATTGTGCTATATTCTTAAAGAAGCAATTAGATGAAAAGAAGATAAAGAAAGAAGCAAAGCCAAATAAAGCCTACATAGCATGGGAAGACAAAATGACTCAATAACTTCTGAATCATCTAGTAAGAATGAAGAAGCTAATGTATGCCTCACTTTTACAATAAGTGAAGATATCAACCAATTGATTATTTGTGTCAATAAACTCAATTGTGCAATTATCCTTTTGAATGTGTTCTCTGAGAAAGTGATGTCTGATCTCTATATGCTTTGTCCTTGAGTGCATTATTGGATTCTTTGACAAGTTGATAGCACTTGTGTTGTCACATAGCAAAGAAATTTCTTTTAATTCAACACTAAAGTCTTGTAATTGTTGCTTTAGCCACAAGCTTTTAGCACAGTAACTGCCAGCTGCAATGTACTCTGCCTCAGCTGTTGATAGAGCAACACAAGATTATTTCTTGCAATGCCATGAGTTTAGTGAACTTCCCAATAAATGGCATGTTCCATTTGTGCTTTTCTTGTCCAATTTGCAGCCTGCAAAATCAGAATATAAGTATCCAATTAAATTTAGTAATGCACCTTTGGGACACCATAGACCAACTCTTAGAGTTGATTTAAGGTATTTGATGATTCTCGTAACTGCTGTAAAGTGTGATTCTTTAGGATTAGCTTGATATCTTGCACACAAGCACACGCTCAACTTTGTATCTGAACAGCTTGCAGTCAAGTACAATAGTAACCCAATCATTCCTCTATACTTTGACTCATCAACCTTTTTGCCTTTTTCTTCTGAATCAAGGTAAGTTGTGGTTGCCATAGGAGTTGCAGCATCCTTGCTTTTATCCATGTCAAATTTCTTGATCTATTTATTGCAATACTTTGTTTGGCTAAGAAATGTCCCATTCTTCATTTGTTTCACTTGAAGTCCAAGAAAGAATGTTAATTCTCCCATCATAGACATTTCAAATTCATTATGCATAGAGATTGAAAATTCCTTGCACAAGGAATTGTCAGTTGAACCAAAAACAATATCATTGACATATATTTGAATTAGTAAGATATCATTGGCAGATTTCTTGATGAACAATGTTTTATCCACTTATCCTCTTATGAAGAATTGACTAAGTAAAAAACTACTCAATCTTTTCATACTAGGACCTAGGAGCTTGTTTTAACCCATAGAGAGTTTTCTTTAGTTTGAAAACATGATTTGGATGTTTAAAATCAACAAAACCAGGAGATTAACATATATTTCCTCCTCTATATAACCATTTAGAAAAGCACTTTTTACATCCATTTGGAATAATTCAAAATCCATTAAACATGAAAATGCAAATAGTAATCTAATGGCTTCCAACCTTGCTACTGGAGCATAGGTTTCTTCATAGTTAATGCCTTCCTCTTGGTTGTAACCCTTTGCAACCAATCTAGCTTTGTTTTTTACTATGATTCCACTTTCATCAAGTTTGTTTCTGAAAACCCACTTGGTGCCAATTGGCTTGTGAGAAGAAGGTTTAGGAACAAGTTCCCATACTTCATTTCTCTCGAACTGATTAAGTTCATCATGCATGGCAAGCATCCAATGTTCATCAAGTACTGCTTGATTAATGTTCTTAGGTTCAATTTTAGAAACAAAAGCCATATCACAACATAAATTCCTGAGAGAAGATCTAGTAGATATTCCCTTAGTTACTTCACCAATTATGTTGTCAAGGGAGAGATCTCTTGTTGTTTTCCAGTCCTTAGGCTTTTGAGTAGGTGTTGACTAATCAATCTCTTATTTGATTCATCCTTTTCTTCTTATTTAATTCATTGATCTTGACATACTCTTCTATAGGACCTGCATCATTATCATAACTCTTTTCCTCTTTGAGAAGTTAGATTCATCACAAATAACATGAATAGATTCTTCTATGCATAAGGTTCTTTTATTGAAAATTCTATATGCTTTGCTTTGTAATGAATATCCAAGAAAGATAGCTTCATCAGCCTTTGCATCAAATTGCCAAGAGACTCTTTTCCATTGTTTAAAACAAAACATTTACAACCAAAAGCTCTAAGGTGTGAAATGTTTGATTTTCTACCTTTGTATAGTTCATCAGGAGTTTTCTTTAACATAGGCCTTATGAGTAATCTATTTAAAGTGTAGCAAACAATACTCACTACATCAGCCCAAAAAATGTTTTGTCAAATTTTTCTCATTAAGAAGAGTTATTGCTCCTTCTTCAAGGTATCTATTTTTCCTCTCCACAACACCATTTTGCTAAGGTGTTCTTGGAGTTGAAAAATTGTGGTTAATTCCTTTTCTTCATAGAACCTTTCAAAATGCTCATTTTGGAATTCACCACCATGATCACTTCTTATTGAGATAATTTTGCAGCCTTTTTCATTTTGAACAAGCTTGGCTAATTTTCTGAAAGCATCACTCTTGGATTTTAAAAACAAAGTCCATGTGAATCTTGAGTAGTCATCAACTATTACAAGCCCATAGTAATTGCCTCCTAAGCTCATAGTTCTTGAAGGACCAAAAAAATCTATATGAAGCAATTCAGGAGGTCTTGAGGTGGAAACAAAGTTTTTATTTTGAAAAGAGATCTTTGTTTGTTTCCCCTTTTGACAAGCATCACAAAGTTTGTCCACTTCAAACTTATGTTTAGGTAAACCAATGACAATCTTTTCTAATAAGCTTGTTCATGTGATTCATGTTAATGTGACTAGTTCTTCTATGCCACAACCATGATTCATCAATCTTACTTACTAGGCAGTTAATATTATGAATGAATACATGCTCTATAGGAAGCATCAAATATTTTCCCGTTTATTGTTGTCTCCATAAGTGACAAATCCTCCATCCTTTAAAGTCAAATTTGTAAGAATGGACTTGACACCCGTCATGTGTCTAGAGCATTCATAGTCTAAGTACCATAATGATGCTTTAGCTCTAAGACACATCTGCAACAATCGAATCAAGTGACAAAGAAAGGTACCCAATTGAGGTTGGGTCCAAAAGGGTTAGCTATTTTTCTTCTTTTCTTTGAAACCCATATGCAGTCTCCATTAGGCACATAGTGAATGTAACACCCAAAAATTTTGGAAATCACAGTCAATTACTAAGGTAGAATGTTAATGAGAGGCAGTACAAAAATTTAGGGATAAATGACGAAAATACCCCTGAACATTTTGAAAATGGCCAAAATACCCCTAGGTATTTTAGCAAGATATTTTAAGAAGGAAATTTTATACTCTGGGATATTGGAAAAGTGATCAGAATACCCTTAGGGTGATACTTACAGAGATACTCTGAATATTTTTTTGAAATGACGATTTTACCCCTAGGATGAGTAATGAAATTACCAAAATGCCCTTTAGGTCAAAAATGACCAAAATGACTTTAGAAATTGGTGGGCACCTCAGGGTGGGATAAAATATTTTTAGACAACAAATTATCAACATAATTGGTCGCAGAGAACCATAAACAGTAATTTCTAGGAATTTTTGAAATATTTTGGAAAAGAACTTAATCTAGATTAACTTGGACATCAGAAAATTATAAGAGAAGGATGAACATAATCTATGGAGTTTTTTCTTAATTATGGAGGAATAGGTTTCCTAAATAAGTGAGTTTAGTAATTTTACTAATTAAAAACAAATTGGACTAATAAGAACTTAGAAAATTGCTATTAAATAAAATAAAAGGAAAGATTTTTGATTTGGTTCCCTAACTTAAAGCCTAGGCCGTTTGATCTAGGATCAAAGAATAAAGCTTTAAGAAACTTCAAGATTGGACACATGGAGGGCTAAGAAGCTTGAAAATTTTTATTGGTCCAAGTAGAAAGTTAGTCATAAATGCTTAAGATATTTTAAGATGCAAAAGTTTAGCAAAACTAAGGCACCATCCGTATAAAAGCCAAATGGAATTCTCTACAAATTAGAATGGCACGTGAAAATGAGGTAAGGAACAAGGAAAATTCAAGATACAAGACACTTGTAAAGTAAAGAAATATTGGCCAATGGATAGAAACCTAGTGGAAAGCCAAGCAATGATGGCTTAAGGAGATTTTTGTTGAAGAAAATTTCCTCTTGATTCCTTTGGACCCGTGGACGTTTCTACACATTATTTCAAGGATCCCAACGGTAAAAAGTTATATATATGCGATAGGAGTATACCTTTAAAATTTTAAGAAGATCCAACGGTTAACAAATCCAGAATCAATATTTTACTAAAACATGTTTTGAGAATGAAAGAAAAGAACGAAAAATTCTCTAAAACCTAGTAAAGGAAGAAAATTGGTGAAACTTTCCCTAAAAGCTTAGCAATCCACGTGAGAATGAAGAAGCATGAAGAATAATGTGGAAATTGGACACTTGGATGGACAATATTCACTAGCCAATGATAAGAAAACAAGAAGAAAATTAGTAATTAATGCTTAGGATATTTTGAAAGCAAAACTTATCACAAAAGCTAGGCATCATACGGCTAAAACAAAATGGAATGTTGTAACACCCCAAAATTTAGGGAATTACAGACAATTACTAAGAGTAAAATGTTAATGAAAGGCAGTAGAAAATTTAGGGCAAAATGACAAGAACGCCCCTGAAACATTTCAGAAATGACGTTTATGTCCCTAGGATGGAAAATGACAGTTATGCCCCTAGACATTTTTGAAAATGACCAATATATCCTAGATATTTT
>PYAF01000947.1:162909-180743 GCA_007407185.1 Glycine tomentella
TTTGGGCGAGCAGATGAACAGTAGTAGCCGAGCATGGATGATGAATTGAAGATGTGCATGGATGTTGAGTTAAAGATGTGACAAAGATGTTGTAATTTTTATTTTGCTTATGAGATGTATGTGGACTGTTTATTAATGGGCCTGTAATATGGACTGTATTATACTCTAATTTATTGATGGATTTTATTATAATTAAACCGTGAAGAGAGAATTCGTTCATGATATAAACGACTAATAGAATTTGCAAGCAAAGCGAAAAGAAATTTTTATGAAATTTATAACTAAGATAATTCTAATACAAAGTGGACACGAGATTTCATCTAAAATCAATCAAGCACGAGAGAGCAAAGAGAGGCGTTACAGTGAACACCCTGAAATTTCGATAACTGAAAATAGATATTTGGTGTATTTGTTGTGATCGTTTGATTATTTGATTAGTTTAGATTAATTGAAGTGTTATGTGAATTATCCATGCGTAATTGCATGGTATAGATGTCAGGTTATGTGGAGTTGTTGGAGCTGCACTGAAATTGTGTAATTTCGAGTTTGGCCCAAAAACCTGTTTTAGTCAAATCATCATTCTGGATTGGTTAACCGTTGGATCGCCTTCAAATTTTACAAGTAGGTTCCTAACCTACATATATAACATTTGGATTGTCAAAATAACTTCTGGAGGGTGAGAAATTAGTTTTTCACAGAAGCGAAAATTTTAAAATTGGGTCATCTCGCCCAGGCAAATTTTGCTCGCCTGGGCGAGTCAAGACGGTGATAAATACGTACAACAGCCTCTAAATCACGAAAATGGAGCTTCTTCTTCCTCCAAATAACCACCCCACCTCCCACCATCCTCCTCCACCACCCACAACCGCCGGAGACCACCACGAGGCAGCTCCACTTGTTGTTGGACCACCGCACAAAGAGGAACACTTTAATCAGAGTAGAATCTTCAAAAATCTTCTCGATGTTTTGGTAGAGAACGAAGCTTTCAAATCCTTTTTTGTTGATTTCCTTGAGGTAATCTTGGTTTTCTTTGTCTTCTTCTAGCTAGTTTAAGCTTCTCTTAATGTCTCTTGGATTTTGGGTACCGTTATTGGGAGTTTTACACATCCTTTGAAAATGAGATGTTGTAAAAGTCTCATTTTCATGAAATTGATGTCATTTCCATGATCCTTGTTGAGTCCTGGTCACATTGGTGTGATTGGAATTTCAAAATGATGTCTTCTGATGTGAACTCTCAAAACACCATTTAGTCCCTTTTCAATTTGAGTGGGTATTTGACCCCAAATGTTAATTTTGACCTTGCCTTTGAAATGTATACTAAATTATCTTCAATTTGGTATATAGAGCTCTGTGTTCAGACAAGCACGCGTATTCGAAGAATCACAAAACAACACCGCTAGGATGTAACAGGGAGAACTCCTAGTTAGGGAATGGGAGTTTATTGTTTAATTATAATTTTGGTACTGTAGTTGGGGGCCAAGGAGTCCAACTATGAGGATATCTTCTTGTCCCTACTGTGCGATGGTCTTTCAAGAAAAACTAAGTTTTTAACTAATGGAATGTGATGTATTTATGAGTGATGTATGTTTGTTCCTGTGTGTGCTCATTTTCAAGGAAAATGATGTTTTTTACCAATGGGATGCGATGAATTTGCTTGTTGATGGATAAAACTATGATTGATGTTGTTGTTGTAATGATTGGATTTTTGGGAAAAGTCTTAATTACAGAGGAGACTCTGCCCAAAATTTTATAATGCGTCCTCCTATTCAATTATTTATTAAAGTTTAAATGGGCATAAAAGTGTGTTTTCTATATTGTAGTCCTTCTCTTTAATTTAGAATTTTCTTAAAATACCAGTCTCATGGTAATATGGGTTGTGGATGGATGAGGTGATATTGATGTCATTGATAATGTTGAAATAAGATGTTATTAATGAGTTGGTGATGATTGAATGATATAATGATGATGTGGTTTATGATGTTTAAATGAGATAATGTTAATATGGTTGATAATGTTGAAATGAGATGATATTGGTGTGATGATGATGTTGAAATGAAATGACGTTGATGTTATTGATGACATTGAGATGACATGATGTAGATATTGATAATGACATTGATGAGAAATAATATTGATGTTAACAATGTCATTGTGTGATGTGGATATACATGAATACCATGGGGTGCCTGATTGGATAACCTTGCAAGGGTGGATTTATGAATTTTAAGCATCCTAAGAGAGAATCGGATTGTTTAAAATTTTGGTCCCGAGCTATCCATAGTCAATGCATTGATGATGCCTATGGTTGTATATTGTGCATGTCCACGTGGGGAACATTGACCGGTTGGATAACCTTGCGAGGGTGGGTTTACGAATTTTAAGCATCCTAAGAGAGAATGAGATTGTTTAAAATTCTAGTCCCTATCTATCCATGGTCAGTGTATCGGTGATGTTGTGTATGTACATAGGGGGTGCATGACTGGATAACCTTGCGAGGGTGGGTTTACGAATTTTAAGCATCCCAACAGAGAAATGGATTATTTAAAATTCTGATCCCTATCTATCCATGGTCATTGCATTGATGGCGCCCATTTTCATACTTCATACTTCATGGATGGAAATATAATGGTGGCAGTATGTACTGGGGTACTAGGGGGCATCACTCTGTTTGGAACTACCTTGTGACTCAAGGCTGATCACCGTGGGGGGGAGCGACCAGTGCACGACAGGGTGATCTCGACTAGTTACTGCATCATTTTCCTGAGAGAGGTATTTCCATGAGGATGGTACCACATTGCATGTTGAGTGATGGGTCAAATGCATACATCATTCTGAATATGATTGTTTGAGTTGTGGAATGTATTGGATGATTGTTCTTGTTGAATGTGTAATGGAATGATGGGTTTCTGGTAATAATTTTGGTTATTTGTGTTGTCTTTTTCCAACTACTGTTATCTAATGCTTGTTGGTTTTATATAATAAACCCATCCTTGCATTTGTTGTACTGTGTGGTTAGTACCTGTGATGATCGCGAACTTTCATTCGTGGGAGCAGATGAGCCACAGTAGGTGACCTTGGAGAGAGATTCTTTTTGTTGGAGCTGCCAAGCCGACGTGATGATGTTGGAATTCTTTTTGGGAAAGAGTTGTGTTTTGTTAGTCAACTCTTTCTTAGTTAGTTCTTTTATTCTTTTTGTTGGTCATTTAAGATTCCAAGTGTAAATATATGTAAAATCAAATTAAGTTTTGATATGTAAATGATATGTACTGGTTCAATATATGCATACATATGTATAATAATGGTATTATCGCGAAAAGAATTTATTACCATTTTCATAATCAAATTAATGGAGTTTTCATATAAAAATTGAAATTGCACGATCTAGAGTTAGTGATGTCGTAGTGATGAGGCGGGTCGTTACATTGGTGGTATTAGAGCAGGTCGAACCTTTTTCGGCCTGTGAGTTATGAGTCTGTTGTGTTTCTCTGTGCATGTTGTATTGCTTGTTGAATGTCTGATGTTTGGAGTAATAGACTGTTTTATGGTTGATTGAGTTGTTTGTGTTTGAGATTGGCTTACATTGTTGTGATGCATATGTTAAGGAGGTTTATTGGTGTGGTAATGATATGTTTGTATTCCTAATGTCTGTTATACCATGAGTACCAATGCCTTTGCATGAGTTATCAGACTAGTCATTTGGATAATTCATGAAGTGCAAAGGAACATTATGGCAAGCAGTCAAGAATAACAAGAGTGAATAATAGGTGTTAATGTCTCAAGAGAACTGTTGTAAAGAAGTGATTTCTCAAGGCATCAACTCTTAAGAGTAATGGAGTAGGGACTTAAGATAGGTATAGAATTGCTTTATTTCTTTTTCTTGTGTGTATCCCTTCTATGTTTTCACTTCTTGGTGTGCGCAAGAAGTTATGGCTGGTAGGAATGACTGTGTAATAGTTGATGTTCTCCAAGCTTTGAGGCTGAAGGTCAAGCTGTGACCTAGGAAACCTTCAAGAAGGTATTTATGGAGAAATGCTTTCCTAAAGATGTTAGAAACAAGGAAGAATATGGGATTCCGTTACTTGTGCTATTCAATTCTGGTGCAACTTATTCGTTTATATCTTGTTTGTGTGTAGAGAAACTTAAACTTTTTGTGTCTTCTTTGAATGATGAGCTAGTGGTTGAGATCCCAACTAGTGAGACTATTTTGACTTCTGATGGGTGTTTAAATTGTCTTATAGAAATTTCTGATAGAAAATTTTGTGTTGATCTGATTTGTTTGCCTCTCAGCCAAATTAATGTTATTCTTGGTATGAACTGGTTATTTTCTAACCATGTTTTGTTAAACTGTTTTGATAAAACTGTGGTGTTTGGTGATTCTTAGGTGAGTAATAATGAGATGTTTATCTCTGCCAACCAAATTGTGACATCTTTGAAAGAAAATGCTCAAGTATACATGATCTTGTCTAACCTAGAAGGAAATACCAAGGTTTCTCTAGGTGACCTCCGTGTTGTTATTGAGTTTCCATGAGTGTTTCCTAAGGATATATTTGGCCCACCGCCTGAGAAAGAGATAAAGTTTTATATCGATTTTGTACCTGGTGCTGGACCTATATCCCGTAGCCCCTTATAGGATGTCTCCTATAGAGTTAGTCGAGCTTAAGAAACAACTAGGAGAGTTGTTGGATAACCAGTTTGTGAGACCTAGTGTGTCTCCATGAGGAGCACCAGTGTTGCTAGTAAAGAAGAAAGATGGGACCATGAGGTTGTGTGTAGATTACCATCAATCGAATAAAGTGACAATTAAAAACAAGTATCCTTTGCCTAAAATAGATGACCTTATGGACCAGCTGGTAGGAGCTTGTGTGTTTAGCAAGATAGACCTTAAGTTAGGTTACCATCAGATCTGGGTAAAGTCTGAGGATATTTCGAAGACTGCTTTTAGGACCCGTTATGGTCACTACGAGTATTTAGTTATGCCCTTCAGTGTGACTAATGCTTCTGGTGTGTTTATAGATTATATGAACAGGACCTTTCATCCCTATCTTGATAGTTTTGTGGTAGTATTCATAGATGATATTTTGGTGTACTCTAAGACTAGAGAGGAGCATGAGGAGCACTTAAGGATTGTGTTGCAAACCCTTAAGGACCAACAACTTTATGCTAAGTTGTCCAAGTGTGAGTTTTTGTTACAGTAAGTGATTTTCCTAGGACATGTGATATCCCAAGGTGATATAGTTGTAAACCCTTCTAAGGTAAAAGTTGTTCTTAAGTGGGAAAGCCCCAAGTCTGTGTTTGAGATTAGGAGTTTTCTAGGTTTAGCAGGATACTACCGAAGATTCATAGAAGGTTTCACTAAGTTAGCCTTGCCTTTAACCAAGCTAACTCGTAAGGGTCAAGTTTTTGTGTGGGATGCCAGGTGTGAGCATAGTTTCCAAACCCTTAAGGAAAAGCTAACAACTGCACCTGTGTTAGTTTTGCCTAACCCAAAAGAACCCTTTGAGGTGTATTGTGATGCATCAAAAATAGGTTTAGGAGGAGTGCTGATGCAGAATGGTCAAGTAGTGGCCTATGCTTCTAGACAACTCAAGACGCATGAAAGGAATTATCATACCCATGATTTGGAGTTAGCTGTCGTAGTGTTTGCTCTTAAGATATGGAGGCACTACCTTTTTGGCACTATGTTTGAAGTGTTTAGTGATCACAAAAGCCTTAAATATCTATTTAGCTCCAGAGGGTTGAAGATGCATTAGAGGAGATGGTTAGAGTTTCTTAAGGACTATGATTTTGAGCTTAGCTATCATCCTGGCAAATCAATGTAGTGGCTGATGCTTTGAATAGGAAATCCTTGCATGTATTTGCTTTGATGGCTAGGGAATTGGATCTATTAGAACAGTTTAGGGATCTTAGCCTTGCGTGTGAGGTTGTCCCTAACAGTGTGAGACTAGGGGCTTTGAGGATTACTAGCAGTTTGCTAGGAGAGATCAAAGAGGGCCAGAAGTCTGATCCTTTTGGTGTACTCCAAAGGTGTTAGCTACTTTCTTCTTCTTTTGCACCCAAATACATTCTCCATTAGGCACATAATATTTTCTAGCATAGCATTTAAAAGATGTATGCCCTTTCTTCATGCAATAGGTACAAGTTATAGCTTTTGATGAATTCCTAAAGTAAGTATTTTGATTGATCTTTGAATCATAGAAATTCCTTTGATTCTTCTGTTTTGGTGGTACAAATATGGTTTTGCCAAATGATTTTGAACTTTGTTTGTATCCCAAACCAGAAGTATCTCCAGCATATTTCTGTATACTTATCATTTCAACAAAGTTGTATCTTCCTCTATAAAGCTTTCTCAAAAGATCAATCAAATCACTATTTTAGATAGTAGTACCATGTACTTTTCACCTTGACTTCTTTTGAAATCATCAAACTATTTTTGTAACAGTATTTATCTAGCTTTCTCCTTGACTTCTTGGTGTGCTATTCAGATTTGATATGTCCAGGCTTTCCACATTCAAAGTAAGTGTAGTTGGTAGAGGTGTTGTTGTTTTTGTCATTTTTCCTGTTAAACTTTGTAAACTTTCTATTCTTGTTCCTTCTCATGAATTTGCTGAACTTTTTGACAATTAGATTCATGTTGTCATCTTCATCTTCTTCACTTGAATCTTCTTCTGGCTCAACTTTAGAGGATGTAATTGTCAAGACTATGCTTTTGTGTTTCTTTTTTGCATCTTTTGCATTGGTTAGTTGTGACATTTCAAGTTCATATTCAAGTAGCTTACCAAACAGTGCAGCCATGAACATCTTAGACAAGTCTTTGGATTCCTTGATTGCTGTAACTTTTGGTTGCCATGGTCTTGTTAGACACTTTAGCATTTTGATGTTCAATTCCTCAACATCAAAATTCTTTCCAGGACCAAGAAGATGATTGACAATATGTGTGAATCTTGTTTGCAACTGATATATGTTTTCAGTATTGCTAATCTTGAACATCTCATATTCATGAATCAAAGCATGCTTCCTTGATCTCCTTACTTCACCTGTTCCATCATGAGTTACTTCCCACATCTCACACATTTCTTTTGTACTTCTGCATCTTAGTTCTAAAAAATTTACCACAAGTCAAAGTAGATGTAATCATGTTTTTAGCTTTAAAGTCATATTGCACAACTCTTTTTTTTTGCATCTGTCATCTCATCCCATTTTTTGGGAATCAATTTATTATCAACGGTTTTCATTTGAAATAAAAGACCTTTCTCAATGGCATTCTAAGCTCCAGGATCATTGGATTGAATAAAAATCTGCATTTGATTTTTCCAAAAACTAAAATGCTCACCCTCAAACATTGGTGGACGATTGAGAGAAGCTCCCTCTCTAAAAGTTATTTGAGTAGTATTCATTTTTAAAACATCTCTTGATACCAATTTAAAATATAATGAACATTATTCATATAAACCAAGAGAGGGGTGAATTGGTTTAAAACAGATATTTAAAATTTTACTTAAAACAATTTGTGGAATTTGTAATCTGGATTGTATCACTTATAATCTTTTTAAAACCAGAACTTTTCTTCCAACCAAGATCACCCTTGTAATGCAATCAATGCCAGAAAATATGTCTTGTTGATAATTTCTTGATTACCCAAAAGCAAATAATGAGCAATGTACAAAATTAGAATAAAAGACTCAAAGATCTATACTGATTCACCTCACAACCTTGGAGGCTACATCCAGTGACTTCCAACCAACTCCTAGTTAGAGATTTCACTAAAACAAATATAATTCTTTACAAGCTATTACAATAGATCTCTCTTCTCAAACCCAGACAAAGAATCAAAATCTAAACCCTATAGATTTCTTAAGATCAACAACCAGAGAACACTACTCTGTTCTACCCTCTAGAGAACCCTTCTCTAGAAACAGCTTTAAAGAAACTAGTTGCTCTTAGGAAACTATACAAACTTTTAAATAAACAAAAAGAACTATCACAGTCTAGAGTTCAAGAAAGATATCACCTCATGATCCTTAGCATATGAATGAGATGAATGTAACCAATCAAACAAAGTTTGAATGAATGAATTGAAGAGAACAACTTTCTTGAAGACTCTTGTTAAAACTTTTCTCAAAACTTCATCATCAATGAATAGTGAATCTTAAGTTTTGATGTACAATGTTATTCACTCAGAATTAACTTTTTCTCAACTTCTAAAGCTTTGGGAGTATTGGATATCATAGAAATGAATTCTAAAAACTTATTAAAACAATAGACCCATAAGCTTTTTATAGAAAAATAGTTTTAACATAATGTAATTGATTAAATCACAAGTGTGATCGATTAATTCAACAAATGTAATCGATTAATACATCATTTAGTCGATTAATCTGTTCTTAACCTTTCTGGAAATCT
This sequence comes from Glycine tomentella, assembly GCA_007407185.1. Lineage (NCBI taxonomy): Eukaryota > Viridiplantae > Streptophyta > Magnoliopsida > Fabales > Fabaceae > Glycine > Glycine tomentella. Next base: position 171,310 of record PYAF01000947.1, read on the forward strand.
TTCACGAACAATTTAATTGATTAATACGTGATGTAATCGATTAAAGCAGACTGTATTGAATGTGAAACAATGAATAATAATCGATTGCAAGATACTGGTAATCGATTAATCTAGCAATGCTCAAAATATGAAAATAGCATATGTAATCAATTATGATTACCAATCTTTCTTGATCACTTCTTTAAGCACTAGCTTGAGAAATCCTTCAATCCTTGAGTATCAAGACTAAAAACTCAAGTAAATCATCATGACACTCAACACAATTGATTATCTCACTAATTTTAGATTTGGGTACACTTGAGAGTTTTAGAGAATGTATTTCACAAAGTATGCACGAGTGACTTTTCTTATTCCAACTTTTTTCTACTCAGACTCAGCTTCTCTATTTATAAAAAAACTGTTTTAACTAACTATAATCGATTATTTCTTCAATGTAATCAATTATTTTAACTATATTAATCAATTATTTTATCTATATAATCGATTAAAGTGTTCATCAGAAATCTGGAAATCTGTCACGAACAAAATAATCGATTAATTCTCCTTGTAATCGATTAAGTCAGATAAAAAAGTTTTTCAATGCACATTAGTAATCAATTAATTTCCCATTTAATAGATTAACATAGATCATGTCTAAAACTTAACAATGCATATTTAATCGATTACGAATATCTGGAAATCGATTAAACCAGATAAACATGCTGTGTAAAATTATGCAGAACCTTATGTAATCGATTATTTCCCAAGATAATCGATTATCACAGGAAATTCCTTATCCCGTGTGAAGCTTGTTTAATTGATTACGAACTAGTGGTAATCGATTAAAGTGTTCATAAGGCATTTTCCAGAAATCATACACATGCCTGTAATCGATTATTTCCCAAGATAATCGATTAAAGCAGTGAATAATTGTTTTATACAATTCCTAATGCCTTTAAGAATTTCTATCAATTTTCTTATTACCATATGATTAATTCCTATCATATGAATGTATGAATACATGAATTTATCAATAGCCAATGAGGATTATAAAGCTTTATCACTTGAACCAAGCTTAAACACAATTACATATGCCATCAAATTGATTGGGCATGTAAAATATCAAAACTCATTAACTTCAATCATCTTTGAATCCTTTGCTTCAGCTTCTTTGATTCTAACAATCTCCCCCTTTTTGATTTTGAGCATACCAAATACTTTATTAATGAAACATACTCTTTGACTTCAATGAAGAGATGTATGATCTAAAAAATTCTCAGCTTTTTGCAAGGATCAAGCATTATCATATCATGATTGAAAAACATTCATTCAAATTTTCATTAGGCATTTTTACATTATCTCCCCCTGAGTTGAATGATCATTATCAGAGCATCATTTCATTTTTACTACTCCCCCCTATTTGGCAAATCAAATTCAAAAATGGAATTAAAGCATTCAAATAGAAAGAGAAATTGAATGTGCTTCATTAATCATTGAAATAAAACACTTACAAACATAAAGTAAACACTTAAACCAAGCTGAAAAACACAAACTCAAAACATAACACAAACTTAAAATGAGACTAGAACAAAGAGACTAATCTAAATCCCTAGATTCATCCCTAAACATTTTGGATTCCATGTTCTTTACCATAGTCTTAAGTTCTTCTAATGAAGAATTAACTTCATCTCTATGTTCATGATGTAGTGAGAATAATGCATCCATCTTTTGGATCATTAAAGATTCAAATTGAGAGTATTGAGGCTCAGATGGTGCAGCTTCTTCTGTTTCTTCTCCAGCATCTCCATTAAGATTTCCTTCATCATCTTCCTCTTCACCTTCCTCTTAAGCCAAAGGAACTGGTTGACCTGCCATTTGCCAACCATATGGTGTCTTCACCATTCTGAGCTTGGTGAGGTGCTTTTTCTTGATTTAACTGTTGCTTGAATTCGTGTGATCCATGACTTCATTGGATACATCCACTTGAAAGTAATCAATGAATCTTGAAACTAATACAACATAAGGAAAAAGGTAATTTACCAATCTCTTGGATTTCTGCATTATCTCTTGAAGAATAAGAATCCAATTTAGCTTGATTCCATTCTTTAATCCATAAACAACTTGGAGATTATCATCAGTGGCTTGTATATAGTTGGTGGGTCTTGGAGTGAGGATATAGGTGATGATGTAGTGTAGGAGCCTATCTTCATGTGTCATAGGTCCAGTGCTTAATCTTAGCCTAAGATTCATATGAGGGTCAATGAGCATACCTCTATAGGTTTTCATTTTGTTGTAACCTTCAGCTTCTTCGTCAAACCTTCTTTCTCCATCAAAGGAGATCCCAGCTACTTCCTGCCAAATTTTTGGAGTAATCTCCATAGCTACTCCACTCACTTGGGTGAGGATAGTTCCATGCACAAAGATTTTGGCACAGGTATAAAAGACTTTTACCAAGTCTGGGTAATAAGTCCCTTGCATTTCAACAAATTTAGTTAGACCTTGTTGTTCTAACATATAAGGGAAATTAAATCCTTATTCGATGAACCATCCAAAGTTCAAGAACTTTGGAGGGCATAGTAACTTGGTAGCATTGAACTGAAGATAGTTCATTTTGTCAGCTTCCTTGGTGAACCAGTGATCAAGTCTGCTGATCACAGGGTTTGAGGATTGAGCTTGAGCTTTCCTCTTTGAGGTTTTAGCCCTTTTGGAGGTAGACATTTTGAGAGAACAATAGAGCACGAATTAGAGAAATAGGAAGAGAAGAGAAGTTCTGTTTAGAACTTATGAAGCTAAATGGTGTTAGAACAAGAGTATAGAGACAAAGGATAGCAGATGCAAGGCTTGAAGGTGTGAATTTTCAAGTCTCAAAAGGTCTCTTTTTATAGGCAATTTGGATATAATGGGCAGTTGTTAATTCAAAAATATAGTTGTTGTGACCATTAACCACAAACATTAAGGCTTAGATTCTATCAAATTGTGGTTTATTGCAGTTAGGCAGTTTCAAAACTGTCAGATTTTTGCAGTAACCAATTAAATAATTGATTATATTACTATGTAATCGATTATTTCATTCAAAATTATAATCTAAGAAATGAAGTAATCAATTACAATACAGGGGTAATCAATTATTTTAGCATAGGTTGTTTATAGAAGAAGAAGTGCAATCGATTATAATTGGAGATAATCGATTAAAACATAGTGAAATAGAGTTTACAGGCATGTATGACTCAAATAATCGATTAATCCGATCAAGTAATCGATTATTCCAGACAAGTTTAAAATTTGGGAAACATCCTGAAACACATGTAATCGATTATGTCATCTTTTTAATCAATTATTCCAGAGCAAACTTGATTTTTCATAAACTCGAGTAGTGAATAATCTATTATTTCGATGGTTTAATCGATTACAACAGCCTTGATTCATTTATATAGAAGCATCAGATGAGCAAATAATCGATTAAGGTTTTGTGGTAATCAATTATATCAGCTTTTTTAACAAACATACTCAAATTTAGCAGCATCTAGCATGTATTCAATTTCTAATTGAGTTAATTGTTTTCACACAATATTTAAGCAAGTCATTTAAAGAGTGATAAACACAGGAATGTCAATCAACATATACTAGATTCATCTAATATACCAAGCATGTTTCTTAAAGTAAAAACCTATCTCTATCTAAGGGTTTGGTAAATATATCAGCTAATTGTTTGTTACTTTCAACAAATTCAATTTTAATATTACCTTTTTGCACATGGTCTCTGATGAAATGATGTTTGATTTCTATGTGTTTTGTTCTGGAATGCATGATTGGATTCTTGGAGATATTTATAGCACTTGTATTATCACATAAAAGAGGAATGTGTTGAAGTTCCACACCAAAACCTTGGAGTTGTTGCTTCAACCATAAGCTTTGAGCACAACAACTTCCAGCTGATATGTACTCAGCTTCAGCTGTTGACAAGGCTACACATGATTGCTTTTTGCAATGCCAAGAGATTAAAGAGCTTCCCAATAAATGACAAGTACCACTTGTGGTCTTTCTATCCAATTTGCATCCTACAAAATTAGAGTAAGAGAATCCTATTAAGCTGATAGTTGTACCTTTTGGATACCAAAGCCCCACTTTTGGGGTAGACTTTAGATACTTTAAGATCCTTTTTACTATTGTTAGATGAGACTCTTTAGAATTGGCTTGATATCTAGCACACAAGCAAACACCTAGCATAATGTCAGGTCTACTTGTTGTAAGATAAAGCAATGATCCTATCGTTCCTCTATATATTGACTCATCAACTCTTTTCCCTTTTTCATCTGAATCTAAATAGGTAGAAGTTGCCATTGGTGTTGTTGCAGCTTTGCAATTCTCCATGTCAAACTTCTTTAACATTTCCATGCAATATTTTTGATTGGCAAAGGAAAGCCCCATTCTTCATTTGCTAAACTTGTAATCCTAGGAAGAATGTGAGCTCTCCCATCATTGACATTTCAAACTCTTTCTTCATTCTAGCAATTATGTTGTCTAATGATAAATCTCTTGTGGTCCTCCAATCTTTGTGTTTAGGTGTGGTTGCTTCTTGATTGGTGTCTAGTTGTGCTTCATCTTCTTCTTGTTTGTTAACTTCAATAGGCTGCTATTTTTCCTCTTTTGTTTCTGCATCATTATCACTTAAAACTTCTTCTAGAGATGGGTTAGATTCATCACATACAATATGTGCAGATTCTTCAACACACAAGGTTCTCTTGTTAAAGATTCTATAGGCCTTACTTTGCAAGGAATATCCAAGAAAGATGGCTTCATCAGCTTTTGAATCAAACTTACAAAGATTATCTTTAGCATTGTTTAAAAAAAATACATTTATAGCCGAATACTTTGAAGTGAGAAATGTTTGGTTTTCTTCCTTTATAGATTTCATAAGGGGTTTTCTTCAAACAAGGCCTTATGAGAATTCTATTCAAGGTGTAGTAAACAGTGCTCACTGCATCAGCCCAAAAATGCTTAGGTAATTTTGTTTCATTTAGAAGAGTCCTTGCTCCTTCTTTAAGTGATTTGTTTTTCCTCTCCACAACACCATTTTGTTGAGGTGTTCTTGGAGCTGAAAATTTGTGATTAATTCCAAAATCTTCACATAACTTTTAAAAATGTTCATTTTGGAATTCACCACCATGGTCACTTCTAATTGAAACAATATTACAGCCTTTTTCATTTTGAATTAATTTGGCTAATTTCTTAAAAGTTGTGAATGCTTGGCTTTTAGATCTATTGAACAATGTCCAAGTGTATCTAGAATAGTTATCTACAATAACAAAGCCATAGTAGTTTCCTCTTATGCTCATAGTTCTTGAAGGACCAAATAAGTCCATGTGAAGCAATTCAAGAGGTCTAGAAGTAGAAACCATGTTCTTACTTTGGAAAGAATTTTTTGTTTGCTTTCCTCTTTGATATGCTTCACAAATTTTATCCTTCTCAAACTTAAGCTTAGGTAGACCAATTACTAAGTCCTTTCTTACTAGCTTGTTGAGATGATGCATGTTAATATGAGATGTTCTTCTATGCCATAACCATGTCTCATTAACTTTACTCATTAAGCAATCAGTTTTATTTATGAATGCATGGTCAATGGATAGAACATAAATGTTACCCTTCCTTTTGCCAATATTTTGGTGGTTAAACTGTCTCCTATGTTGCCTTGCCCAATAATTCTGCCTTTATTGTTGTCCCCATACGTAACATATCCTCCTTCTTGAAGTACTACATCTGTGAGCATGGATATTTCCCCTGTCATGTGTCTAGAGCATCCACTATCTAGGTACCATATTGATGATTTTGCTCTAAGACACATCTGCACAAATCAAATTAAGAAGTGAAAAAGGTCCCCAATTTGAGTTGGGTCCAAAGGGGTTAGTTGTTTTCTTTCTTTTCTAAACCCATATGCATTCTCCATTTAGAACATAAAATCTTCCAGCAAAGCACTTATAAGATGTATGACCTTTTAACATATAATAATTGCAAGTAGGAGATTTTGATGATTTAGCATAAGAAAATCTATGATAGGTGTAACACCCCAAAATTTCATAACTATAGTTCAATAGATATTTATGAAAAGTCTTAAGTTAGGAAATATTTGATTATATGGATAAAATATCAATTAGAGACATTACAGAAGTGTTTGGGAAAAAATAACCATATTTTCCTTACTGTAAATTTGAAATGACGGAAATGCCCTTGAGGGTAAAATGACGAAAATGCCCTTGGATATTTTGAAAATTACAAAAATGCCCTAGATATTTTAGAAAGATATTTTAGAATGGAAACTTACATAATTGCCCTTGAATATTTTGGAAATGACAAGAACACCCTTAGATATTTTGTGATCGAAATGACAATTATGCCCCTAGGATGAAAGATGAATTTACCATAATACCCTTCAGACCAGAAATGATCAGATATTCTTAGGAATTTTGTGAGTACCTGATGGGAAATACAAAGATGGAAATACAAGAATACTCTTAGATAACAGATTATCAAAATAGTTCGTGACAGAAAACCATAAGTGGAATTAGGTTTTTTCTTAAGTATCCAATGATATAAAAGGAAGAAAACTTATGTTCCCCTCCCTAGGTGTGAAGAGCATGTGTAGAACCATGTAGAAAGTGGGAGAATATTCATGAAAACCACTCATAAAAGTAAAGCCATGTGATGAATACAAGTGTTAGGACACTTGTAAGGCACATGCTGAAGATTTTCCCTCTACATTTATGCGAAGCTTGGAAAATAATGGTGAAGCTTCATGATTTTGCCAACTCAAAGGGACACTTGGAAGAAGATTAAGAGAAGGCTTCATGAATCAAACAAGTGTCAAGACAATTGTATGGTGTAGATTTAGTTTAAGTAGATTTTTCTTAAAAGGCAAAAATCTTATCTTGTCCCTTTGGCAGAACACGTGGATAGTTCTAGACATTATTTCAATGATCCCAACGGTCAAAAGTTATATATGTGAGATAGGAGTATACGTTTAAAATTTTAAGGAGATCCAATGGTTAACGAATCTAGAATTAATATTTTACTAAAACAGGTTTTGGGAAAATTCAAGAAATGAAGAAAAGCACGAAATTCCCTTAAAAGCTTGGCTATTCCACGTGAAGAAGAAGGAAATTGGTGAAATTTGCTCTCCAAGCAAGCTAGGGCATGTGTACCATCAAGAAGAATGGAGAGGTCTTGAGAAAAATCAAGATAAAGGACACTTGGATGGTGGAAAAGCTAGGATACATGCCATTGGTCCATTTGTAAAGTAAGGTAATAATGAACTAAGAAGATTTTTGTAGCCAAAACCCTATATAAAGGATGAAGTGGACCAAAAATGAAGGCAAGCTTGGCCAAGGAATGTACGTGTAACACCATTTTAAATCCCTTCCATCTTTTCATTTTCCAAATTCTACATTTTTCACCCTTCCACTTTCAAAGAATAAAAGTATAAGACAAACCCTAGCACCTTGAAGCTTCACGTGAGATCTAGGAACTTTAGGAGGAAGTTTATCAAGTTTTTAAGAAGAAAGAACAAGGTATGTATAGGGGAGTTTATGCTAAATATAGTTTAAGTGTTACTTTGTTTAAGTGACGATTTGTTTGAATAAGTGTTTGAATCTTGTGAAATATATATATAAGAAGTTGTTGGATTTGAATTATTTTTGCATGGTTGAGTGCTTTAGTAAAAATTATGTATTATTCTCTGTGTTGTTGAGTGTTTCTATGAAAGCACACCATGTGTTTGATAAAATGTTTTAAATAGACAAAGATGGTTTAAGTATTGTTTTGATTTGGAATATTTGTGTTATGAATATTTATGGATTTCATGAATTCTTATGAAGCTTTATGATAAATATAGTTTAAGAATTGTTAGTGTAAACAAGCGCTTGAGTTTTGGTGTATTTTGACTTGTTTTTGAGAAATTTATGGAATTGAACTATGGTTGTATGCTTGAGTGCTTTTATAAAGTTTTATGTGATCAGTGGAAGAAGCTTTACATGTTGAACTCTGTGTTAGTTCCATGTTGAAAATTTGAACATATGAAATATAAAGTGAAGAGTAACATTGAAGAGTAAATATGAGATAAAAAGAGATTCATTTATGCATATTTCATCTGCATATGCCTGGCGAGGGCTAGTCCGTGAAGAGAAGATGTGTTAGATAGCTTAACTGAGTCCATGCGTTCAGACAAGAGAAGTCTGAGCTAGGGGTAGTGGCAGTGAGGACCACACCACCATGATGATCACATGGGTGGAGGTGACCTTCCTATTTGCAACACTAACCTACCCTGACTGAATGGATAAGTTCTGTGCCACAGAGAGAGAGTGGGGCTATCTTGACTATGGTACCAATTGATGAGAATCTGAAAGAGATTCATGCATCATATAAAGAAGATGAGCATGCATCACATGATGAGTATGTTGTATGATTATCTGTATGCTGTATACACTGTGTGACTTGAACTATGTTTATCATAGACTTACCCTATTTTTGTCTCTGTGGTTGACACCTGTGATGACCCCAATTTATTTGGGCGAGCAGAGGAACAGTGAAGCTTAAACAATGGATGGTTATGAAGAAGATGTGATGAGGAAGCTTGGATTGCTTGTATTTTGTGTTTTTGTGTTTATGCTGATAATATGTAATTTGTACTAGACTTTGGATCAGTCAATGGGCTTGTATTTTGGACTGTATTATGTTAAACTGTATTTTGTACAATATATTATTTTGTTTTGAACTTAAAAATGTTTGATGATAATTAATTCATTTAGAATTAATCTAGGAAAAGGAGAAAAGGAGATTTTATAGAATAAAACAATTTCTTTATACAAAGGTTAATAAGCGAAATTAATACCTTTCACATGAATTATTTTAAGCAAGAACAAAAGAATTTTCCGTGAAATTTATAACTAAGATAATTTTAATGCAAGTGGAGAAGAAATTTCATTCAAAATAAATGAAATACAAGATAGTAAAACGAAGCGTTACAATAGGCATTTGGTTGATTGTGTTGTCTATGGTACTTACGTTTTGGAGGTACAAACACAATTTTGCCTTTAGTTTTAGCTCCATGTTTATATCCCAAGCCATAAGTATCACCAGCAAGTTTTTAGACACTTAGCATTTCATCTAAGTTACATTTGCCTCTACAATACTTCCTTAGCAAATCAACCAAATAACTAATTTCAGTTTGAAAAGCCATATTTTCTTTAGCTTTGCTTATCTTGTACTTGTTGATTTGAAGGAATGCTGAACTAAGGAGGAGTTTTTTAAAGATTAAAGAACTTGGAATAGTTTTGGCTTTCAACATGTTTGAAGGTTTGAAGGCTTGAAGATCAAATTTATGATTCAATGTAAAAGGAAAAGAAGCCTTCTGTTGATCCAAGTTTCTATATGTTTTTCATTAATAATCATTCATGCATTACATC
>PYAF01000947.1:180843-212916 GCA_007407185.1 Glycine tomentella
TTCTGAAAGTTAATTTGGTTGTTAAGGCATTACAAATCTTGGAGGGTGTTTGAATAAAGTTTTCTTCATTGGTTTTTGATAAAGATCCAAAGGGAAATTAAACTCTGATATTTTACTTGGAAAGAAATTTTGAATTTACCAAGGCTAACCAATTCACCCCCCCTCTTGGTTAAGTGTGAAGTGTTCCTTCATTTTAACAGTACTCATCAAATTCTTTCTGCAATTTATTGCATTTATCAACCTTAGAAGTGGCTAAGAAGCATGCACATCCATTTTCCTTGTAACTTGAAAGAAATGTGTCATGTTCCTCATTCAATTTACAATGTTTTTCTTGTAATTCAGCAAGCTTGGATACATGTCATCTTAAGCTACCCTTAAGCTTGTTGTTTGTTATTGCAAGTTTTTGAGCTTCACTATACATCTCATGAAAAACATCAAACACATTTTCAAATTCAGAATTTACCTCAGATTCTATGTTTGATGTTTCTTCTTCTTCACAAACGGTAGATGTAAGGCATAGGTGAGCTTTAACTTCTTTTTCTGATGAGGATTCAGAACTTGTGGATTCATTGTTCTCCCAAGCAATGTAGGCTTTTCTAGGCTTTCCATCCCTTTTTGATCTCATCTTAGTTTGTGGCTTCTTTGCTAGTGAGGGGCATTCAGACTTTATGTGACCTTGCTTTCCACATTCATTGTCAAAGATTAAAAAAGATCTTGAGCAAATTACATGAACCAGCTCTTGATGCCAATTGAAAATACAATGAACACTTATGCAAATAAACCAAGAGGGGGGTGAATTGGTTTTACCTCAGAGTTTTAAAATTTCCTTTCAAAATATGTAACAGTGGAAGACTTTACAAAGATCATATCTATTTAAAACCAACTAGAAATCAAATCACTTCATCAATCCAATTACTCTTGTGCAGCAACCAAGTTTATATGATGAACAAATTCTATACTTCAAGAATTTAAATGAAATATAAACTGAAATTAAATGCACACAAGTTTTATACTGGTTCACCTCTCAACCCCAGAGGTTACATCCAGTTTTCTTCCAACCAAATCTTGGTTAGGGTTCCACTATAACAAATATTTGTTCTTTACAAGCTTACAAATGATCTCTCTTACCTCCCTAGGAAAAATTTAAAATCTACTTCCTATAGACTTTTCAAAAGACCAAGAACCAGAGATCCCCTCTTTGTTCTTCCCTTTAGAAACCCTTTCTAGAAAAAGCTTTAAAGAAACCAAATATTATATGGAAATTACAGAACAATCAAACAGAAAATATTAACCAAACTCAAGCTTCAGGTACAAGAAGGATATCTTCTTATAATCCTCAGTATTTACAATGATATGAATGATTCAATCAACCTGAGATTATATGCAAAAGATGACTACCAATCTTTCTTGATCACTTCTTTAAGCACTAGCTTGAGAAATCCTTCAATCCTTGAGTATTAAGACTAAAAACTCAAGTAAATCATCATGACACTCAACACAATTGATTATCTCACTAATTTCATACTTGGGTACACTTGACAGCTTTAGAGAATGTATTTCACAAAGTATGCACGAGTGACTTTGTTAGAGTCAAGAAGCTGAAGCAAAGGATTTCAAGTTGAAGAAACAAATGGTTTTGATGTTTTACATGCCCAATCTTAATTGATGGCATTTGTAATTTGTTTCTGAGCTTGGTCAATCAAGATAAAGCTTTATAATCCTCTATAGTCATGCATTCATACATTCATATAATGAGAATTAATCATATAGAGTTAATCAATCAAGTAATGATTCATAAAGGCTATTAGAAATTGTGTAAAACAATTTCTCACTGCTTTAATCAATTACTTTGGTAAAATAATCGATTACAGGCTTGTGTTGGTTTCTGGTAAAATCCTTATGAACATTTTAATCGATTACCACTTAATCGTAATCGATTAAATAAGCTCTTCATAGTTTTTGGAACTTCTTGTGATAATCGATGATTTGGGTATTTAATCGATTACCAGAGCTTCTGCATAATGTTTCACAGCATGTTCATCTAGTTTAATCGATTACCAGATATTCGTAATCGATTAAATGTGCATTGTCAAGTTTTAGGCATGGTCTGTGTTAATCGACTATTTAGTTACTTAATCGATTACTAAGTGCTTTTGAAAAACTTGGTTCATCTGGAGTAATCGATTACAAGTCGATTTAATCGATTAAATTGTTCGTGACAAATTTCAAGAATCCTGATGAACACTTTAATCGATTATCTGGTTAAATTAATCGATTACAATAGTTAAAATAATCGATTACATTGACGAAATAATCGGTTACAGTTAGTTAAAACAATTTTTTTATAAATAGAAAAGTTGAGTTTCAGTGAGAAAATTAATACCCAAAGCGTACAAATTAGTAAAAACCTTTTCCTACAATTATCTTGAGTACCCAAGTCAGAATCAAGGTTGGTAATCAAAGTTGTTTAGTATCAATGGGATCTACATGAGTTCTAAGTGTTGTGACTCATAGATCAATGTTTTCTCAAGCTTGCTCTTAAAAGAAGATTTCAAGAAAGTCTAGTTATCATCTTCTACACATAATCTTAGGTTGAATCATTCATTTCATTGTTGTTTCTGAGGATTATAAGGAGATATCTTTCTTGTACCTTAGGCTTGAAGTTCTAGAATATTTCTATTTTGAAATTGTTTGATATTTCCATATAACATTTGTAATCCTTAAAGCTTTTCTAGAAAAGGTTTCTAGAGGGAAGAACAGAGAGGGGATCTCAACCCCCTCTTGGTTATTTGCATAAGTATTCATTAGTTTTTCAGACTTTTCTTTTTACAACTTTTTTCTACTCAGACTCAACTTCTCTACTTATAAAAAAAATTGTTTTAACTAACTGTAATCGATTATTTCGTCAATGTAATCGATTATTTTAACTATTGTAATAAATTATTTTACCTATATAATCGTTTAAATTGTTCATCAGAAATCTGGAAATCTGTCACGAACAAAAAAAATCGATTAATTCTCCTTGTAATCGATTAAGTCAGATAAACTAAGTTTTTCAATGCACAGTAGTAATCGATTAATTTCCCATTTAGTCGATTAACATAGACCATGTCTAAAACTTAACAATGCATATTTAATCGAATACGAATATCTGGTAATTGATTAAACCAGATGAACATGCTGCGTAAAATTATGCAGAACCTTATGTAAACGATTATTTTCCAAGATAATCGATTATCACAGGAAATTCTTTATCATGTTTGAAGCTTATATAATCGATTACGAAACAGTGGTAATCGATTAAAGTGTTCATAAGGTATTTTCCAGAAAATCATACACATGCCTGTAATCGATTATTTTCCCAAGATAATAAATTAAAGCAGTGAAGAATTGTTTTATACAATTCCTAATGCCTTTAAGAATTTCTATCAATTTTCTTATTACCATATGATTAATTCCTATCATATGAATGTATGAATGCATGAATTTATCAATATCCAATGAGGATTATAAAGCTTTATCACTTGAACCAAGCTTAAACACAATTACATATGCCATCAAATTGATTGGGCATGTAAAATATCAAAACTCGTTAACTTCAATCATCTTTGAATCCTTTGCTTCAGCTTCTTTGATTCTAAACCATTGGCCTTGTAACTTGAAAGAAATTTTTCATTTTCTTCTTTCAATTTACAAAGTTCACTTTGCATTTTTGCAAGTTTGGTGATGTGCCATCTTAGATCTTCTTTCAACTTATTATTTGACTTTGCTAGCTTTTGAGCCTCATCATGCATTTCATGGAAAGCATCAACTATATTATCATATTTAGAATTTACCTCAGATTTAGCACTATAGAATTCTTCATCATCACTTACTGTTGAAGTGAGACAAACATTAGCTTCTTCTTCATTCTCACTAGCTGATCCAGATGTTGTTGATTCATTATCTTTCCAAGCAATATATGCCTTCTTTGTCATTCCTTCCTTCTTTATCTTCCTCTCACCTTGTTGCTTCTTCAAGAAGATTGGACATTCAGATTTGATGTGTCCAGGCTTTCCACATTTAAAACAAGTGAAGTTGGTAGAGGTGTTGTTGTTGTGTTGTTGTCATTTCTCTTGTTGAACTTTGTGAACTTTCTGTTCTTGTTCCTTCTCATGAATTTGTTGAACTTTTTGACAATTAGATTCATGTTGTCATCTTCATCTTCTTCACTTGAATCTTCTTCTTTCTCAACTTTAGAGGATGCAGCTCTCAAGGCTATGCTTTTGTGTTTCTTTTTTGCATCTTCTGCATTGGTTAGTTGTGACATTTCAAGTTCATATTCAAGTAGCTTACCAAACAGTGCAGCCATGGACATCTTAGACAAGTCTTTGGATTCCTTGATTGCTGTAACTTTTGGTTGCGAAGGTCTTGTTAGACACTTTAGTATTTTGATGTTCAATTCTTCAGCATCAAATGTCTTTCCAAGACCAAGAAGATGATTGACAACATGTGTGAATCTTGTTTGCAGCTGAGATATGTTTTCAGTATTACTTATCTTGAACATCTCATATTCATGAATCAAGGCATGCTTCCTTGATCTCCTTACTTCATCTGTTCTTTCATTAGTTACCTCCAACATCTCCCACATTTCTTTTGGACTTATGCATCTCATAGTTCTAAAAAATTCATCAGAAGACAAAGCAGATGTAATCATGTTTTTAGCTTTAAAATCATATTGCACAATTTTTTTCAGCATCTGTTATCTCATCCCATTCTTTGGAAATCAATTTATTATCAATAGTTTTCATTGGAACTAAAGGACCTTTCTCAATGGCATTCCATGCACCTGGATCATTGGATTGAATAAAGATCTGCATGCGATTTTTCCACAAACTAAAATGCTTACCCTCAAACATCGGTGGACGATTGAGAGAAGCTCCATCTCTAAAAGTTATTTGAGTAGTATTCATTTTCTTTGAAAAGAAAGTGATCTTGAATAACTTTCAAGAACCTCCTCTTGATACCAATTAAAAATACAATGAACACTCTTCAAATAAACCAAGAGGGGGGTGAATTGGTTTAAAACAGGTATTTAAAAATTTACTTGAAACTACTTGCGAAATTTGAAATCTGGATCGTATCACTTAAAAACTTATTTCAAACCAGAACTTTTCTATCAACCAAGATCAACCTTGTTATGCAAGAAATGACAGAAACTTTGTATTGTTGATTATATCTTGATTACCCAAATAGAAGCAATGAGAGATATACATAATTAGAATAAGAGACACAGCAATTTATACTGGTTCACCTCACAAACTTGGAGGCTACATCTAGTGTCTTCCAACCAACACTAGGTCAGAGTTTTTACTAAATCAAAATATTCTTTACAAGAAATTTACAAGTGATTGTCTTTATCAACCCTAGATAAAGAATCTGAATTCTAAAACCCTATTAGAAGACAAATCAATAAGACTCTAAGAACCCTACTCAGATCTTTCACCTAAAGAACCCTACTCTAAAAAGCTTGATAGAATCAAATTTATTTATTACAAATGAATACAAATATCACAAACTCTTAAAAAGAAAGATTCAAGATAGACATAACTTGTGATCCTTTATGTATGAATGAATGAAAATGAATTGGGATTACCACACATTTCAGGTTGTATGAATTCTAATGCTTAGAATCAATGTCTTGAAAACTTCTTTTCTCTAACACATCTTCACAGAAAAAAATCAGAAATCTTGATCTTCACAAGATGTGTTTTTCACTCAGTAATCAGTCTGTTGAACTCTTAGGAAGCTTTGTGTCTTTTGGGTATGTCACTCATATGTGTATAATAATTTGTTCAAAAGCTATATATAGAAAACAGTCTCACCAAGCTTTATATAAAACTGATTTCACTGACAATAATCGATTAAACCGCTGGTGTAATCTATTATTTTGCCAAATGCAATCGATTAAAGCTACTAAATAATCGATTAAATTGTTCTTCAGCTTTTTGGAAAATGTTTATGATCAGAATAATAGATTATTACGTAATGTAATCGATTAAAGCAGCAAAACACAGTTTTCTAATAGGCTTATGTAATTGATTATGATTCATGGTAATCGATTAAAGCAACAATGCATAGTTTTCAAATGTAGCCTGTGTAATCGATTACAATTCATGGTAATCCATTAAAGCAGCAATGCATAGTTTCTAATAAGCCTGTGTAATCGATTACAAATCATGGTAATCGATTAAAGTTTTCTTCATGGCTTTTCCAGATTTAGAACAAAAGCATTTAATCAATTAAAACACTGTGTAATTGACTAAAACAGTAAGTTTTCATTTTTCCAAAAACTTAACCATGAGAACCTAGATTTCTTATTTTAATGAAACTATGAATGCATGTTTATGTGAAATACACATGCAATGCAAGGATCATAAAGCAATGAACTTGAATCAAACTTAAACAAATTACAAATGCCTTCATACTTGATTGGGCATGTAAAAAGCAAAAATATCTTCAAGCAAACATCAAGCTTCTTCTTCATTCTTGCTTTGATTCTTCTTGCAACTCCCTTTATATCCAACATAGATAATTTCTTAGATTGCTCCCCTTATTTTAGGTAATGTTTTCACAAACTTCAGAAAAATAGATTCAGAGCAATAAGATTCAATATTTCAATCAATAAACACATTCTTTAATATCAATCATTTGTTTAATTTATTTTCTCCCCCTAGTAGGCTTATCAAAGAAAAAAAATCATTGTAAGATTAAGATAAGCAAGGAAGGAAGAAAAATAATTTCATTAATGATTAAGGAGTACACTTAACTGAAAGTAAATTAGAAATAACATAAAACATAAACCAGAACAGCATACAATAATCGATTACCATAGTATGTAAACCATTGAGGTTTTGAGTCATCCTAAGTTTTGGATCTTATGTAATTGATTAATTCGATGATGTAATCGATTACTCCAAAGATTTAAAAAAAATTGGGTTCAGTTTAAGCATCCAGTAATCGATTATATCATTGAGGTAATCGATCACATAAGCATCAAAATGTTTCTAAACGACATTCAAACATAAAATAATCGATTATCTCGACAAGTAATCGATTATCACAATGAATTATGCAGAGTATTCAATGATTATGCAGCAAGAAACTTCAAACTTAAGCATTTTGATGTATGGTATTTATCTAGAGTATCATCAAATAGAAAGGAAATTAAAAAGACATTCTAACATATGTTAGATTCATCAAGTATGCCTAGCATGTTTCTAAGTGCATAAAACCTGCCTTTTGCCAAATGTTTTGTAAAGATGTCAGCCAATTGATTTAAAGTATCTATGAACTTAATTTTACAATTACCCTTTTGGATATGATCCCCAAGGAAATGATGCCTTACCTCAAAATGTTTGGTCCTTGAATGCATGATTGGATTCTTGGATATGTTGATGGCACTTGTATTGTCACAGAGCAGGGGTATTTCCTTTAACTCAACACCAAAATCTTGTAGTTGTTGCTTCAGCCAAAGGCTTTGCGCACAACAGCTTCCAGCAGAGATATACTCAACTTTAGCAGTTGATAAAGCAACACAAGATTACTTCTTGCAGTGCCAAGAGATTAGTGAGCTGCCTAATAGGTGATAAGTTCCACTTGTACTCTTTCTATCAAATTTGCATCCTCCAAAGTCAGAATCAAAATATTCAATTAAGTTGAGAGATGTACCTTTAGGATACCAAGGTCCGACTCTTGGTGTAGACTTGAGATACTTGAGGATCCTTTTGACAGTAGTAAGGTGTGATTCTTTGGGATTTGCTTGATATCTAGCACGCAAATACACATTCAACATAATGTCAGGTCTACTTGCAGTCAAGTATAACAAAAATCCAATCATTCCTCTGTATTTTGACTCATCAACACTTTTTCCTTTATCATCTGAATCAAGATAGGTTGACGTAGCCATTGGAGTTGCAACACCCTTGCTCTTCTTCATTTCAAACTTCTTGATCATTTCCAGCCAATACTTGGTTTGACTAAGAAATGTCCCATTCTTCATTTGCTTGACTTGTAGTCCTAGAAAGAATGTGAGCTCTCCCATCATTGACATTTCAAATTCACTCTGCATTGAGATAGAAAATTCTCTGCATATAGATTGATTAGTTGAACCAAATATAATGTCATTAACATAGATTTGAACCAACAAGATATTATTGCCTCTTTTCTTGATGAACAAGGTTTTGTCCACTTGTCCTCTTATGAAAGATTGGTCAAGCAAAAATTTGTTCAATCTCTCATACCAAGACCTTAGAGCTTGTTTCAAACCATATAAAGCTTTTCTCAATTTGAAAACATGGTTAGGATGTTTGTAATCAATAAATCCAGGAGGCTGATCAACATATATCTCCTTATCAATGTAACCATTTAAAAATGCACTTTTAACATCTATTTGAAACAATTTAAAATACATCAAACATGCATATGCTAGCAACAACCTAGTGGCCTATAACCTTGCTATAGGAGCATAGCTTTGATCATAGTTTATGCCTTCCTCTTGGTTGTAACCTTTTGCAACAAATCTAACTTTATTCCTAACTATGATGCCACTTTCATCAAGTTTGTTTCTGAAAACCCACTTGGTGCAAATAGGTTTATAAGAAGAGGGTCTAGGAACTAATTCCCAAACTTCATTTCTCTTATAATGGTGTTTACTGTTCCACTTCATCATATGATTCTTTGTTTTCCTTTTTATTTAGATCATTGAGTTGCAAATATTCTTCCATTAGTCCTGCATCAATATCACACTCTTTTTCCTCCTTAGAGAAGTTAGACTCATTTCATATAACATGGGCAGATTCTTCTATACATGATGTTCTTTTATTAAAGATTCTATAAGCCTTACTTTGTAAAGAATAACCAAAAAAAATAGCTTCGCCAGCTTTAGCATAGAATTTGCCAAGAGAATCTTTACCATTATTGAATACAAAACACTTGCAGCCAAATGCTCTTAAGTGGGATATATTTGGCTTTCTACCTTTGTATAGTTCATAAGGAGTTTTCTTTATAAGAGGCCTTATGAGTAACCTATTCAAAGTGTAGCAAACTATACTCACCACATCAGCCCAAAAGTGTTTAGACAAATTTGTTTCATTAGGAAGGGTTATTGCTCCTTTTTCAAGGGATCTATATTTCCTCTCCACAACACCATTTTGTTGAGGTGTTCTTGGAGCTGAAAAATTGTGGTTGATTCCATATTCTTCACAAAAAATTTCAAGTACTCATTTTAGAATTCATCACCATGATCACTTCTTATTGAAACAATGTTGCATGCTTTTTCATTTTGAATGATCTTGGATAATTTTCTAAATGCTGTGAATGCATCACTTTTTGATTTTATAAACAAAGTCCATGTATATCTAGTGTAATCATCAACAATAACAAGCCCATAGAAGTTACCCCCCAAACTTATGGTTCTAGAAGGACCAAATAAATCCATATGAAGTAATTCAAGAGGTCTAAAGGTGGAAACAACATTTTTACTTTGAAAAGACATCTTAGATTGTTTCCCCTTTTGACAAGCATCACATATTTTGTCCTTCCCAAACGTGAGCATAGGTAAACCAATGACTAGGTCCTTTCTTATAAGCTTGTTCATATGATGCATTTTTATGTGACTAGCTCTCCTATGCCATAGCCATGTGTCAGTTATTTTACTTACAAGACAACTAGTTTTATGAATAAATGCATGCTCAATGGAGAGAACATATATGTTACTATAACACCCTGAAATTTCAACAATTGAAAATAGATGTTTAATGTATTTCTTGTGTTATTTGATTAGTTTAGATTAGTTGAAATGTTATGTGAATTATCCATATGAAATTTCTTGGTGTAGATGTCAAGTTAAGTGGAGTTTGGTTGAGATGCGTTGTAATTGAGTGATTTCGAATTTGACTCGAAACCTGTTTTAGTAAAATCACCATTCTGCATTGATTAACCGTTCGATCTCCTTCAAATTTTAAAGGTGGGTTGCTTACCTAGGCGAAATCAATTTTGCAGGCACTTTTAATGGTGGGTTGCTAACTGTGAGAAATCAATTTTCACTAAAGAAGAAATTCTAGAATCTAGTCAGCTTGCCCAGGCGAATTTTGCAGGCACTTTTGCTCGCCTAGGCGAGTCAAGAGGGTGTTAAATACGTATTTTAGCTCCAAATCATGAAAATTGTGATTTTTCTTCCTCCCAACAGCGAAGACACCTCCCACAATCATCCTCTATCACCCACAGCCACCGAAGACCACCCACAGCCATGGTCATACATTGATGGTGCCATGGTTGTATGTTGTGTATATACTTGTGGGGGGCAGTGACCGATTGGTTATCCTTGTGGGGAAGAATTTGTTCTTAGCCACGGTCAGTGCATCGGTGAGTCCACATTGGTGTGTTAGGTACGTACATAGGGGTGTATGACTGGTCATCCTTGCGGGGAAGGATTTGTTCCTGGCCCTGGTCATACATTGATGATGTCCATGTTTCATACTTCATGTGCATGGATGGAAATATAATGAAGGCACTCGCGTACCTGTGGGTTTCAGTGGGCTGAGAACGCAGTTATTAAGGGATCATCAGGTTTGGAATTTCCTAGCGATGCTAGCTGATTACCGGGTGGGGGAATGGCCAGTGCACCAAAGGGTGGCCCTGATAGGCGGTGAATCATTTTTCCTGTGAGAGGCTCTTTCCAGGATATGGTACCACATTGCATGTCGATAGATGAGTCAGGTGCATGCATCATTCTATGTATGATTGTTTGATTTGTGAAATGTATTAGATGATTGGTTTGTTGAGTGTGTATTGGAATCATGGATTTTTGTTAATGATTGTGGTGGGTAATGTTCTTTCCTTCCCAATTGTTGTTATCTAATGTTTGTTGGTTTTATATAATAAACTCACCTTGCATTTGTTGTACTGTGTGGTTGATACCTGTGATGATCGCGAACTTTCGTTCATGGGAGTAGATGAGCAGCAATAGGTGACCTTGGAGGGAGATTCTTTTTGTTGGAGCCGCCAAGCCGATGTGATGACGTTGGAATTCTTTTTGGGAAAAAGTTGTGTTTTGTTGATCGCGAGGTCGCACTCGGTCAAATTAATACAAATTAAATGCAGTACTAGGAAGTGATTCCCAGGTCGTCTCTCAAGGATCAATTGTCTATGTTTAAGGGATTAAACGTGCAATTGGGGGGTTTTAGACAGAATGCCAGAATTTCTAAAAATAAAACAGAAATACCAAAATTAATTGCAGTGATTAAAACAAGTCAGACCTTAGAATAGATTGCGCCTCTAATATCCTTGGTTCACGAAAGATAATCTGTCCTGCTTAATCCTTATCAGTCCAGATTAATCTACTAAGCGAAGATTAACCTAAAACTTCATAACACTAATTAAGCAAACGTGAACCTCGTCAGGGCAAGTTCTCAGGATTAAGCAACCTGAGATTACTGAATCATTTAACTCAGAATCATTAAGCATGATTCCAACTCGAAAAAAACATGGAACAGAAATCCAAACAAGGAAGAACCAAGCAGAAAACGAATTGCAAATACAAGGAACCTCCATTAAAGGTCTACAATCTGTCCTAGGGTCCAACCCTAGGGTTTATCCTTCCATTAATTCGAAAATAGCAACAGAAACATAAATTGAAGCGAAACTGAACATTAAACGAAAACCTAAATGCTGAAAACGAAATAACCAGAAATGAAACGAAACGAAACAGAATAGGCACTGAACAGAAAACGAAATTAGCAATTGTATTCTGAAATAGAAAATCACCAACGAAAGTGAAAACCTAAACAGAGTCACAGCAGAAAACGAAACTAGAAAACCAAGAAGAAGCAGAAAACGAAAATATTCTAAAAAACCCTAAAACGAAATAGTGTTGTATCCCCTTGTGCATGGGCACAGTTTCCCAAATATTAGTGACTGTCTCACAAACGAAAAATAGGTCTTCCCTCACAATTTTGGCCCAAAAATCACTAAAATAAAATAAAACGAAAATAAGCTGCTGATGTTGAAAATGATGCTGATGTGGCACTCCAGTCTTCAAGTCCAAAAATTAATTCCAAGCCCATTTAATTATTAATCTGTCCTGAAAATAAAAATTGGAATAATTAAACTTAAAATAATCCTAATTAATTAAAATCTGAATTATCGGTCTAATTAAGTCCTAAATGAGAAACAATGCAAAATATAAACGATTAAGCACAAGTTAGGGATTAAAATGAGTACAGAAAGATGAGTAAATAGTGATAAATAGTGACTCATCATTTGTTAATCAACCTTTTCTTAGTTAGTTCTTCGATTCTTTTTGTTGGAGCCGCCAAGCCGATGTGATGACGTTGGAATTCTTTTTGGGAAAAAGTTGTGTTTTGTTGATCGCGAGGTCGCACTCGGTCAAATTAATACAAATTAAATGCAGTACTAGGAAGTGATTCCCAGGTCGTCTCTCAAGGATCAATTGTCTATGTTTAAGGGATTAAACGTGCAATTGGGGGGTTTTAGACAGAATGCCAGAATTTCTAAAAATAAAACAGAAATACCAAAATTAATTGCAGTGATTAAAACAAGTCAGACCTTAGAATAGATTGCGCCTCTAATATCCTTGGTTCACGAAAGATAATCTGTCCTGCTTAATCCTTATCAGTCCAGATTAATCTACTAAGCGAAGATTAACCTAAAACTTCATAACACTAATTAAGCAAACGTGAACCTCGTCAGGGCAAGTTCTCAGGATTAAGCAACCTGAGATTACTGAATCATTTAACTCAGAATCATTAAGCATGATTCCAACTCGAAAAAAACATGGAACAGAAATCCAAACAAGGAAGAACCAAGCAGAAAACGAATTGCAAATACAAGGAACCTCCATTAAAGGTCTACAATCTGTCCTAGGGTCCAACCCTAGGGTTTATCCTTCCATTAATTCGAAAATAGCAACAGAAACATAAATTGAAGCGAAACTGAACATTAAACGAAAACCTAAATGCTGAAAACGAAATAACCAGAAATGAAACGAAACGAAACAGAATAGGCACTGAACAGAAAACGAAATTAGCAATTGTATTCTGAAATAGAAAATCACCAACGAAAGTGAAAACCTAAACAGAGTCACAGCAGAAAACGAAACTAGAAAACCAAGAAGAAGCAGAAAACGAAAATATTCTAAAAAACCCTAAAACGAAATAGTGTTGTATCCCCTTGTGCATGGGCACAGTTTCCCAAATATTAGTGACTGTCTCACAAACGAAAAATAGGTCTTCCCTCACAATTTTGGCCCAAAAATCACTAAAATAAAATAAAACGAAAATAAGCTGCTGATGTTGAAAATGATGCTGATGTGGCACTCCAGTCTTCAAGTCCAAAAATTAATTCCAAGCCCATTTAATTATTAATCTGTCCTGAAAATAAAAATTGGAATAATTAAACTTAAAATAATCCTAATTAATTAAAATCTGAATTATCGGTCTAATTAAGTCCTAAATGAGAAACAATGCAAAATATAAACGATTAAGCACAAGTTAGGGATTAAAATGAGTACAGAAAGATGAGTAAATAGTGATAAATAGTGACTCATCATTTGTTAATCAACCTTTTCTTAGTTAGTTCTTCGATTCTTTTTGTTGGTCATGTAAGATTCCGGGTGTAAATATATGTAAAACCAAATTAAGTTTTAATATGTAAATGATATGTACTGGTTCAATATATGCATACATGTGTATTAATTTTGTAATTGTATCGTGCGTATAATAATGGTATTATCGCGAAAAAAAATCTGCTACCATTTTCATAATCAAATTAATGGAGTTTTCATATTAAAAATTGAAATTGCCCGACTAGAGTTAGTGATATCATAGCGACGAGGAGGGTCGTTACAGTTACCCTTTCTCTTACCAATATGGATGACCTCGCCATTTTGACCATCACATATTAAGCAACAATTGTCATTGAATGAGACTTTGAGACCTTTGTTGCATAGTTGGATTATGCATAGGAAGTTGTGCTTCAAACCTTCCACATAAAGCACATTCTTTATCTTTGTTTTGAAGCTATCTCCTATATTTCCTTCTCCAATGATCTTTCCTTTATTATTATCACCATAAGTGACATATCCTCCATATATGAGAATCAAATTTGTGAGCATGGACATGTCACCTGTCATGTGTCTAGAGCAACCACTATCAAGATAGCATAATGCTGATTTTGCTCTTAGACACACCTGCAAAAATCAAATTAAGTAGCAAAGAAAGGTACCCAATGTGGGTTGAGTCCATAGAGGTTAGGTAGCTTCCATTTTTTCTTAGGTACCCAAATACATTCACCATTAGGCATATAATATCTCCTTGCATAACACTTAATGGATGTATGACCTTTCTTCATGCAATAATTGCAAGTAATAGTTTTTGATGCTCTTTCAAAATGAGTCAATTGATGATGCTTTGTTTTTAAAGGCCTTTTTGGTACTTTTGTTTTGGAAGCACAAACCTTGTTTTTCCAAAAGGTTTTGATCCATGTTTGTACTCCAAACAAAAAGTATCTCCTGCATATTTTTAAACACTTAGCATTTGATTTAAATTGCATTTACCTCTATAAAACCTTTTCAAAAGATCAACCAAGTAAGAATTTTTTGAAAGCAAAAGCATATATTTTTCACCTTGACTCTTTTTGTAATCATCAAATTCTTTTTGTAAAATCTTGCATTTATCGATATTTGAAGATGATGAGGTACAAACACATACATTAGCTTTGTAACTTGAAACAAGCTTTTCATTTGCTTCTTTCAAATTGCAAAGTTCAGATTGCAATTCAGCAATTTTGGTAACATGCCATTTGAGATTACCTTTAATATTATTGGTTTGTGCAAGTTTTTGGGCCTCTTCATTCATCTTATGGAAAACATCAACAATATTATTATATTAAAATTTTACCTCAGATTCAGCACTTGAGAATTTTTCATCATCACCTATTATGGAAGTGAAGCAAACATTTTCTTCTTCATTCTCACTTATTGATCTGGATGTTGTTGAATCATTGTCTTCTTATGCTCTGTTCTTTGGCTTCCCTTCCTTTCTTGTTTTCCTCTCACCTTGTTGCTTCTTCAAAAAGATTGGACATTCAAATTTAACGTCTTCAGGTTTACCACATTCGAAGCAAGTGAAGTTAGTGGATGTTGTTGTTGCTTTCATTTTTTCTGTTAAACTTTGACAGCTTTTTGTTCTTATTTCTTCTCATGAACTTGCTGAATTTCTTCAATATTAGGTTCATATGTTCATCACTTAAGTCTTTACTTGAGTATTCTTCCTTTTCCATATGAGTTTATGCAGTTTTCAAGGCTATACTCTTGTGTTTCTTCTCTACATCATCTGCATATGTTAGTTATGACATTTCAAGTTCATACTCAAGAAGCTTACCAAAAAGTGAAGCCATGGACATCTTGGATAGATCTTTTGATTCCTTGGTCACTGTGACATTTGATTGCCATGGTCTTGTGAGACACTTCAATATTTTGATGTTCAATTCTTTAGCATCAAAGATCTTCCCAAGACCAAGAAAATGGTTGACAATGTGAGTGAACCTTGTTTACAGCTAAGAAATGTTTTCTGTGTTGCTCATCTTAAACATTTCATATTCATGAATCAAAGTAGGCTTCTCACTTCATCTGTTCCTTCATGAGTTACTTCCGACATCTCCCACATTTCCTTTGCACTTTTGCACCTAACAGTTCTAAAGAATTCAACAGAAGAAAGAGGAGATGTAATCATGTTTTTTGCTTTAAAATCATACTGCACAACTCTTTTTTCTGCTTCCGTCATCTCATCCCACTCCTTAGGAATTCTTTCATTATCAACAATTGATTGAATAAAGATTTGCATATGATTTTTCCAAAAACTAAAATGCTCTCCTTCAAACATCGGAGGACGATTGAGGGAGGCACCCTCTTTGAAGGTTATCTGTGAGGTATTCATTTTCTTAAAAAGATAGTGATCTTGATTAACTTTCAAGAACCAACTCTTGATACCAATTGAAAAGAATATGAATACACCCAAATACCAAGAGGGGGTGAATTGGTATAAACTTAACCTTTTAAAACTTTTACAAAATCAGAGTTAAAGGATCTTTATCACTTTTTAAAATCAATGAAACTTCAGTTCAACCAAACCACTCAGTCCAAGGTATCAATGAAAAAATCTGCACTTTTTGATTAAGAAAGAAATCACAATTGTCAAGAGATCAAGATAACAAGAAGAGATAGAGAGACCAACACAAAAACATATACTGGTTCACTTCTCAAGTGAGGCTACATCCAGTTCTTCTAATCAAACTAGATTAGAGTTCTACTAAATCAAATTTATTCTTTTACAAGTTGTTACAAGTAATTATCCTTATCCACCCTAGATAAAGAATCAGAATTCTAACACCCTATTAGAAATCAAATAACAAAGAACCTGAGAATTGTACTCAGTTCTTTACCCCTAGAGAACACTACTATAGAATGCTTGAAAGAAAACTATTTTGAGCTTAGCCTTACACAAACTTTAAACAAAAAATTAACTAGAAAAGTTTAAGAGAGACACAACCTTTGATCCTTAGTGAATGAATTGAATTGAATGAATGTTACCAATCAATTCCAGGTTGCATGAATTTTGATGAATAGAAAATCAACTCTCTTGAAGTTCTTTTCAAGGTTCTTGTCTTAACACATCATCATCAATGAAGCATGTATTCTTTTGATCTCAAACAAGAAGTGTATCACTTAGAAAATCTGTTTCTTGGACCTTTGAGAGCTTAGAGAATGTTGAGAAATTCGTAAACTCAGATTGTAAGTTGTATCTCAAAGCACAGATCCAAAAGCTTTAAATAGAACACATATATAATAGAATGTAATTGATTAATACATTATGTAATCAATTATTTTATGATATGTAATCGATTAATATAACAAGTAATCGATTAAAATGTTCTTGAGACAATCTGGAAAATTTTCATGAACAAAGTAATCGATTAATACATGATGTAATCAATTAAAGTAGATAGTCTTAGTTATGAAGTAAGCCTTGGTAATCAATTACAGTAAATGGTAATCGATTAAGGCAGTCATGCATATTCTTAAATGAACTTATGTAATCGATTACAACGGAGTGGTAATCGATTAAGATAGACATGCATGTTTTATATAAAGCCTAGGTAATCGATTACGGATGATTGGTAATCGATTAAAGCAATCATGCATATTCTTAAATGAACTTGTGTAATTGATTACAGTAAAGTGGTAATCGATTAATACAGACAGACATGTTTTGCATTTTGTACTATGTAATCGATTATGATTTGTTGGTAATCGATTAAAGTGTTCTTCATGGTTTTTTTAGAGAAACAGAAGCTGGTAATCAATTATCTCATTGTGTAATCGGTTAAAGGAGTGAAAAATGGATTTTTCAAAATCTAAGCCATGGAATGTTTCTTTTCAAATGCCAACATGAAAACTTATGGTCTTTTCTTAAAACATATATGCATGAATATTTTTATGCTTTGTGCTATGCAAGGATCACAAGATAAGCCTCTTAAACTACTTTACAAATTACAAATGCCTTCAATTGAATGGTATGTGAAAAGCTAAATCTTTAAGTGAAATGGCTTCATCCTTGATCTTCTCTACATTTCCCCCTATATCCAACAATACGTTTTAGAATTCTTAATAATATATGTTTTTAAAAATGAAATAGTAATAAAAATTATCTACAAATAAATTATGTCATTACAAAATGCATAGAAATCACGGTTACTTCAAAGAAACCACGAAGGGAGGGTTGAGAGCTTTGTTCTCTATTGGTTCTTCGAGTTAGGTTTTGAAGATTCTGCTCCAATTAAAGTGTTTCACTTCGTGCGGTGATCCGACGACAAGCAGTGGCAACTCGTGGCAGTCACCAGTTGTTATGGGTGGGGGAGGATGGGGTTTAGGGTTTTGGGGAGAGAAGAGGGGTAAAAATGTGTTTTTTTCATGCTGATGGACGTATTTATAACATGCAAAACTCCCTTAACTTTTGGTGCTAAGCGACAAATTTTAATTGCGCTTAGCGAGCCGATGTCGCTAAGTAAATTACTTCCTTTAGAAAGAATTGCGCTTAACCAGCAGGTGTAGCTAAGCAAATTATTTGCTCTGCACGGAATTGTGCTTAGTGAGCTAGTATCGCTAAGCGAGATTTTCCAATACAGATCAAACAAACTCCACATAATCTAAGATCCACACCAAGTGGTTTCACAAGGATCATTCACACAACACTTCAACTAATCCAAATTAACCAAGTAATTAAACAATACAAGCAATGCATCATACATCTATTTTTGGTTATTGAAATTTCAAGGCGTTACACACTTAAAGATGAAACCAAGGTTAAGGATCTTGAATAAAACAAGTAAATCACTACTGCACCTCTTAAAGACCTCCCAAAGGAATGGAGAACTCAAAGAGACCTCTCCTTGGACAAAATCATGGGTGAAATTTCTAAGGGAGTATCCATTCGCTCTAGACTTAGAATTTTATGCAGTAACATGGCGTTTGTTTCTCACATTGAACCTAGAAACATGGATGGAGCATTGCATGATGAGCATTGGTTGTTGGCTATGCATGAAGAACTAAATCAGTTTAAAAGGAATGAAGTGTGCGATTTAGCCCCTCAACCCACCTCTCACAAGCCAATCGAAACCAAATGAGTGTTTCAAAACAAGCTTGATGAATCAGGTATCATAGTTAGGAACAAGGCCAGATTTGTTGCTAAAGGATACAACCAAGAAGAAGGCATTGACTACGATGAAACCTATGCCCCTATTGCAAGGTTTGAAGCTATTAGGTTGTTGCTTACTTTTACTTGTATTATGAATTTTAGGTTACATCAAATGGATGTGAAAAGTGATTTTCTAATGGATACATTGAAGAAGAGATATATGTAGACCAACCTCCAGGTTTTGTAGACTTTTAACATCCTAATTGTGTTTACAAGTTGAAAAAGGCATTGTGTGGTTTAAAACAAGCACCTAGATCTTATATGAAAGATTGAAAAATCTTTTGTAAGAGGTTAAGTTTGTAACACCCTAATATTTCAATAACTATATTTGTGAATCATTCTTGTGAAATTATTGATGTGAATGTTAAAATAGGTGAATGTTATACCTGAATGATCTATATTATATGAAATATTAATCAGAGGTATTACAAAAATAGTTTAGGAGAGATGACCATACTACCCTTCCCTTAAATAAGAAATGACAGATATGTCCTTAAGGTGAAAAGACGATAACGCCCCTGGATATTTTAAAATTACAAAAATGCCCCTAGATATTTTAGTAAGATATTTTATGATGGAAATTATATAAATGCCCTTGGATGTTTTTGAAAAGACAAGAATACCCTTAGATATTTTGGCTAGATATTTGAGGAGGGGAAATGACCAAAATGCCCCTAGAATGAATGATGAATTTACCATAATACCCTTCAGGCCAAAAATGACTAGATATCCTTAGAGATTTTGTGAGAACCTGATGGAATTACAGAATACTCTTAGACAGCAGATTATCAAAATACTTTGTGACAGAAAATCATAGAATAAAATTTCTATGAATTTTATAAGATAGTGCCTTTGGAACTTTATTCAGAAGAATTCAAGTATCAGAAAAATATGAAAAAATGATAGATGAAATCTATGGAATTTTCTCTTAATTATAGAATGAATAGATTTATTTTATAAAATAGTTTAGTAATTTTGATAATCAAAAAGTAAATTGAACCAATTAGAATTAAGATAAAGGTAATTCTGTAAGAAAAATTTGAATAGCATTCTGTATAGATTATTTGTGAGTTATTTTTACTAGAATTGAAGTCAGTATCTGGATAACTCTAGAATGCTATTATTCAATATTATCTTTTAGGTAGAAGAGTTCAAATCAAACTTGACTTCCTTTTAAGAAATGCCATGTAGTAAGAAAAGCATAAACTATAATATTTTTCTTCATTTAAAAGGTGACATATGTATTCAAAAGAAGCCATATAATTTTCTTTTCTTTAAAAGAGAATGAAAAACAAGATAGAAGGAGAAAAAGGAAGAAAAAAATCTTCTCCCTTGGCTAACCAAAATTCACGTGAAAAGGCTACAAGGAGGAAGGGCTAAAAATCATATTTTGATGCAAGAAAACATGAAATAAAGCAAAGTCTTCTACTTCCCTCTAGATCTCACGTGAATATGCAAGAAAAATGGAGAAACTTCAAGTGCTTGGACAAGTGTAGGGACACTTGTAAAGTGGTAGCCAAGTGGAAAGCTAAGTCATTATGGCTTATGAGATATTTTCTATAAAGTAAAGGAATAATAAGGAATCCAGTTAAAACCTAAAGGAATAAGCATAAACTAAGTTAGGATTTAATGAAATAAGGAGAAACTTAGTTAGAATAAAACTAAATTAGTTGGAAGGGCAAAGATGTCCTTGAATAATTAATTATTTTCCAAGTGCTATATAAAGGGGTGGTGGGGACCTTGCTTAGAAATCACTTTCAAGGCATTCTTCCCACTAAACCTCACGTGAAGTACCCTCCCCATTCCTTTCATCCTTTCATTTTCAAAAGCCAAAAACAAATAGAGAAGACCCCGGAAGAATCACGTGTAGGAGAGCTAGCTAGGAGGAAGAATTTGACAAGCTTTATAGGAAGATACAAGGTATGTATGGGGAAGCTTTATGATAAAGATAGTTTAAGTGTTGTTTTGTTTTTGACAAGCTTTATAGGAAGATACAAGGTATGTATGGGGAAGCTTTATGATAAAGATAGTTTAAGTGTTGTTTTGTTTGAATAAGTGTTTGAATGTTCATTTGTTGTTGAGTGTTTCCATGAAGTTCATATGTTGCTAAAAGTTTCTAAGAATTTCTCTAAGTTCCATGTGTTGCTGAGTATTTCTATAAATCTCCATGAAGTTCATGTGTTGTTGATTATTCCTATAAATCTCTGTACATGAATAATATGTTGAGATTCTGTACATGAATATAAAGTTAAGTTCTATACTTTCTGTTGAATTTTTAAGTAAAGAATGTGAGACAGAATATGAAGACTGATGCTTAAAATAAATATGAGATGATAAAGAAATACATGAAAGTGAATCAGTCTTATATGTCTCATATGCATATGCCCGGCGGGGGTTAGTCCGCTTTATTTTCCTCAAGAGGAGGTGTGTCAGATAGTTACAGGAACTGAGTTCGAGCATTTAGACAAAAGGAGTCTGAGCTGGGGGGTAGTTAGCAGTGGGGAAATCACGCCACCCATGATGATCACATGAAGTGTGGGTGAGAATCCTGTGCACCACTGTGGTACCCTGACTGATCGTTTTGGTTCTGTGCCACAAGGATGGGGCTATCTTGACTATTGGTACCCAAAGAGAAAAGATAAAAGAAAAATCATGCATCATGATAAGAAAGAATCATGCATCTTAATGAATATCTGCATATTTAATATATTTTGTTACTTGAATTATGTTTATCATAAACTTACCCTATATTTTGTGTCTGTGGTTGACACCTGCTATGACCTCAATCTAATTTGGGCGAGCAGATAAATAGTAAAAGAAGGATTGGAAAGATGATGTTAGAAAACTCTGTTAAAGATGCTTAGTTGAAGATATTTGTTGTAATGAAACATTTTGGTGATTTGTAATATGTGATAGAACTGATATTGGTCTGTATTAGTTTGTATTGAACTTTATATTATATCAGACTTAGAAATACAAATGGATAATGAAGAACTTTTTAAGATATTAATGATTAGTAACTTTCATATTGATTATCTTAAGAAAGAGAAAAGAATTTTCGAAAAAAATTAATAAATAATAGGATAAACAAATTGAGGCGTTACAAAGTTGACAAAACATTGTTTATCAAGAGATCAAATAATGAGTTGTTGCTTGTGCAAATTTAAGTTGATGACATAGTTTTTGGTGCTACTAATAAAGCTTTGTGCAATGAATTTTCTAGTTCTATGTAGGAAGAATTTGAGACGTCTATGATGGAAGAATTGACTTTCTTCCTTGGACTTCAAGTAAAGCAAATGAAACATTGAACCTTCCAATGTCAAACAAAGTACTGTACATAATTGATTAAGAAATTCAGTATGGAAAGGTTCAAAGAAACATCGACACCAATGACAACATCCACCTATCTTGACTTGGACAAAAAATGTAAATCGGTAAATGAGTCAATGTACAGAGGTATGATTGGTTCACTCCTTTGTTTGACTGCAAGTCAACCTGATATTATGCTTATTGTTTTCTTATGTGCTAGATATCAAGAAAATCCCAATGAATCTCATTTAACAGCTATTAAAAGGATTATTAAGTACCTTAAGGGCACAATCAATGTTGATTTGTGGTATCCCAAAGGTACCTCCTTATATAATTGGCTTTTCAGATTCTGACCTTGTAGGATGCAAGCTAGATAGGAAAAGCACTAGTGGTTGATATGCGCCTAGCATATAAGGCTTCCCTAAGCTTTTAAGAGCAAGAATTGAGCATTAAGCATGGATAACTACCCATTTTGTGTGTGAATTGAGCTAATATTGTAAATTGCCAGGAAATCAATCAAAGGTGCCAATCTTAAGCAAAAATCAGAAGGAAAATCAAGCCTTGAAGAAAGGTCTGGCACCATCAGTGCCATAAGCGTGGAAAGCACTGGAAGTTGGCGCTGTTCCGCGCCAAATCCGTGCCACTGGCGCCACAGGTTCTGAGATCCGACGCCATAGAAGGTAGTAGGGCGCCATAAGTGCCATTAACTCTGGAACTTGGCGCCATGAGCGCCAAGTTGACGCCATCCGCGCCAGTTGTTCTGTAATCTGGTGCCATTAGCGCCAGACTCCCACCATCAGCGCTACAATTCGACAGGAGCTGCATAATTAAAGCTGTTAAGGGCAAAATGAAGATTTCACAAGCTGGGTTACATATACTGGACCCTCAGCATTCAATGTACGACTTCTTGGAGGGAAACAACACAAAATAGGGTTTTAGAAAGCTTGGGTACCTTAGCTAGGGTTTTGGGAAGATTGAAGGCTCAAGTGGAGGTGTTCTCCATTTTCTTCTTCCTTTACTTCAGCTAGGTATGCCATTTATTGTAACACAGCCACCCACACTGAGGTTTGGCTAGTTTCATATTGTAGTTAGGGCTAAGCACCGAATGTAACCTCTTTTGGATTGTATTGGATGCTATCTTTCATTTATATGAAGTTATTTCACTTTATCTTATTGAATGCATGTTTCTATCTCTCTGGAACTGATCATTCTGGTTGGGTACTGAAAGCTAGGGTTTACAATAGGAATATTGGGATTCTGTGCTTGGACTTGGGTAAAGTGACAAGCCTTACATTGACTAGGGATAGAAGTGTATGCTTGCAACCATTTATTGCATCATTTAATGCTTAACCTAACAGCTACCACTAAGGGATTAGGGTAATAATTACTTAGGTTAAAGGGTTAAGATCACTACGGGAGTAGGGCTTAGCTATTATTGTATGAAGATGCATGTTTGAGTAACTTGGGATAGATGAATGTAGCAGACAATACATGTATGAAGGTAGGAAGCATTTAGTGTGAATTACCCTAGCTACTTCACCACATATATCATTACAACCCTCCATAGTCTGTCCATAATATTCATGTTCATAATAAGGTTTTAATTTAATTTGTTATATACACTCAACACCAATTTCTCGTAAATATTTGTCATCCAACCTATCGATACAATTTATAATTTAATTGGTCAAACAATCCTCGTGGGAACGATATCTTTCTTATCACTTTATTACTTGGAACGATCGGTATACTTGCCGATTCCGCAACAAGTTTTTGGCGCAGTTGTCGTGGATTGTTTTAGCCAATTTTATTATAAATTTTTATCTTTAAGGTTGGATTTATTTTGTTACTGATCTACTTCCAGAGTTTATGCAAGGTACCGCTGACCCTGTGAATCTTCAGTTTGATTCGGAGATTGAGAAAACTATTAGGAAGAACTGGAAGTTAACGAGACAAAGGAAGGAAGTAGAAGTATATAGTTCTAGACCACAACAAGAAGAAGAATCAGAAGAAGAACTAGATATGGCTGAGAGGAATAGGGAGCAGCCAAGGCCTGAGGATGAACTCATGGAAGACATCCTTGCTCCTATGTTCATTCGGCCTGCATCAAGCATAGTCAGACCACCCATTCAAGCAAACAACTTCGACATCCACCCTTCTCTAATCAGCTTGGTGGAATAGAGTCAATTTGGTGGTAAGGACGATGAGGATCCTCATGACTTTGCTGATCGATTTCTGATGATTTGTGATACCATCTACCATCATGGAGTGTCGGACGATGCTATCAGACTGAGGCTCTTTCCTTTTGCCTTGAAAGGGAAAGCTCTCAGGTGGTTGGGCCGCCAAGCTTCAAACAGTATAACCACTTGGGATGAGCTGATGGCAAAGTTCTTTGCTCAATATTTTTCCATGGAGAAGTATAACTGCCTGGGGAATGAGATCACCAACTTCACTCAGCTCCAAGGAGAAATATTATGCGTGGCATGGAACAGATTTCAAGAGCTTATCCGCAATGTCCTCAATATGACATGCCAGTAGGGAAGAAGGTGCGCATCTTCTTCAATGGGTTGTCACCTGAATCCAAGCTGGTAGTAAATGGAGCTGCTGGAGGCTCAATTAGATAAAAAACTGCAGTCCAAACTCATGATTTGATCAACTCTTTGGCCCGTACTGAAAATGAGAGTGTAGCAACTCAGGCTAAGAGGGAAGTCATTCATCTAGGCAGCACTGATGCAATGTTAGCTGAGCAGAAACTTTTATCACAGCAGCTAGCTATCCTCAATGCTAAATTGACAAGCTTGAGATCTCCAAAGCTCAAGCTTCTTCAATTAAGGCAGGCGTGGTTGCATGTGAATATTGCTAAGGGGACCATGAGTCCAATGTTTGTCCAACCTTGGTGGGGGCTGATCCAATTCAGGTGAACGGAGTATGGTATAATCAGAGGCCACCACAAGGTTATCAGAGGAACTATAACCAAGCTTCTGGGAGTGGTAGTTATCCAAGAAGACCACAAGGAGGTGGGTTGGACTACAAGTCTAACCATTATTTGCAAACACCTCCCATCCCTCCTAAGGAGCCATCAAAGTTAGAGAAGGCTATGTTGCAGCTGGCCAAAACCACCAACTATCACATCCAAACACTGATGCCTTTATGAATAAGACTAGGTCTCAACTGAAGAATCAGGGTCCATCCATCAGGAATCTAGAGACTCAAATTGGCCAGATTTCTAAGCAACTAGCTAAGAGACCACCTGGTCAATTCCCTAGTGATACTGTAGTAAATCCTAGG
This sequence comes from Glycine tomentella, assembly GCA_007407185.1. NCBI lineage: Eukaryota > Viridiplantae > Streptophyta > Magnoliopsida > Fabales > Fabaceae > Glycine > Glycine tomentella. The sequence goes on from PYAF01000947.1 coordinate 206,253, forward strand.
GAACATGCTAAGGCCATCACCACTAGAAGTGGACTTGTTATTGCTCCTAAGGAGAAGGCCAAAGTAGTGCCAAGAGAGGAGGAAAAAGAGATCCCTACAGCTGCTGCAGAGTTTGAAGAAGATGAACCATCTAGTAGCTCAAGGGAGAAAGGAAAAGAAAAAGAGAAGGAAAAAGTCTCGTCTAAACCTAAACAACAGCCTCTAAATTTTTCCAAGTTTGAGAAACCACCTTACCCTTTGAAGACAAAGCAAAAAGCTCAGAAGCAACAGTTTGCTAAATTCTTGGAAATTTTTAAGAAGCTTCAAGTGAACATTCCTTTTGCTGAAGCCTTAGCAAACATGCCCAACTATGCAAAATTCATGAAAGAAATTCTGTCAAAGAAGCACAAGCTCAAGGAATGTGATACTGTAGTGCTTACAGAGGAATGTAGTGCCATTATCCAGAGGAAAATACCTCCCAAGCTCAGAGATCCGGGAAGTTTTAACATCCCAATTGCCATTGTAGGCAGAGCTTTGTATGATCTTGGTGCTAGCATCAACTTGATGCCCTTGACAGTTTGCAAGTCCTTGGGTATTTCTGAGCTCAAACCCACCATGGTATCCCTTCAGTTAGCAGATAGATCGTTGAGAAAGCCAAGTGGAGTTTTGGAGGATGTTCTTGTCAAGGTTGACAAGTTTATATTCCCAACGGACTTCATTGTTTTGGACATGGCTGAAGAGAGTGAGATACCACTTCTCTTGGGAAGCCCATTCTTAGCTACAGCCCGTGCCTTAATTAATGTGGAGAAAGGAAAACTGGAGCTGAGAATGGATGATGAATCAGTGGTCTTTAATGTGTTTGATGTGATGAAGAACCCTTTTGATCGGAATGATTATTTCCGTATTGATGTATTGGATGAATGTATCCAAGTTGAAGAAGTTCTAGTCGATGGAATAGAAGAAGAAGAATTAGAGATGCAAGATTCCATCATGTCTCAAGAGGTGGTGGAAATAGTGATGGAGGTTTTGGAGAAGAAGGCAACTGACATTGATCTTGGGGCACCAAAGCTGGAATTAAAAGAGCTGCCAGCAGCCCTCAAATATGTGTTTTTGGGGGAAGATGATACCTATCCAGTCATAATCAACAAAAGCCTGACCATGGAGGAAGAAGAAAAGCTTTTGAAAGTGCTGAAAGATCACAAAACAGTTATTGGTTGGTCCATTTCTGACCTAAAAGGGATCAACCCTTCCTTTTGCACTCACAAGATATTGATGGAAGACAATGTTAAGCCTGTGAGACAGCCACAAAGGAGGTTAAATCCTATCGTGAAGTAGGTGGTCAGAAAAGAAGTTGTGAAGCTTCTTGATGAGGGTATATGATCTATCCAATTTCGGATACTGCATGGGTTAGTCCGATGAAAATTGTGCCCAAGAAGGGTGGGGTCACTGTAGTCCAAAATGATAACAATGACTTGATCCCCACTAGGACCATCACCGGGTGGCGGATATGTGTTGATTACCGCCGATTAAATGATGCCACAAGGAAGAACCACTTTCCACTCCCTTTCATTGACCAAATGCTAGAGAGGTTGGCCGGACATGAGTATTACTATTTCTTGGATGGATACTCCGGATACAACCAGATTCCTATAGCACCTGAGGACCAAGAGAAGACGGCGTTCACTTGTCCCTTTGGAGTCTTTGCTTATAGACGGATTCCTTTCGGTCTTTGCAATGCGCCAGCCACATTCCAAAGGTGTATGCTTTCTATCTTCTCTGATATGGTAGAAAAATTTCTAGAGGTGTTTATGGATGATTTTTCTGTGTTTGGGTCTAGTTTTGATGCATGCTTGGTTAATTTGTCCAAAGTCCTAAAGAGGTGTCAAGAGACTAATCTAGTTCTCAATTGGGAAAAGTGCCATTTTATGGTACGTGATGGTATTGTCTTGGGTCATAAAATCTCCTCTAAGGGGATTGAGGTCGATGAGGCTAAGCTTTTGTTAATTAAGAAATTGCCTCCACCCGTTAATGTGAATGGTGTTCGTAGTTTTCTAGGTCATGCGGGGTTTTATAGGCAATTCATTAAAGATTTTTCTAAAATAGCTAAGCCTCTTAGCTAACTATTGGTCAAATATTCTGAATTTAACTTTGATGCTAATTGTTTGAATGCTTTTAATGTGCTGAAAGAAAAATTGACCACTGCACCTGTTTTAACTGCACCTGATTCGAGTTTACCATTTGAGCTAATGTGTGATGCTAGTGCATATGCTATAAGGGCTGTTTTAGGTCAACGTAAGAACAAACTTTACTATGCTAGCAAAATTCTAAATGAAGCACAAGTGAATTGTGCTACTACAGAAAAAGAAATGTTAGCAGTAGTTTCTGCCTTGGATAAGTTTCGGTCTTACTTAATTGGGTCTAAAGTCATTGTTTATACTGACCATGCTGCCCTTAAGTACTTGTTGACTAAGCAGGATGCCAAGCCTCGCTTGTTGAGGTGGATACTCCTATTTCAGGAATTTGATCTGGAGATTAAAGACAAGGCGGGTGTAGAGAACAGAGTGGCTGACCATTTACCCCGAATTCAAGAGAAAGAACTCTAAGATAGTTCACAGCTGGAGGTTAATGATTCATTTCCAGATGAGCAAATGATGGCTATCACAAATGCTCCTTGGTTTGCTGATATGGCTAACTATAAATCTGTGGGAGCAATTCCTGATGACCTCACTTGGCAGCAAAGGAAGAAGTTCTTGCATGATGCCTGGAGATATCAGTGGGATAACCCATTTCTGTACTTCCAATGTGCTGATGGCATTATCAGGAGGTGTGTAGCTGAGTTTGATGTTCCAAAGATCTTGTGGCATTGTCATGCTTCAAGCTATGGAGGCCATTTTGGAGGCAACCGGACTGCTCACAAGGTTCTGCAAAGTGGATACTATTGGCCCACATTATTCAAAGATGCTAAGGCATTTGTGGAGAACTGTGATAGATGCCAAAGAACGGGGAATATATCCTGGAAGAATGAAATGCCACTCAACAGCATCTTGGAGGTTGAATTGTTCGATGTTTGGGGGATAGACTTCATGGGACCCTTTCCCAAGTCTTTCTCTAATCAATATATCCTGGTAGCAGTTGACTACGTCTCCAAAGGGGTGGAAGCAATGGCATTGCCCACTAATGATGCTAGAGTTGTTGCAAACTTCCTGAGAAAGAACATCTTCACTCGCTTTGGGGTCCCCAGAGCCATAATCAGTGATGGTGGCACACATTTCTGCAACAAGCAAATTGAAAGTTTGCTCACAAAGTATGGGGTAACTCACAAGGTGACCACGCCCTATCACCCACAAACCAGTGGTCAAGTAGAAGTTTCTAACAGAGAATCGAAGAGGATACTTGAGAAGACTGTTGGAAGTTCTAGGAAGGACTGGTCCAAGAAACTGGATGATGCATTGTGGGCTTATCGACATCTTTTAAAACACCTATAGGTATGTCACCATATCAGTTGGTGTATGGGAAATCCTGTCATCTTCCGATTGAGCTAGAACACAAAGCTATGTGGGCCACCAAGTTCCTCAACTTTGAGCTATCAAAAGCTACTGAGAAGCGCTTGTTGCAGCTGAACGAACTACATGAATTTAGACTTGCTGTTTATGAGAATGTGAGGCTGTATAAGGAGAAAACCAAGAGATGGCATGACAAGCAGTTCCATTCCAAGGAGTTTACACCAGCGCAACAGGTATTATTGTACAACTCGCGCTTGCGGTTGTTTCCAGGTAAACTCAAATCTAGATGGTCTAGACCATTTGTGTTTGTTAAGGTCTTTCCTTATGGGACCATAGAAATATCTCCTCTAGACACCAACAGACCTTTCAAGGTCAATGGATGGCGGCTGAAGCCATATTTTGGTGGTCAGGTTGATAGGGATGCTGTGGCAATTCCTTTGAGCTCCCCTAATCCTTAAAGGATTAACCGTCAGGTTCACGACGTTAAACAAGCGCTTATTTAGAGGCAACTCAATTGTGTGCTTAATGATATGTTTGAATCCTTTTCTTAGGTTAGAGTAGATCATTAGCTTGCATTCCTTGTTCTTAGTTCTCATCACGTAAGAAAATTCATTCCTTTTATATTTGCTGTTAATTTTGTTTATGATTTTCATCCATGCATAGTAATATAGTTTCATGTTGCATTTTGTGTAAGATTCTTGGTGTTCCTGGACCTTTGAAAGCCAACTCCTGCTGTTTTGTGCCACTCCTAAGGTTCTGGCACCACTGGCACCATATTTAGCGCCATCAGCGCCAGCTGCAGTTTACATGGATGATATGGCGCCACTAGCGCGGGCATGGCGCCACCAGCGCCAATCTTTCTGGAGTCCCGCGCCATCCGCGTGAGAGCAGCGCTATTGGCGTCGACGTTTCTGGAATGCCACGCTTTTAGCACCATGCTGACACTACCAGCGCTGCTTGGACTTTCAATTAATGCCACGGCGCTACCAGCGTGAAGTTGGCGCCATCCGCGTCAAACCATCTGGATTCCCGCGCCATTAGCGCAGTTATGGCACCATTAGCGCCGTTCTTTTTGGCATGCCACACTCTTGGCGAGGCTATGGCGCGATCCGCGTGACACTTAGGGCATCGTTTTCTCTTTTAATTTTTGAAATTTCCTTCCGCACTCTGCAACTTCTCCACTCCCCACAAACCTTCATCCCCATAACCTTTCCTAATCCCATTCATTTCTTTTCTTTCCCTTACTCTAACCTCATTCTCTTTTTCCATTCCAAAGCTGTGCTTGTTGTATTTGGGGGTTTCCCTCTGCGTTTTCTCTCAGCTTCTTGCATTCCATATCATTTTTGCTATGGCTTGTGACAAGGTAAGAGCCCACTTCGTTTCTGTTCCTGTTTATAGTACCTTGTAGTTTTGGAATCGACGGGTTGTTTATGCTCATGCTGTGATATTCATCTGAGAATTGATTGTGTGGTAATCTGTGTCCTTATTATGGGAATTTTTGATCTGTGCTTTACTGTATATGGTGATTGGTCTCATTGATCGACTCTATGCATGTACATGTCTGAAATTAGATAGAAATGTCTATGCTGTCATAGAAGGTGAGTCACATGTTCTTCTTTTATTCATCCATGATTGGTTGGGCTTGGTTAGTTGTGCCCTACTCTCATTGATTTACAATTCCTAGGGTTCCAACCAGTGCTATGTGGTTTATTTTGTCAATGGTTGTCCTGAAAATTTCATTTCATTGTGTCAAACCATATTCAGCACTTGTACACTGCACTTTGAACATTGATACCAGTAATTCAATCATGAATGGATTTATAGTTGAATCTTTACTACCAGTCCATGAAGGGAGATTTTGTGTATCTAAATCTGGAATCTTGCTTGAAGTAGACTAGTCTTATGCCCCTTCTTCCCTTGTGATGTTAGTGCTTTTGAATTGTCAACTAGCAACTAGCTAGCAAGCCTTTTATGCATGAAAATTGTGTAAGAGTGTGTGTGTCAATGATATACTTGTTTTTTGCACTATGACTAGTTGCTCTGGTGATTGTAAGGTCAAAAGCTATGTATAACCAACTGCACCAGCCTATTGATGTGAACAAATCTGGGAATTGGCTTGAATTAGGGTAGTCAGTAGTGGTGTTGTGATAACCCTACGTTATGGCATGGTTGGCGCGGGTCGCGCCAGGGTTGGCGCTGATAGCGCCAGACCCATTGGCTGTGGCGCTGATAGCGCCAGGACGGCGCTGGTGGCGCCACAGGTTCTGCCAGTTCACGCTGAGGGCGTGGCCATGGCGCTGAGAGCGTGGGTTACTCGAGAGCTTGGCGCCGCGCGGATCGCGCCATAAGTGCCCTGGAAAACCAATTTTCTCTGGATTTTCACGCGGACAGCGCCAGAGGTGGCGCTGGTGGCGCCAAAGGTCTCGAAAGGTTCACGCGGTTAGCGTGGGGATGGCGCTGATAGCGCTAGTTCACCGACATTGTGGAGTGGATCACGCGGGAGGCAGCGCGGATCACACGGGAGCTCGGGCAGGCTGAGTATATAAAGGGCAGAACGCGAAAATAGAGAGGGAAAAAGCCTTTCTTCTTCCCTGGACCTCCAACCTCCATTAATGGACGTTCCAAGCTCCCTAGTACCTTATATACTAGCCTAAACACGTTCTTGAGGCCTAGAAACTAGTTTTAACCGGTCCTTCCAACGTGGATTCACGTAGAACATCGTGCCACCATACAAACATGGTATATAGGATAAATATTAGGCCCAAACTGATTAAAAAGCTGAAATCTTTCATCTATTACGTGAAAACCCCTTGTGAGTAAGAGGGTGAGTTCTTAAGTGGAAAACCTCAGAGAACTTGAGAATAGGCGAGACCTACGGCAGGAGACGAACATTAGAGCTCGGAGAAGCTATTCTGAGGTCTCCTTGGTCGCTACGGAGGTAAGGAACCTGAGTTCTCTTGATTCTCTGTGAATTTGGGTTTCGTGAGTAATGTGACCCACAGTGAAATGGGGCTAGAATTAGCCCAGGGTCCTGTAGAGAGATTTACTCAGGGCCATGTAATGATGAAGGATTAGCTTTCAGTTTTTGATTCTGATGACTTTGAATCTTGGCTCTGTGTTGCCTAAGTGGCCTGTGTAATGGTCACTTATGATTGTCTTCTGACATGCCAGAGCCTTAGTTA
>PYAF01000948.1:8355-71144 GCA_007407185.1 Glycine tomentella
CTCCAAGAGGAAAACCCACGGGACCAAGTCCAGAAACAATCCACTATTCAGAAATAATGGTTACAACTGCTCGACGGCCACCTGCCGGAGCCACTCAGCCTCGCTACAACAGAAGTGGAAACCCTCAACAAGAAACTCTCACAAGCTCTCGGAGACACACCCTCGACGGCCAACAATGCCGGAGAAACACCCACTCTCTATTTTCGCTCAGCCTCACACTGCCGCACCTTTGCGTCAGCCTCTCAATCTGTCTCTTGGTCTTGGTCTCGATCTTGGTCTTGGTCTACTGCCTCCATCTATAATGGGGGTATTTATAGAGAGGCACCACATTACCCTAAATGGTAATGGGCCGAGGTCAACTCCCTCGGGATTTGGGCCCAATAACTTTTCCCTTTTACACCTAGGAATTTGGGCCAGCATTAAACGGAACCTTATCCAACACATCACAATGTATATTACAAAAATTTACGACTAATTTTTATTAAAAAATCTAACTAACAATTTTTCGTTGAATCTCTCTTTCTAACAATTTTTTTTCATCCGTATATGTTTCAAACACAAGACCTTATTCAAAGAATTTGAATTTAGTGTCACTTTAACCAATAATTAGTTTTAATTGTTTTTAATGCAGATAATTACAAGAAAAATAAGATATAAATGGGAGTTAATGGAAGACGATTTGATTTACCAAATAATATGTGCTCTTACTTCTGTCGTGAATCTTTCAAAGTCAATATTTTTTCCTGAAGTACGAACTCTGTTTCTTTAGTCCATATACTAAATTACTAATATAACAGAGTAATATTTTACAAAACATATGCATGAACAAGATGTACTGAAATAATATACTCTTGAAGAAGAACACCAAAAAATATAATGCTCCTGAAGAAAGAAATGGAAATTAAATATTATAATGTTCAGCTTTAATCAAGCCGTGGACAACACCCTATGGCTTTTTATTTTGTTATTGGATAATTCATGTCATCTCCTCCACCATGCATGCCTGCTGTTAAGCATATTTCGGCTGATATAGTGGTTTTCCAAAAAGAAAAGAAAAAAAAAAACTACCATTGAAAATGCTTCGACTTTAGTCATTGTAGGAATCTATATTGAAAAATAAATAGGGACACCTAAAAGGACACATAGAGGAAGAATAAAATAAAACTCTCTCCCGCTATATTATTATTTGCTCGATCAATGATATTCTTGATTTCAAGGGGTCCCCCAACATTTGCTTTTGCTTCAATGTCAAGGGAAAACAATTGTGTTTACTTGTAATATATTAGTTTGTTAGTCTTTTGTAAACATGGAAAAAAAATAATTCGTTTTTTGATTAACTATTTAATCAATCTTATAAATATTGTTGGAATATAAGTGTGAGGTAAAGTCATATATTGTGTAGAAATAAGAATGTTAAATACCATATAAGTGAAGACAAGACTCATAAGTCTAAACCTTAATGTTTCGAGAAGATGAAACAAATTTGTGATCTTTTTATATTTCAAGTTTACTTATGTGATTGTCCATGATTCATTGGTATAAAAATATTTACTTAGATTGAAGATGAAACAAATTTGTGATCTTTTTCTATTTCGTATATGGTGTTGTCTCTTGTTTTTGGTTGTGTAATTTTTTAGTAATAAAGATATGAATGTGTTTTTTTTCCAACAATTGGTATTAGAGCCAATGATTTGACTTGATGTTCGACTCGAACGAGTAAGATGACGATTATGGATCCTAGGTTGGAGATTCCTTGTATAGAAAGTCTTTCTAACAGTGGGTCTAGGCGGCATGTCTTATAGGTGGAGCGATGGTATAAGTATCTAAAACATATGAGTTCTAATAACCATCATGAAAATACCTATGGATGAAAATGACTTCTACTCAAGAGAGAGACTATCATGTGGATAAGACTCACATTCGATAAAGAGATTGTTGGAGTACAACTATAAAATAGAATTTCACATCGTGTAGAAATAAGAATGTTAAACATCATAAGAAAAGGTCAAACCTATAAATCTAAACTTTAATTTTTTGATTAAAATATAATGTGAAATTTACTTATATACTTACTCACGACTCATTAATATAAAAATATTCCACCTGCTTAGGCCCTTGAACTGCACAACAAGTACAAAATAACCAATTTTAACTCCAAAGTCTCATAACAAGTTAACTTTTTTTTTTTTTACAAACAGAATTGAACATGTTGAAAAACGATTGAAATTAATAATGTCCATTACCATTATAATAATTAAAACACAATGACTATCAACATTAGTTTCTAGGAATATTTCTTGTTGTCTAGATGTAATGTTAAGTTTTTCACTTGTTAAAGAAATGAAATCTTCTATGATTTTTTTTGGCACTCCAATAAATTCATTACGTTTTGACTGATGCGCAGGTTAAATTATTTCGTTTTCTTAAGAAGTGCATATTAAAATATTTTTAACGATTTTTTTATAAACTAGGTTTTAGTATATTATGTTTTAGCGTATATCATTGTTTAGTCGTTAATACTTTATTCAAATAGCTAGTAGTTGTCGTACTCATGAAAATATAATTTGTGAGTAGGTTAAATTTGGCAGATCAACCACCTCGTGTTCGAATGTACAACCATATTGACATTCGTACCCAAAAATATATGTTGTTGTTAGAAATGATTATTATTATGAAATAATGAACAAGTTTCGACTTAGTATTTGAGTTGTGCAGGTTTTCTTTAAAATACAAACCGAGGATAATATGAGTCACGTCATAATTGAAATGGTAAGTCGTGGAATTTTTTTATAAGCTATATAGTACTGATAATCACAATTATTTGATCAAATATGAATTCAATTTTTCCTTTACTTCCACATCTTTTGACTTAATGCAGTATTATATTATCTTTTATTGCTTCTTTTTTGTAATGCCCCCCCTTATAGTATAACAGTAACAGAGGATCCATTTTTCTTTTCGCCGAATAACACTACAGATATTTTTGTGATGGAGAAACTGTCTTCAGAGTATAGCTAGCTGGGACATAAATATTAGGATTTGAACCTTTTAACACGCACGCATATATAGAATTTACTTGATGTCACCACCGTTAACGATGCAATTATTTAAGAGAATGTCCATTAATTTAATTAGAATGCAGATTAAAATTGGAAAAAATAGGAATGCGATTGGATTAAATTATTTAAGCGAATGTACATTAAATTAAGTTAAACTAAAATTATTGATCAATTTGAAGCAATCATATAAGAGCATATGCTAATTGTTTATCGGATTTTTTTATCGTAAGATACGATTGCTTAATTATTATTTTTCATTAGAGCATGTTTACCTGCAGAAACAAATTATTAAAATTAAGATTTGCATCTTATATACAAGATACGAAACTTTAAGATTTCTTAAGGACTTTTATACACATTAATTAAAAAATTAAATTAATATTTTAATGTGAAACAAAAATTAGTGAAAATAAAAAATATAAAAATGTGAATTATTTAATCTTTTTAATTTATTAATGAAGTAAATTTATCTATAAATTACTTAAATACAATGCAATACCATGGATCCACTTAAACTGTTTTAATATAACATAATAAGAAGCCAATGCATATTAACACAAATGATTAAAGATCTGAAATGAACTTTTATCTTTCTTTCGTAAGTACGAATTCGAGTCACACAATAATCTTTTAAGTGAATTTATGCTAGCAGTCTTAATATGTCATTTGTATCATACCCGATAATATTGAAAGTACATTTTCTTACTAACATTTTTACAGATAAAAAAATATAACATAATATGGATATAATAAATTGTGAGTGCTCTAATGAGTTTGATTAATTTAAAAAAAGAAATTGAAAACAAAAAGTAGCATGGGATTGTAGCTAAGCAAATCCAGAATTCGTGGACAAAAATAAAAAATATTAAATTCCAAGAGAGACAAGGATATGATCATCAATTCCGTGGTAATGAGTATGCGAGAAGGAACTGAAATTCCTCTACGCTTGTAATTGACGAACAATATGTTATGTGGCCAACCACTACAAAAGCAGAACAACATAAGAGAATCGATTAGAAGAAGACTGAAGAACCCTACCCTTTTCCAAACCCATTTTAATATATTGACTTTATTTTTTATGCACTATTCATATTTTTTTTCTTCACATTGTTAATTAATTCAAATTTATTTTAAAATAAAATTTAAAGTACAAATAGTACAAAAATCAATAATTTTATCATATATACTAATTTATTTTATCATTATATTTTAATTAAATCTATACTATAAATATTATTGATACTGTTATTTAGTTAAATCAACATTTTATTGTAGGCTGATTATAATTTTGACTATCTTAATTTTTTCAAATCCATGATTTAAGTCTCCTATTTTTAACTTTTAATTGTAATATTTTGTCTCTTAATTTTATAAATTGGTGATTTTAGTTCATTTGTTAAAATATTAATTAATAACTGTGATTAATAGAATTAAAAGGTTAATTATAAATTATTATTTTTTACCAAATATAATTATAAATGAATTTAAAACTATGAATTATTAAAAACTTAATTTATTATTTATTATAATAAAAAATCTACCAGAAGAAATAGAAAAAAAAATGGTGACAGAAGCACGTGCTGAATAGACTCTAAAAAAATAGTCTTCAGGCCAGCCTAACATATCCCCAGATCCCAATCCATCTATTCTTCTGTAGTTCTGTTTTCATAATTCCCGAACCGCAAACTTCGCCGGAATTTCACAGTTAAAAACAAAATACTACACCACGTCATGACACAAGGACAACCTATGATAATCTAGTGAAAACTTTTCAGCCATTACAAGAAATATAGGTCATGACTTTTATTTTCTTTTAACTTAAAACCCCTTTTTCTTTTAACACTATCAATCCTTTATAAATTAAGTTCCAATTTAATTCTCGTTATCAATAACCAATTTTGATAAATAATATGTTAGTACTACCGAAAACTTTTACTAAGCCATGTTACATGCACAGACCTTTTAATGGGCTAGTCTCTCATTTTCTTAATTTTCAGTTCACAAATGAAAAAAAAGATTTAAATGAAGGGAAGATGGTAATTCATAATTGATTTGCACACTAGAGGGGGAAATCCAGCTTTAACTAAAAGTTATTTTGTGGGACCAATGTGAAGGTCTTTGTTAAAAGTTAATAATGCAATAGGTTCAAAATTAAAAGCACTAAAGCACAGCCATTTTAGTTGGCTTTGGCCTTTGGTTAAAGAGGTCGATTTTGCTCTACACATAATCAAATCACGTGGTGTTAATTCCTCCTTGTCTTGTTGCATTCTTTCTCATCCTCATAGTTTCTTTCTGGTGCACATGCAAGATGCAACTTTGATTAGGAGAGCACATGTTTCACATCAAAGCCGTCGTTTTCCATTTCTTCATTATTGTGTTCAGAAATATTTCAGAAAATTATTATCTAATTGATGAATTAGAACTCAAGGATCTCCCCAATTTTATGCTTAAATTCAAAATTACACCCTTTTCCATCTCCTCATTATTGTGTTCAGAATTTCAAAAAATTATTATCTAATTGATGGATTAGTACTCAAGAATCTCCCAAATTTTATGCTTATATAAATTCAAAATTACAGCCTCCTAAGAAGTAATTTGTTCGGCAAATTTGGTCAAAGCATGACACACTTTCCGGTAGGTGATGCGTATATAAAAAATATTCATCAACACTTATGCGTCAATCTATATTAAAAGAAAAAAAAATAATTTGATGTGATGTGATAAAAAAAATAAATTATATACTCTATGTAAATGTTCATATATTATTTCTCTATGTATCCATGCATTGTTGATAAAAAAAAATGGATATTCATGTATTATCTACATTGAAAAGAAAATTCACATTTTCACCTAGTTTTTTTAAGGGTTAAATTAATTAGTTGGTCATTAAATTATTTGAAAATTTTTAGATAAGTTTCTAAATTAATATCTTTTCAATTGAGTACCTAAATTAAAATAATAAGTTTCTCAAGTTAGTTCAAATTTTTTGTTTAGTTTAAGTACTTCAAAATTTTCAAATAGTTCAAAGAACAGCTAAGTATTTTAAATTATTTAAAAAAATGATATGTCACTTGTAGAACTATTACGACCGATTAAGTTGGGAAGAAATTTTTTATTAAATGTGTTTAATTAGATTTTTTGACAAAGATTAATAACTGATCATGTTAATGAATATTTCGAAAATATATATATCAACATAAAATAAAAATATGTCACTTTTAGCAATTAGAAAAATACAAAGCCCTTAAATTCTCTATGGCTGAACAGGAGTTTTTTTAAATCAGCATGGCTGAACAGGACGAGTAATATATTATAGGAGAAATACTAGTAATATTTTTTATTTTTAATTATTAACTAAAATTTATTATAATTTACGAAATTACAGGTGAAACATATCAAACAGAAGTGATATTGATATATATAAATATATATATATATAAATATATATATATATATATATACAAAAAAAATGAAGAAATATACTTTTTTTCTAGCTATCGTTTTACGAGTAATAATAAGTTTTAAATAAAACAATACATGCTACTAGCACTCCTTTATTTTCCGTTATAAAAGAAAAGGATGGGATCGAAATAAAAGGACCCAAATCAACCATTATGATGCATCATTTATAAAACGTTCAAACTTCAATATACTAGTATTAGGTTTAACAAACATCATTCATTGTCTGAAATAAGTAGAATTTAAAGGCATTTTTATAGATCCAATGGTACAAAAGAGGTGTATAACCAACTATTTTTCATCCACATTTGAGTAATTCAGAAGGGTGCCAAAGGTCCCTCGTGTTAACTGGATCGTCAGCAAAAGGCAATTCCAAAGTCATGTTCCATGCATCATGAACAGTACTCTACTCTCTGTCCTGCACCAATTCGAATTGGTATAACCATAGATGAAAGGAAATAGCTAGCTACCTTGTTTTCAACTAACTCAGGAGTTATTGTGACATGAAAGTTGAAAAGATCAGACCTTTAATTTATTTTATTTGAATATTGCGGAAAGAGTGTTACCTGACCGGTAATATTTAAAGACTAATCTCTTTTAGATAGGTTTATATTATTAAAGTGAGTTCTACTTCTCTTAATTAAGTCTTTTTACCGTACACAAACAATAAAAAATAAAATCCAAATTACCCATAAATAACCAACAAGAGTTGGATTTATCAGAAGAAATTAATCTTTTGTAATGTAGCTTATAAGAGCGTGTTTAGATTAATGTTCAACTCAATGTAACTAATGTTTTTTTTAAAGGCTTTTAAGGGTGTAGCTTTTGTGTTGGATGTCTAAAAATTTGTAAAATTTACTTGAAGTCTTTGCAACTATACATCAAACACACATTTAATGTTTAAATTTTTGTTAGGAGAAATGTTTATATTTAACACCTGTTTATATACATCTCAAACAAAATGAGCTCCGAAAGAGGGTAGGAAAAAAATACTATCTATTAAGATTTTTAATTAGGTCTCTGTCTATGGATCATCGATATCCTTCTCCCTAGCTATCTACAAGGTGGTACTGCATGGTTCCTGTGCACAAATTTATATCTATTATATAGCCGTGTGTATTACTCTATATGAATCATGCTGAAACAAGATATGAGAATTAAAGATACGAGTAACTCCTTAATTTCCCAAATATGACCTAAATTGTTTTTCCTCATTTTCATGTCTTCTTTTTTTGTCTTTCCTTTTATATAAATATATATGGGTCCATTTACTCCATTGTCTTTGTTTAAATCCATCCCCAACAGCCTCTTGTTGTCTACTCACGTTAATTAATATTATTGTTAAAACATATCGCCTATCTGTCATTTAATACCACTTCATCATTATCTGGCATCAATTATGTTCATTTCCTTGACATAGCTGTTTCGTAATTTAGCTATTACCGAATAAAGACAGCGTGATAGCTATGTTTTCCATCTTCCTAATAACGGTGACCTTGCATGAACCGTTTTCAAATTGGAACACTGTTCATTATAATGTTTGATTGGTGGAAAGCATGGTAAGCAAACTATAGCAACAACCGTGCATTGCACTGGTATTATTATCTTCAGGTAAATTGATTTAAAAAGGTTTAACTACATTTTCAACCTCATATTTTAGTGTACTCCCATGTTAAAATCTCATAAAATTAGCTTTCCTAATTTTAATTGCTCACGTTTAGTTTTTTTATAATTGTTTAAATTATAAGAAAAAATGTAATAGAGATGTGACATATCATTAATTTGTATGAGTTAACAAATATATATATATATATATAATATTTGAAAAAAATAAAAAAATTTAGAAAATACAATCAAAGTCATTCTGTGTTTTTTTATTTAAATATTTTATATGTTTTTCCTTTGTAAATTTACGTAAATTAATGATATATCACACCTCTATTACATTTTTGTTAATGACTGATGAAAATTTTGAGTGAGAAAATAAAATTGAACAATTAAAAATTAAGAATTAAAATCAAATTATTTGAAATTAGGAGGACTGAAATCACAAATTAATAGGTGAAATCACAAATAAGTTAAAGTGTGCAGGAGACTAAAATGTATTTAAGTGATCAATACAAAAATATAGATCAGAAGATTATAAAAAATAGAAAAAATCGAAATAATTACTTTAAAAATTACATTTGAAATTTGAAAAAGTAAAGGTTAAGAATGTCAACCATTCTTCAAATTAAGAAAACTATATTAAAGGTTAAGAAATTAAGTTACTAAAAACTTGCCAATATTCTTAAAAAAAATGCAGTACGTTTCTGAGGTCGGATTCTTTTCATCAAGAATCCATAATCCATAATTCCATATTGCTTCACTCTTCGTTAATCTATATTAGTCGCTATGTACATATCGTTTACTATTCATTGATGTGAGCCAAAAAAGGAAGAAGAATAAAAGAATCTGACGTTAATTAATATTTAAATGGGAAACGGAACTTCAAGAGAAACACATGTGTAGTTACATAATCATTAAAGTTTGTGGTGTGGTTATGAGATCAATATTGCATATATAGCTCTATTTGGTCGATCAAATCATATCACCCCCCAAAACAATGCAACAATTACTACCTCTCTGCTGCTATCGTGGTCCTTCTGCTTGATCAATTACGCTGAAGGCATGGTTCGTGATTTACAAGTCAAAAACCTCCCATGATTAATTATTACATGCCACCTTTATCCATATTGAACAGACAACATTATTTTTCCTGTGCATTTCTACATCTCTATAATATTTTTCTTCCTTTGGGATCTCTGTGTTTCCTTATAAAACATAATTTTTTTAGTCTATTTAAATTATCTTATATTGTAATTGGAATTGTTTAAATAAAATATTAACCAGAGAAAACATTTTAAAAATATATTATTTTCTAAAAATAGTAAGGTGATCCCAAGTATATTTAAATTATCTTATATTGTAATTAGAATTGTTTAAATAAAATATTAACCAGAGAAAACATTATAAAAATATATTATTTTCAAAAAACAATAAGGTAATTCCAAGGGGATAAAATATTAGGAGAATTTTTTCATTGGTGGGCTAAAAGTCAATCATACAAGTGAATGTGAATCTAAAAGTCAATCATACAAGTGAATGTGAATCTAATATCACATTCAACCCAAAATCTTAAGATATTATATTAATATTTCTTATTTATATGATATTTATTATATTCACACTTGCATTATAGTAATTTTTTCCCTCAAGCATGCATGTTTTTCTAGGAATGTTCAAATCCAAACCATCTATTAGGGAACAATTGTCTATAATTACAAATGATTTCTAGAAGATTTGAACTTGTAGTTGTAGTTATCTCAGTAAATTTCTGATCTCAAGTCTAAGTTCTAACATTAGATTTTATTTATTGAACGATAGCTAGCTAGCGACAGAAAAGGGTAAAATACAGTGTTGTTGTGTTGCTGTTGAACAGAATCTGACAAGACGTACTTGTATTTTTTATATTTCGTGACTATGGTAATTTTCTGTTACATGCAAGGGTCCCCAGTAACAAACTACAGCCGTGACAGATTCTTATGAAAAAATGCCTATAGTTGACTTTTATACATACATTGGAATCTTATTCGTAAATCTTTGTACATTTAATTGATTGAACTAAACGTACGTACCATGCATAGCGACCACATTCGAACTAGCGAGTTATCTTGTCCAAGACCACTATAAAATTGTAGACAGATATTCTGAACTGTGAACAGAAAACAACGTATCAACGATGCAGTTGTTGGTTTCACAGAATGGTCCTGATATGATATGAGGTAACAATTCTTGAGTCCAATAATGAAAAAGTGGATAACTGTGTAATGGAGCACTTGCTTCAAAATTAAGCATTATTATGGAGGTGAATAATGCAGCATTGCAGCATGTCACGCGGTGCTTTTGTAATAAGCTATTAATTGAGATTCAAATTATATTAATTTGTTCTGTAGATAAGGGCTGTTTTGATTGATTAGTGTCATGCTTATATACTTTTGATTGTTCCCACTTAATCACTTATATACTTCACCACGCGCTATTCACTTAATTAGACTGTGATAACAAATGGGGTTCAATAGATCTAAGACAGACATCTAAATTTTGATATAATTTAATCTTAGAAAATCAACTTATAATGTAAAAATTGTTTCTCATTTATAAACTTAATTTCGGCAATGTGAGATTTTAACACAGTCCACAGTTACCCACTACAAAGTGAGACTTCAGCACACCCCTCTTTGTCCAAATTACGTAGGAATGACCACATGTCAGATTATTTCCCAACATTATGTGTTGAACAAAAACCTTGGTAGAAAGGTCTTTCGGTGGTCCTTCGTTATTGTAACTTTGTAAGCCGTATTGAGACATGTAACATATATGCTCTTACATGAGGATGAGTAACGTTACATACGTACATTACATCTCTCTAAACGTTATCCAGTAATCAAGAAATCAACCATCTCCCCCTGACCAAATTTTTGTGTAGTTTCGAAGAGTTTGAACCATAGATATGTAGAGTACCAAAATAAAATAAAGGACATTTTCACGGTCTTTCTCATTCTTCATAAGCAATTGGGTACACTAGAATGCGTACAAGCTAGGCAAAATTGTTTGTATATGATCTGTCTCCATTTCATTGTTTTATTATATGTTTCCAGATTCTAATGAAAACATGCATTGATATGATTTTGCCTTGAAGGATTCCGTTTCGGAAAAACAAATATGCACAAAAGATTTTAGAAAGAATCTTGATTAAAAAAATACCATAAAGGTGGTATTTGTTCAATATTCAGAGATAAACAATGTTTTTTTTTTATTATTTATAAGGGAGATAAACAATGTTCTATATGCCGTTTTTGGTATTTGTTCAATATTGTTCTCAAATATCCGATAAAAATTGGATGTTCTCCTAACATGTTTTTAAATAGGCCTAACATGCATATTTTAAAAATTCAAGGCCTGAGTCATGTTATTTGTTATACGTTTTATTTTTATTATAATTATGAGTACTATTTTTTTCGATAGCTAAATATTTAAATTAATTACGTACTGTTAATTACTTAAAAATAATATTTAGATTAATTAGTATAATTAATTATCCAAGGTCATCCAAATTTCACACGTATACGCGCTAAAATAGATTTTAGGGGAAAAAAGGACAACCAAAATGTTGTTGGAATCTCTAGCCAACCTCGATAATTTACTTTTGTATTTATGAAATTTTAAATTTTTTTACTATAATTTTGAGTAGTATTTTTTTATACTAATTATCTAAATTAATTTCTAAAAATAATTACTTAAATTTTATTATTTAAATTGATTATTTAACTTGTTCAATCTTTTCCTGATGGTGTGTGAAGTACACCTAAATAGTGTGGAAACAAATATATCATGAATTCTTAAGATATATTTATTGTTTTCAACTAAATTATTAGTTGACATATTTGCTTACTCCCAAAGTACATTTACATATTAAAATTTTAGCCTGAAACTCAATTTTGTACAAACTTCACTTGGGTTGCTTTTACAAACTCATTCTGCAAACTTTAATTCAAATATGTATTAAATTGTGGCAATGAGTTTGGCTTCACTTAGACTCTTTAGAATCACATTGAGATATTAATTACCGTGATTTTAAGTTAATTTTATAAGTTTAGTTTCACGTTGAATAAATAATTTTAAATCATTTGTTGATTCTAAATTGAAATAACTTTTATAACTTTTGCATTAGATAAAAAAAATTATGTTGAGTTCTACGATGATTTGTTTTTTAATAATGAAAACATCCAACATGTTCACATTGGAGCAGGGATGGACCAAAAATTAACTAAAGGGAGACTGATTTTTTTTTCTTCCTTTGACATTTTATATTAATCAACTTAAAAGTGTCAATGGAAGGGGTTGTTAGGACCCAGCCCGCCCCTTCTAGATCTGTTCCTACATTGGAACAACAACAACAACCTCTATCAACACCCTTTCTAGCTATCTCTGTCTAACCAAGAATATGAGGTGACTCATGCAATTTATCTTTATTTATAGAAGACATTCGCTGATAGTCTCTTACATGTGTCAACTTAGCATCGGCCCTTATGACTTTATGAGTCACGTTCAAAGGACACATAATTGATAGTACAAAATCATTATAGATTTTCTAAAGATCGTGGACGTTTTAGTTAGAAAATTTTTAATGGTAGATCTCAAATTAAAATTTTAGATTATTTTTTAATAAATTTTATTAGGGATATTCGCAGTTTGGATTTGATCGATTTTTGATTTTTTTAAAAGTCTAAAAGTAAAATTTATGAGATTATTTTTATTAAAATAAGAAGTATTTAACATAAACAAACACATTTATCGGACAAAAACAAATATCATTTTCTAATTTTCATTAGACAAACATGTTTATTGGACAAAATAAGGAGCAATGTATTGGATTTGTGGTTTTTTGGCTATGATGGGGAATAGGCCCAAGTAGATAAAGGGTAAGGTATGGTTTACAATTGGATCAGTTTGGATTGGATCGGTTTTCACCGGCCAATTCGAAAACCGATCCAATCCGGTGAAAATTTTTGATTTTTTTTCGGTTTTCGATTTTTCAATTTTTGATTATTTCGGTTTTCGATTTTTCGATTCGATCACCGTGATTTTGATCGGTTGATGAACACCCCTAGATTCCATGATACCACTTAATATTGAAGATCATTTTTTAGTCTTACATGAACCCCACTTTGTAAAACGGTCATTATGTAAAATGTTCTCATTTTTTTTTCCTCTCCCTCCTCATCATTATCCTATCTCTCTTTTTTTCTCTTCTCCCTTTCCTTTCACACTTTGTCTTTTTATTTTTTTTCCTCCCTCTCTCTTCATCACACATTGTTTCTTCTTTCTTCTTTCCTCTTTTTCCTCTGTTGCGTCCCACCCCCTTTCCCTTCCTCTCTGTCGTGGCCCACCCCCTTACCCCTTCTAAAACTCAACCGCGACCCACACCTTCCCCTCTACTGCGACTACCCCTCCGCCGGTATGTCGATTTTTTTTATTTGTTTTGTTTTCTTTTTCTTCATCTCCTTAGGTTGATTTGTGAATCCCCCTGCGCTTTATTGTTAGGGAAAGAGTAAAAAAAAATTGAACAATGTACAAATTTTCAGAATTCTTGTACAAAAATTCATTTTTCATGTTAAAGATTTGTTCAATTCTTTTATTTGAAGATAGGATACTAAAGATCTTTTAGTCCACAATCCACCAAATGTCGAGCTTATAGGCATAAATGTTTAAATTGCTTATATGAGAGTCGATTCTTGCAAGTGATCTTGGTCGAACAGTCCACAAACATAAATCACAAGAAATTTTCTATCATGTTTAGGATATTTAATGACTCTAAACATGTGATCTTCAAAATTGCACAGGATACAAAAATTCAATTTCCAATACTTAATACTTCAAAATTAATTTTGTTAGCACTCATCAAAATAAACACAAAAATAGTCTCCTGTTTTCATTGCATGTTACTTTGGGAATTGATATATACTCCTACTATTATTGACGGAAAAAAGAAAACCAAAATTTCTATATACTTATCTTTTTCCGTTTCTCAATGATTGTCTTCGGAATTGAATAATGTGACTGAAAAGTGAAAGATCTTGGCTGGGGCAGTGGCCACATAAAATTATTGTCTTGCCTGTGTTTGTCTTAACACATGCATTTGTCTTTGTAATTTGAAGTGTCAATGTGCTTAAATAAATAAAAACATTGAAAAGCTAGTAGCTTGTTTTCTGCTGGCAACAAGTTTCAAGTGCATCCGCAACCTGCAATACATAATTAATTCATTCTTTCCTTGATGGTGTATGAAGTACACGCAGATAGCGTGGAAACATCAGAGGGAGCAAAGAGCGTCTCTTGAGCATAACAACATTCAATTCAATTTCATGTGTGGGGCCTATGACCTATGAATATTCAATCCCTATGATATGAATTTCACGGTTTATTCATTCATTCACACGAAATTAATGGTCCCGTTCAGGTTCAGCGCCGCGCCTATTGCAGAGACCACAGTACTCTTAACGTCTTGGTTCCTATAGAATAGAATAGGTCTGTGCTTAGCTCCTTTAGCGTGAACTCTACTTTCAAGTTAATGGTAGTAATTAGTAATGGCAAATGCTAGTCATTGCTTTAAAATGAAAGATAGAAAATTATGTTATTAATGATTTTTTGCATTCTATGTAATAAATAATTTTTTCTTGTAATTTCTTAATAATATATATTAAAAAGACTCATTAGTAATTAGTACTGCTAGTAGTAATATACTTCATATTTATTTTGGCCATGTCTTGGACAACTGTTTTCTGATACATGTTCATTTTAACTCTTGTCATGTCAACGGGGATTCCTTCCTCTTTTGCATCGTTTACTTTTCATTTTTAGTGGAAATCATTAATAAAATATTACTAAGATTTGCTCTCTTCTTTACGGTATTATCCTCCTTTACCATCTATTCTGTTCTCAAGCAAATCTTTATCTTCAGTGTCTTCCACATAACCATCTCTTCTTCAAATTAGGGAACTCACACTATTTTTGGAGGAACAGTCTTTATAATAATATGACCCATCCATTGAATCTTGAGAGCCCATAGTAGCTTTAAGAGCAATAATATTCTAAATACTCATAATATACGTTTATTCGCTGATCTAAAAAAATCTTCTTAATACTCTTGCTCAATAGGTCTTCTTTTTTAGATGAAGCCTTCTCCTTATTGAAAATCCCAAGTACTGACCACTTACAATACTCGGTCTCTCTTTTCAAGCCCCCAATTGTTTTGTTACCATTTTATTTAATTATTTATGTTGGTCGCATATCAAGGAGTTAAAGTTTTAAATTTGAATTGTTAGCAATTTTTAGATTTAGATCTACATATTAAATCTGTTATTTTAATTTTAGAATTATAGATAAACTTGTTAGTTTTTGAATTTTGTAACTTTTTTACAAATAGATTAACAGATAAACTTAGATCGATTAGGTTTCAGCTTTTTGAATCTAGTAAATCAGTTTATATATACATAAAAAATCAATGAATAAATAATGAAGTTCCTCAATTAATTCTTCTCTCCTGCTTCATTTTTACAATTTATAGTCATAATGATGAACTTGATCCCAAATCCAATAATTTTATGTTAAAATGCTACTTTTAACATACTTTTGCAGACATTGGTAACTTAATATGAGAGAAATTTTCGTTTTTGAAAAGAAAATACACACATACTCTATATGCTGGATTAAGTGATTATTCAATAAAAAGTTATAACAGGTAATAAGAGTTTAATTTCATATGAAACTTTTCAAGGGATAAATGATAAATCTATCGACATAAACAAAAGTGTGGGGAGTGAGGGTTGTTGCTAATACTTTTTTAAAAGACCAACGTTAAAGTTTACAGATAGGCTACTAATACTTTTCTAAAAGAGCAAAGTTAAGCTTATAGGTTACTGTTACTAATTAAAAAATGCTTAAACCTCTACAGAATGCAAGACCAATATTAAATAAACTCTTTTAATTTTGTCATCTGACTAATATTACTATATGTAGTACTTTACTTCTTAAAGTGGAACTATCATTTTAGGTAATCTAAGTTTTAACATTGTTATTTATGGGTGGCGCTATTTTGCAGAAAATATAT
Organism: Glycine tomentella; assembly: GCA_007407185.1. Taxonomy (NCBI): domain Eukaryota; kingdom Viridiplantae; phylum Streptophyta; class Magnoliopsida; order Fabales; family Fabaceae; genus Glycine; species Glycine tomentella. Next base: position 24,583 of record PYAF01000948.1, read on the forward strand.
TAACATAACAGGTACAAATAATGTAACTTTATCTTTCTTAGGAGATAACCATCAACTTTTGTTTCTATCTTTGTTTTAGCCTCTCAGTTTTTTCTGACGAGATAACCATTAAAACACATCTTTTTGGGATATGAGAATCAATCTCCCGAATACGGTTGCTTCGTATTGTTAGTAACACATTATGTAGAAAAACTATTAATGACATTTAGCATTTTCTTATGATTATATTACTCACCTGTAAACATTAAACAGTTTAAAAAATATTTTTATTTGATAGAGTGAAAAGAAATAGAGTAAATATAAAAAAAAATGTGAATGAAAATAGGAAAAAAAATAAAATCAAAATTAAAGTGTCTGGTTAAAGAAAAAATTTAAACAGATAAGAAAAAGTTAAATTAGTGAATAAAAATAGGTCATAAATAATACTCCCACAGTAATCCCCTTCCGAAAAAAAAACAAAAACTCCCATAATAAGGCGAGTTCTTGTGCGCACAAATAAAACTATTAAGGTACCGTACACGAGCGTTTGAACCGGGTTCGGTTTTTTTATGATATGTTTTTGAAATTATTTTTTTAATCCATATGTTGGACACGTGTTCTGTTAATGCTGTTATCTTTGTGACTTGTTGTCTGTACTTTCATCTTCAATCTATCCTTGTTTGACTTATATGTTTTCGCGTTTTGTTGTCAGGCCTTTGTGGGAGGTTTGAATCTTTGAGAAGAAATATTGGTTTTCTTCGGCCAACCACAACGAAAAACCAAAACATAATTACAAATGGCTTCTCCGCAAAAATGCCTAGCAAAGAGGATCTTTTCATCGATCTTGTAATTAGGATCTTTTAGTCGACCATTTAAACACGATCTTTCACTCGAAATCGAACAATCACACCAAACCAATTGATACAAACATGTGAGAATCAGTCCCGGAATACAACTCCTCCACAAGATTACCCATCTTATTTGCAAATATCTCTATATAAGTTAACCTATTGAACTAAAATTTCATCCTCAAATGAACTGCAATAGGGAGAGAAATTTTAGATGAGTTCCTATCAGAAAGATATTTGGGGATACATTTAGGGTTATCCAATTGCAACAAGGATAACAAGGCAATAATATAAACAGATAGATTTAATTTAATGAATTTACTATTTTTATTCAAACTTATCCGAACCTAATTCAAAACAACAAATCTCAACATTACATTTAATAGTGCTGATCTGACGGTCCTTAATCCATTTTGACAACTTTGACACGGTATTTTAGTAGTTTTACTTGTGTAAATAAGAACTCGCCCCATACTAATCCCAACATTTTTCAAAAATGTTTCCACCGTTGAATCTTGACCTGACTTTAATAATGTGCCTAAAAAAGAAAAATATTAATTAGTTAATTATTGGTGTCTTTGATACGATAGATAAAAATTATTAAAAGATATTTATTTTTAAAAAATAATAAATATATTTAGTACTGTAAAGATATTAAAAAAGACAAAAAAAAATGTACCAAAATAATTGAGATTTTCCCATCAGTCTCGAATATAATTTTTTGTAATTTTAGTTTTATTTTATTTAATATTATTATTTCTAAAATATTACTCATTTAATTGAGATTTTAATTTCAATTATTCTTTTTATTCTTGATATCAAATTTTAATAAAAAATAAGTTGAGAAAAAAATCAATTTTTAATTAAAATTAATGTAATTATATATAGTTAAATAACTTTTTTAATTAGTATAAATCAAATTTTTATATTTGAGATTGAATAGAGTATTAGTAATAATAAATGGCAAATACTAATCAATATTCTTAAGATAATAATTATTAAAATACATATCATTATGTTATTCATAATTTTTTTTATATTGTTTATAATTTGTCTAATAAATATATATTTTTTAATTTCTTAATCGATAATCACATATTATAACATCCATAATAAATTGTAACGTACAAGAGTGAGCGAGCAACCCTTGGGGGGGCATAGCATCGGAAAGTGAAGTTAAGTGAGTAAGCAGAGAGTGTAGTGTGGAGAACATGGAGCTTTCACGGTCCGACCGTAACCTCAGCTTTACTATGTGGGTTCAACTAAATTAACCGAAACCTTTCCCCTCAAAATTACGAAAGTACCCCTATCTCAGCCCCACCTTAGTTTCTGAAAAGGGCTCGTTGGTCGAGACTCCTCACTCACCAACCTGTCACACACAACACAACACACTCTGTGAACTGCCATTGCCAACCAAACAGCTCTCAACTCAACAAACACCTCTCTACACGCTGGCTTGCCGTGGCTCCTCTCATGAGCTATGGTCCTCTCGCATTTATTACATTTACTGTTTTGCCACTCCCCACCCCCTTCTTCTATTTACTTTCCTCACCCCGCATTCAACACCGCCACTCAAGTTTTTTCAACAACCCGCTTCCATTTTTTCTTTTTCTTTTTTCCTTTGAACAAAACGATGTGGAAACATGCTCTACTATGCTTGGTTTTTCCATTAGCAGGTTTGTGTCTGTCTTGTGGAGCTTTGTCGTTTCGCTTTGTTTTTTTTTTTTACAATGTTACAATATTTTATGTCATGGAAATTTGAACCCCAGATTCTCTCCCCTACGTCCCCTGCCCTACGTTTCTTTTCTCTTTGACTATTAGTATTCTTCTTCTTTTTTTCTTAATATTTTATTATTTTCTTACAATAATGCTGTGACGGTGTATGACTTGCACTACAGCGGAGAAGAAATGTTGGTAATGCTTCAATGGGATTTCTCATTGCTCTGTTTTGTTGAAGGTCCTTTTCTATTACTATTATAAAAATGTTGTCTTTTATTTATAGCTATTAAATGATTCTTTTGGTTTACTTATTGGCAGGGTCAATTACATTATATTCATATATTCACCTTCTCTTCTATCCCATTTCTACCTCATTTTCTTCCATCTCTTTTCCTTTCTTGTTACATCATTCATCACTTCTTTCTTCTTCTTCTTCTTCTTCTTCTTCTTCTTTATCTCTTTTCTCCCCTCCCAAATCAATCCCGTATGGGGTGAACTTATATTCATAAAAAATCGATTTTTCCTTACGTTTTTTAATTTTATTTTGGGAAAATGATGGGTAGACACTGAGAGAGTTCACAAAAGAAAGTATAATAGGGGTGATACAGAAGAGATAAAGCCATAGAAGAAAGAGAAATACTAGGTAGAGAGTTAGAGAGAAATGATGAGTTATTTAGAGTGATAAAGTGTTCATGTGTTATTCTTTATTTTGACCCCATCGCCTTTTTGTACTTTTCTTGAAATGATATATACGAGGTGTAATAAAGAACTGTGCTTTTGTGCTTTGCTTTGCTGGGTTGTTTTATGCTTTCAAACCCTTTTGTAGTGCAAACTCTGTGTGTGTGTGTGTGTGTGTGTGTGTTTGTGATTTCTGATTCTCTTTGTGTGTTGATATTATCTCTGTCTTGTAGGTGAGAGGGGTTGCACTGTCTCTAGTGAACTCTGATTTTCTAAGTGTGAGATAATGATGGATGGGCGGCGTCATTCGGTGGATATTCCAATTTCCAAAACTCTAGTGGCACTGAGGAGAGTCAGGTCATTGAGGGATCCAACCACTAATTCCATGAGCAAACTCTCTTCTTTGGTTGACAATGTGCACTGGGAAAACAGTTCTGGCAATGAGATTTCCCTGCGGTTTTCAGATGCCACTTGGCCATGTGATTCTGATGATAATGCTGCTTTCGGATCAAGGAATTTAGGTTTCAAGGGACACAGGAAGCCGGATGATGCTGATTTTTTATTGAATCATGGCCTGTTGAACTCAAGGTTGAAGCCTAGTGGGATGATGTCTTGTAAGGATGATCAACAAGATGATGAAATGGTTCACTCTAAGCCTAATCTGCAGTGCATTTCTGGAGATAAATCACCAAGTGAAAGCTGTGGTCGCAACCATGGGGGTGAAGGATTGGACTTGTCTTGTATTGTGCTTCCAAGTAATAATTTCAAGGATGGGGATTCATGCTGTATAGAAACTGCTAGATCATCTCAATTAGGGAGAATAGATTACTCCAAGTCAGCCAAAAAGTCTCTACGCAAGAATCAAGTAAAACCGTCCGAGGTTGCTAGAAGTGTTGCTAGCAATGAAGGCAGTCCATGTCCTTCTGGTTACTATACTTTTTCGCCATATAGTGCTTTAGTAGGTATAAATCAAGATGTTGATGTTTTAGATAACAACGATGATGGATGTGGAATAAGCTGCTGTTGGTCGAAATCACCAAGGTTTAGAGAATCTAATCTATATGGCGAGATAGAAGATCGTCCCTTGATATCTCATCGTGTTGATGAGACGGATCTGGATGCACACAGGAGCATGAGACACAATGGTGGTGGGATTAGTCCAACTTTGGAATCTCCTAGAAGTTTGTCTATGAAATTCAGGCCTAAATCATTTAGTGATCTGGTGGGACAAAATGTGGTAGTAAGGTCTCTTTTGGGTGCCATCTCCAGAGGAAGGATAACATCATTTTATCTTTTCTATGGTCCACGCGGCACCGGCAAGACATCCACGTCTAGGATATTTGCCGCTGCACTGAATTGCCTCTCTGTTGTGCAGCAAAGGCCATGTGGTCTATGCAGAGAATGTGTTTTGTTATTTTCTGGAAGAAGTAAAGATGTTAAGGAAGTGGATTCCTTGACAATCAATCGCCCGGACCAGGTTAAATCCCTTATTAAGAATGCAAACGTCCCTCCGGTTTCCTCACGTTTTAAGGTTTTCATTATTGATGAGTGTCAGTTATTGAATGGGGAGACGTGGGTAAGCATTTCAAATAGCCTAGAGAACCTTTCTCAGCATGTGGTTTTTGTGATGATCACTCCCAATTTGGATAAGCTTCCTCGAAGTGCAGTTTCCCGGGCTCAGAGGTATCACTTTCCGAAGGTTAAAGATGCCGACATTGTATGCAGACTAGAAAAAATTTGCACCGAAGAAGGTCTTGATTTTGAACAGGATGCTTTGGACTTTATTGGTGCAAAATCCTATGGTTCTGTTAGGGATGCAGAAATGATGCTTGATCAGATGAGCTTGCTTGGTAAAAAGATCAGTATTTCTTTAGCTTACGAGCTTGTAAGTCTAGTGCTTTTGTTCCATACATGTGTTTACTCCAAACTAACCTCATCTTTTTCCTTGGTATTCTGGCTTACCCCTTTAATGTTCTGCAGACTGGGATTGTTTCCGATGATGAGTTGCTTGATTTGCTGGATCTGGCTTTGTCATCTGATACATCAAATACAGTTATAAGAGCTCGGGAGCTGATGAGGTCAAGGATAGATCCTTTGCATCTTGTATCTCAGCTGGCAAATCTCATTATGGACATCCTTGCAGGGAAATGTGAAAATGATGGTTCTGAAGTCAGAAGTAGATTTTCTCGGAGATACAACTGTAAGTGCTTAATGCATAATCTATCATATTCTGTGTAACTTTTTGTAATTACATTGGCTGTTTAACATTTTTGCAGTACATGGTTGTGTTTCTCTGACTGGTTATTTTCTCTATCATAGCTGAAGCTGATCTTCAGAAACTAAACAATGCATTGAAAATACTTTCTGAAACTGAGAAGCAGTTAAGAAATTCGAAGAATCAAACAACATGGTTCACTGTAGCTCTCCTACAGTTAAGCTCTGTAGATTGTCCATCTGTGGATGCAAATGATACCAAGTTGAGTCTTAGAGGTGCATGGAGTGGAGGTGAGCTTGATTTTTTTACTTTGTTTATTACATTATTTTCAATTCCTTTTCTCCATTGGTGTTTGGCAGAATCGAGTGGTTTTGTCAGCTAGAAGATTCTAAGTTTTCTTTTTTCCTTAAATAATATGGATATAAAAAATGTTGATATCTGCAATACATTATCTACAGGGCAAAGGTTGGAACATTTTACTACAGGACTTTGTGATAACAAGTCATACAGATTAGAAGTGCCAGAGGATCACAAAGGAACATTGGATTCCATTTGGTATAAAGCTACAGAGATGTGTCACTCTAGTCAGCTCAAAACTTTTCTCAGGAAGAAGGGGAAGTTGTCTTCACTTCATGTTGATCGCAGTACAGCTTGTAATTTTCTTTATGTCTTGTCTTGCTACTCATTTTCCATTCATTTAAAAATTTCTTGCATCATAGTTTAACTGCTTTCTGATGATATTTTGGTGTTTTTGTCACACTTTCTTTGAGAATTTTTGCTTATTAAAATTGTCTAATTGATTGATTTCTTTTAAGGAACTTCCAGTTTCTTCCCTGTAATTTGCAGTATGGATTTTCCTCATCTTAGTTTACTACCCTAAAAAGAAAAAAAAAGAAGAAGGTTTTGCATTGATTATATTTATGATTTGGATTTGTGCAAGTATGTGCTATCGAATGCCAGCTTCTTTTCCATAATATTGGTCAGCTATATTTATACCTTTGACCGAGTGTTATTATGTGAATATACTGCACTTCTTTTAGTTTTACAATCCCAAATATACTTTGTACTAAGTAATGAGTAATGAATGAACAATACTCTAATTTTCAGGTCTTGCTATTGCTGAGTTGGAGTTCCACCATCGCCACCATGTATCCAAGGCTGAGAAGTCATGGAAAGCGATTGCAAGTTCCTTGCAGTTCGTATTGGGTTTCAACATTGAGTTGAGGATCACTTATGCACCGCTTGCTTCTGATTCTAAGTATGCCAAACTTAGATCATCTTTCAGTATCTTCGGTTGCTCTCGCAGAATTCGTCAACAGAAGTCCTTATCATCTAATGAACAAGGAAGTGAATCAGATTATGCTGACTACACCTCGGAAAATCCCATGATGAAGGATAGAACTTCTACCTCTGATTATGGAATAGATGCTGTCACGGCTTTGAGGAGTAGCGAAGGGAATTTGCTCAGCTCAGGAGAAAGATTTTTGAATAGGTCATTTCAAGAGACTAAGAGAACATCATGTGCTGAAGTGGATTTCTCTAAGGAAGAGGGATACAATTGTGCACATCTTGATCCATCAATGCTTGATTCAGATAATAACCACCAATCTAACTGTTTTCCTAAAACTCTTTGGCTTCAAAAGAAGTTCTGATCTTCTCATTCATCCTAGTTGACTTTTCAGGGTATTCAACCACAGAAAGATTTTGTTATATCTGTCCCGAAAATGTGTACATGTTCTGGGACATATACCGATGCTAACGAACCCAGCATTTTTTCAAGTAGTTGTAAGAACTGCACCAAAGCCTCAGAAAAAGTAGGTTGAGTAGTTATGATTTTTTGTGCTACTTTTTGGCATTGTTATAAATTGTTGAGAACTTCGGTTGCATAGAACCTAGGATAGTTGGATAGAATGAACTAAAATTTCCATTCATGTGCTTTGATTTAGTAACTCCTGCAATTGATTACAGATGTTGAAAATTCATCAAGCTACTGGTACATATATTGAAATGTTAACATGTAGTGTTCTCCATTAATTGGAAAAGGCTTAAATATATTTTATTTTAAGCTCTGTTTGGTTTTAGTCTTCTAAAAAAATTGTTACTTTAAGATTGCGGATATTTTTTCAAGTTTTTTTTTTTTTTTTATATAGTTTTTACCAATAGTTAGGGCTGACATGACTAGAATAAAGAATATTAGTTAAAATAATTAAGGTAATGAAAAAGTGTTTTGTCTAAAAGGGATACAAACATAGTGAAAATTACATTGAGAGTGAGTCTTGTTAGCAATTTTTATTGATTTTTATTGATTTTTAAAATTTTTTGGGTTATGATATATTTTTATGTAATTTTCATGTTATGTATATTCATTTTTAGTCAAAATATTAGTTGGGTTTCATCAATTTTAGATATATAAATCTAATGGAGAAGGTGACTCAAAATTGAAAAAGATTAGTATTAGTTAAAGATTATGTTTCAATTTTTAATATAAAAAGATCAAATTGCAAGCTAAAAAAATTAAGTGATCATGTGATTAATTAAGTCTTTTTTTTATTATAGGTCAAATGATTTATTGAGTTATTTATTTTATTTATTTGGTTCGATTTGATTCTTTATTTTTTTAAAAGTTCATTTTGATCATTTATCTTTTTAAATAGGTTCAAAATAATCCTTCCGTCCATAAAAAATTTATGGTGTTAATAATTACAAATATTGGCAGCTAAAAATGTGTTTATTAGTTTCCCTTCCTCTTTTCTCTTCTACCTACGCAGACCAAAATCTTCCCTCAAATTCTGAATCCTAAAATCCTAACTCCTTGCTAGTATTAGTACTATACCTCCATGTGGTGGGGTAGTGGCCTACGGAGGGGTCCATTAAGAAGTCGAAGTCATTGGTCATCATAACGTGGGAGAGTGGCAACACGCTATGTGTCCACATCCACGAAGTCAAAACTGGCTGCGACGTCTTTGAAATCGTCACCAGCTACACGTGCTGTCGCTAGCATGGGATCTGTATCATCAAAGGCAACGTAACGTTAAAAAATATGAGCATGCAGAAGCTGGCATAGACAAGCATGGTGGTCATGCTTCACGGCAGGTTCAAGTTACTGTTCCTGACGGGTCGTTCCGTCCTCTGTCGGTATCATTAGGGACAACGAGTCTCAACCTATAACATCGTGATTATCACCACCATCGACCTTCTCCTCCCCAACCTCAATTTCTCTTATTTGTTCTTGTTTCATTGAGATTTATTTGTTAGGTTTAATAATTTGATTTTGGGTTCTAGGGGCTTTAAATATGTCAATTAGATTTTGGTTTTTTTTTAATTTTTGATTTTGAACTATCATTTTTTTTGGATTTGTTAAAGGTATATAGGTTCACTTGTTATTATAGTTTTTGGATAATTTCAAATGCTAGATGTGAGTTGTTGTAGTTGTCATTAAGTTAAATGTATTTTGAAAATGAGAAATGATGTGATTTTGAATTTGCAATAGATGACATCTGGTGGATCATAAAGCTTAGGGATTTATGAGGAACAAGAAATACTATTAGGGTCATGGGTTTTCAAAGGAAAAAGGAGAAAGAGGAGGAAGGAGAAGGAAGAAGAGAAGGAGGAAGATGAAGAAGAAAAAACTCACATTTTGTAACGATTCTTAATCGTCAATATCTTTATTTCATTAATGATGTTAACTTTAGATGAATGGAATGACTATTTTGAATTAATTTAAAAAAAATAAAATGAATTTTCTAAAAAATAAAGGAGCAAATTGAACTAAAAAATAAGATAAAGACCAAATATTTGACTTTTTATTATAAAAAGGTACAATGTTAGAAAGTAAATTTATTGAATTGAAAATTAAGAATATTAAAAGCAATAAAATTATTGTTCAGAATATATAATATTTTTTTTTAAAATATAAAAGTAAATTATATGTAATTATTTTTTATATAAAGTAATAAATACATTATTTCATTGACTTACACACCTAAAGCTAATCTAATTGTGTTATTTTAAATTATTCTTGGTTACCTTAATTATACTAATTAATATTCTCTATTTTGTTAGGCATGTTAGAACTAAACTCACTAGATCATAAGGACTAAAAAATAATATTAAGTAGATGTCATGGAAGAATATGTTCACTAAGATATTTTAGTTAGTTTTTAGTTTTTTTACTAGCTAAAAAATTTGTTCGATTATTGGGTAAACAATTTTTTTAATAGTTTTTTAGTAGCTTTTAGTATTTTTTGAAATGCTATTTGGGCTATGTTCGGCAAAATTAGCTAAATGCTTAAAGTTAAAATGCTAGCTTATTAAATTATAAGTGTTTAGTAAAACTAATTAAAAAGTATAAAATGACAAAATATTAAAATCATGCTTTATTTAAAAAGGTAAAAAGGAAAATGAATAAATATATTAAGAATAAAAATAGAAGAAAAAATAATAAACTAAAAGCTAACTTTTAAAAAATACTATTTCAAATAGCATTTCAAAAAATGATAAAAATTACTAAAAAAAACTTATTTATTAAAAAGTTAAATGAACTTTTCAGCTAATACGAGGGATGCTATTTCGTATCAAAGTTAAGTTGTAGGAATCACACAATCAATTATATGATCAATTTCCTTTTTCAAAATAAATAGCAATTAAAAAATTATTAAAATAAAAGATAAGCTTATCAAGGAGATTGCACATTCGTATAGATTTGACGAAAGTGTTTTCCTACTATCGAACATTTCCCAAAAAGTATTTCACTTTCACTTGATAACCTAAATGAAGTTTTATATAAGAAATTTATAAAATATATATAAATGTTTGTTAGTTAGATTAACGTGTGGTTAATGGTTCTATAATCCATTTATCTATTATATCTATTACTTTAGTTTTTTAGGTTACATTTTGTACACATGTTCTAATTTTAATTTTTTTTAGTATAATTTTTACAAATATTAATGATATATTTTTGTTTGATAATTTTACATAAAATGTATATTTGAAATAAAATAATAAACACCACACAACCTTGACTTGTTTTTTAAGGGAGACAAGCTTTTTATGAGTGCTTTATTAATTATAATATTTTTTTTGTCATGAATTAGTTCATGCATTCTCTCGATGGAATTTGTATCATGATAAAAAAAAATAGAATCGTAGATTTTTTTTTCCTTCAAAACAAACATTATAATAATATATCTTTTGCTAGCAATGACTGAGAAAACGATAATATTATCTAAATTTGTATATTATTTACAAAGTTTTTATTTTATGTACCAGAACTTTGCTTAGGCAAAATTAATCACCAATCTAAATTAGATTAGCATAAATTGTGTCGGTTGCAAAAATAAGAAAAACCATTGAATTTTCTCAACTTTTATGAAGTAAGTAGTTCAAGAATATAAATTGGAACTAACTGATTCTTGGAGGAAGTTGTTACAGCTAAGGCTTTCCGTGAACATTATAAGCTATTGTCCAACAAGGTGCTAAATTGAATACTTTAATTGGTTTGGCTTCATTTCTTATGTCTTGTTTCTGAGGGTATTTTGATTCTTGACTTTATTGAGTAAAAAAATTTATAATAAAGAAGATGGACTAATTTCGATCACTTGTGTGATTTGTAACTAGTCTTGCTAACAGCTCAAAATCTTTTTACATGTTGAACAAGATCCTCGATACCATCATAACATAAAACTGTGGGAAGCAAATAGTTTTGGGAAATTTGCTCCGCCATGGCGCCATGGGTACTATGTTGAACACTATCGCAAAGAGAGATTAAACAATATATTTCACTTGAGTGTTTTGGATTATGCCGTCTCCATCTTCAAGAAAACTTTTTCTAGAACAGGAATTATTCTGATAATATTTTGCGTAAGTCACTTATTTCCCCAAATAAGATCCACAAGTAGAGACCCGTGAGTATACCTGCAGGACTCTAATGCTTAAGTCAGTTTGGACCTAAAAGAATATAAGTAGGGAGATGAACATACCTTAGGCACATTTTTGGTGTGTGCTTATTTAGGGAGAGAATAAGGGAGTAGCACATTCCCATTAAGGTATGACTTGGTATGATTGGGGCATTTGTTGAAGGTGCCACACAATCAAGGTTGTCAGTCATTATAATCAAGATTCTTCCCAACAATGAGTGGTGAAATTTGAAGAATTGTCGAGTCTAGGAATTATGGCTCATTGAAGGCTTGCCCATAATATACTTCTTATCTTAAAAAATGGTACTTTATTGAACGACCTAGAATGAAGGGACGCAGAACTTGTGAAATCTAGTAGTAGTGCCGCTTACTTTTTCTTCGAGGATATCTTTGAAAATCTTTAAGAGAATAGAGTGCATCCGGAGTAGAAGTGTCACTGATAGTAGATAGAGACAACACCATTACTATGAGTTGGAAAAAAAAGTTAATTAGAAAGCACAATATAATATTTACGAATAAACTTCACAAATGTCTACCATTCATATAAAAAAAACTAACGTGTGAATGTGAGGCAATGGAAATGATGAGTATAATGACCAAATGTGTGCAAAATTGTTGTGATATGTATATTTTCATACGATACTTTCAAGTCTGAGTGCTAAACTTGGGTCAACTTCACACTTGTCGATATTATACCATGTGAACAAAAAATGAATTGCATTTAGAAAAATCCATTATCACTTTAGTCAATCAAATTTTATATCTAAAATTAAATGTCCTCAAAAATACCAAAGAGTGAAGAATTTGGGTTTCTCCTTATATTAGTGTCTCACACCAATTTATCCTCACAAGAATACTTAAATAATAATTTATTAATTTCTAACTAAGTTGTCACTTATTATTCACTCGATCTATTCCCATTGTAGTAGCATTTTAAGTGTAAATGACCATCAAAATTATAGTTGTTAGATTAATCTGTTCAATGTTGTCACCTATAATAGAAAATGGAAGAAAAAAATTTATTCATCTAACCAAACATGAATCTTTCTTCGAATAAGATCTTATAATTTATTAGAATGTAAACATTAAATACTAAGAAACCGATTTGAACATATAAGTTGCTCCATGATTTTCAATAAAAGAATAGACCAAAGGAAAACTAGGAAATTGGTAAACTCTGATTTTTAACAAGATTGTAACAAATATTCGATGTAGAAGCAAAAATCAATAGCAAAAACAAACCAAAAATCAAGTTTGCCTAAGAAAAAAGATTAATAGCAATGATTAACCGACAGAAAGATAAACCAACTAACCTAAATGTATACAATTGAACCGGAGACATCCATTTCATAACGCTATGAATGAGACTTCCAATACATAAGCACTCAACTCTTAAAGATTCTCAAAGATCCTTAAAGAGAAAGTGAGCACAACTACTGATTTGCAAGTCCTGTGTCCCTTCAACTAGATCGTGCAATCTAAAGCCAAAGTCCACCAGCTGTCAACACAAACAAGTCAAATTAATGGTAAAACACATACCATTATCAATCATGTAATTAAGTATAGTTATCTAATCTTTATACAATACAAACTATTTAATCATATACACAATCAAAGATAACATTTTTTCCCAAAATAATTCAATAATAAAATAATAAGAAAATAAGAATAAATTTTGGAGATTTATGTCCATTTTAGTGGTTTAGATCGAATTTCAAAATGAAACTTCAAATTACAAGAAAATATACTCGCAAAGGCTTACTCCCCTTCAAAGAGAGACAAAGAAAGAGAATCGGGTTGTTTTCCATCAAAGACTGAGAGAAGAATGGAAAATCAAGAAAAGAGAAAGTTTTTCTAACTTTCAAAGCATAGATCTAAGGGAAGGAGGGAAGGAAGAGGAAATGAAGTGATAAAGAGCTTAGATTAAGGGAAGGAAATAGATTCATTCACCTTCAAAAAGCAAAAAAGCAAAAAAGTATATCAATTTGCATTTCCATTGAAGAGTGAAAGAGGAATAATAGATCTGTAAAAGAAGAAAGGTTCACTCAGTTTTCAAAGAGTGAGAAAGATAAAGGTAGATCAAGTTGCTTTCCATCAAGAGGAATAGTAGATCTGAAAAAAGAGAAAGATTTGTTCACCTTTAAAACATAGATTTGGGAAGAAAAAGAAAAAATAAGAGATAAAATGCATAGATCGAGAGAAAGAAAAAGAAACACTTACCTTCAAAGGGTAGATCTAGGGAAATAGAGAAAAAAGTTCAAAAGTAAGAATAAGAGAAAAAAGATTACATTATTTAAGCATGTAAATAATCAAAGATAACACTATTTTTCTCAAAATGATTCAATTCAAAAAATAATATGGAAAGAAAAATAACTTTTGGAGATTCAAGTCCATTTCAACAATTTAGATATGATGTTACAGATGAAAATTCAAATTACATGGTAATCAAACCACAAAACTCACTCACCTTCAAAAAGTGAGAAAGAAAAATTGAATCGGGTTGCTTTTGACTAAAGAGTGAGATAAGAATAACAAATCGAAAAAAAAGGAGAAAGATTTGTTCATCTTCAAAGTGTAGATCTAGGGAAGAAAGGTGTGGAGAGAGATAAGAAAAAAATGAAATCAAGGGAAGGAAAAGGAGTGCGTCACTTTCAAAGTAGATATAGGGAAAAAGCAAAAAAAAAAATCAAAATTAGGAACAAATGAGAAATTTTATATTATTTAATCATGCATGGAATCGATGATAATATGATTTTTCTCAAAGTGATTCAATTTGTAAATTAATAAGAAAAGAAAAACTTTTGGAGATTTAAGTGCATTTCAACAATTTAGATATGATGTTAAAGAGGAATATTCAAATTATGAGGAAATCAATTTGCAAATGTCACTTACCTTCAAAGAAAGCGCATATCTGATTGCTTTCCATCGAAGAGCAAGGGAAGAATAATAGATCTGGAAAAAAAAGGAAGGATTCACTCACCTTGAAAGTGTAGATCTATGGGGAGAAGGAAAGGGAGACAAAGAAAGAGAGAGTAAGTTTAGATCTGGAAAAAAAAAGGAAGGATTCACTCACCTTCAAAGCATAGATCTAAGGGGAGAAGGAAAGGGAACACAAAGAAAGAGAGAGGAAGTTTAGATCTTGGGAAGATTCATTCACCTTCAAAGCATATATATAGGGGAGAAAAGGAGAAAGGAAGAGAGATACAGAGAGAGAGTTAGATAAAAGTTAGATTTAGGGAAGACAAAATGTATTCCACACATCCATTTATGGTTTAGCGGTGCTGATTTGGAGTTAATAGGCAAAAAATGTGGTCAATGGTTTGATTGAGGTGCTTGGAGAAGGAAATAAGTTGAACATGCGTGGGTCCCACAAAATAATTTATCTTTTCTAGGTGAAGGAGCTAATTAAACATGTGACAAGTTGTGGAAGCTTTTTTGTCGTGCAAGTTTTGAGAGTGATTAATTGTATGACAAAATGCCCTTGTGGGAGTAATTTGTTTATAATTAGTGGTACTTGGTTGCAAAGGTCTAAAAGAGTAATTTTCATAGGTTTGTTAATATATCTTCTCTCATTTTATTCAAACTAGACAATTTATCATTTTATTTTCACTTTATTACTCATTTATTTCTCTTAAATTAACCAATTTAATCAACAATTTGTTGGTCCGAGTGATGTTGGACTCGATTCCCTTAAGCAATGTCTCGGGTTCAAGTTTTGTGAATGAATAAAACGTGGTCGAAATGAGAGACTCACTAAAGGTGTCCAGCTAGGTTCCCAACGAAGATTAGCCATAATCAAAATTGATAAATACTCCACATCAATATCATGGTGACAATTTTTTTAACCAACTTAACATTCAACTTTATTTTCACTCTATTTCTTTTTCTTCTTCTTCAAATCTCTTCTCTTTTATTTTCATCCATTATATTTCTCGCTTCATAACCAAACACTCTTACAACTACCAAGGGGATCTAGCTCAATTGGTTGAATAGTGTGTGTGACAGTGTGAGTGTTGTAAATCTCCCTCGTTGTGGTTATCAAACTCTAAGTTAACTCTTAAACTCTTATGATTATATGAGTCTACGTAGACAAAACGAGTTAACTCTCAAGTTTTTGGGTAAACTCGATGAACTTATGTAAACTTGTATAAATTCTTGAGTGAGGTAGCGAGTCAACGAGTTTTAAATCAACTATAATTATCCCCATAAACCTCACAATGACAATGTTTACCCATGACTCAAATAATTTGAAGAAATTAGCCTCTTTTTAAATTGTTTTCACTTTAATAACTTATGTTTTTATGAATTAATATATATTTGGTCATTTATTTAGTACTAATATACTATTATACTTTATTATTGTGATTTTCTATTTGACTTTATTACGAAGTTAAAATGTTAAATTATTGTTGTGTTAAGAATATTTTGTTAAGTGTATATGTCATTAATATGCTTGTTAATATTATTTTTTGTATTATGTAAACTCTGACAAGTTTACTTAAACTTTTGAGTTTGACAACCCTGTATCTAATATCATGTTTAATTCACATTGATAAAAAAAAACACTCTTACAAATAGGGGTGTTCAAAACCAAACTAAGTCAAGCATAAAACTAAAAACCAACCCAAAAATTGAAAATCCCAAGAAAAATCGATGGTCATTGATTTGTTTTAGTTTTTTATTTTTATTTTTCACACTGTGTAACTCGATTCGATTTACAATTTGACATGTGAAAACAAACCAAACCAAATCAAATCATATCGCGCACTCCCTTAGAAACTAATTGTAATTAATGTTTTATTGTTGAATATCTATTTTCTAAGTTTGGATAGTCGGAAACAAGTATTATGAATGTTATTTTACTTATTTTTTTAAATTCGATAACTTAAAAGCAAATACTGTCTACTATTTTTACTTTTAAGTTGAATGATTATTATTAAAGTATTATTTAACTTAAAAAAATAATTTTTGTTTTACTTTTAGTTATTCATTTAAACGGTTAGTTGGTGAACTAATTATTATTTAAATTTTTGTCTAATTAATAACAGTTTTTTAACATTTTTTGATATTTATTAGCAAAATTTTCAAACGGTAAAAACTAGAACAAACCAAATTGTAAAAAATTGATTGAATTGGTTGGATTCAAATTTCATAGACAATTTAAATCAAACCAAAACTATATTATACTTAATTTTCTTATTTGGTTAGGATAATTTTAGAAAGTTAAAAGCGCACGAAATCACATCGGGAACACCCGTACTTGCGACTGAGCAACGATTGCACATCGGGAACACCCGTACTTGCAACTGAGCAAAGATTGCACATCGGTTCATATTATTTCGAGCCAAAGAAGAAACCATTTCCCCTGATTCCGTTGTTTCATTGAACTAAAATTTGAAAAACAAAACCAAATAGAATTTCAATGGCGGATGATAGCAACCGCCTCGTGAGGCTGCTATGCCGTCCAAAGCAACTCAACATCAAAGGATCCGACCCGGGAATCCATTTCTGGCTTATCGGATCCCCATTCTTCCCGCCACTCACCGTCGCCTCCTTCCTCCGCCGCATCCACGCCCTTCCCTCCGCCGCTTCCCCCGATTTGCCCAAGGAATCGGAGGACCTTCGCACACTCATCCCGAGAGGCTTCGAAGTCGTCGGAGCCCTAGCTTCCGGCGACGACGCCCACGCTCGCGCGGCCGTTGACGCTGCGCGTACGTTGAGGAACCTTCTCTACGGCGAGGGAACGGATCGGGCGGTTATCGGAGCGGTTTGCGGCTTTGATTCCGGCGAGCTGCGGTTTTTTGTGTCAGAGAGTGAAAATGCGACGGGACTTGAATCCATTTCGTCGGTAATAGAGGAACGGGATTCAGAGAAGTTTGTGTGGGAAAATGGTTGCTTGCTTCACTGTGAGCTTCCAATTAAGTTGCCACTCTATTATAGTCTCAAGAATCCAACTGGTATGTTTTGCTTATTCTCGCTCTCTCTTTGTGGTTCAGTGAAGTTGTTGATGATTCGTTTCTTTCAGAAACATAACATGTGCTGCAATCGGGAAATTCATTTGTGTAATTATTAATTAGATTGACAATATTGTACTTGGTTGGTTAGACATTTCAATTTAGGTTTGCATGTGGGGTTAAAACTTAAAAGGAGCTAATGGGAAGATCATATGACACTTTTATAAGTATAATTAACGAAACACTTGCTCGAGTGATTTATCTAGTCGGATAAGTCTACATAGGGTCCTTAGGAGTTCTTCTAGACGTCTCCTTTGATGTTCTTATGTTTACATACAATTTCTCATTGCCTTATTATTAAACAAAGTAGGGTTTACCCACAAGGAGTAGCTCGAGCCCTTTAAGCATATGAAGGGTTCGATCGCTGACTATGTGCATAGAGGAACATATATAGGTAAAGGAGTTGTTCCTTGATTGGTACTCCACATCCTGGGGATTAGTCCCATGGTTGCCAGCTGTGGGGATACTCTAGGTCTACCCTATTTTATTGTAATAGAAGTTGTGTACGTTTTAGTGTACAGATTCACAGGATAATATCTTGACTGCAGTGAATTATCTAAGATGCATCTATCACTATCACTCTGTTCTAAATGGTAATAAATTGTAGACAATTTTGTTCTGCAGATGTTAAGAAATCATATGTACAGGCTACTGAAGCCATTATTGCCAAGTTAAGAGAACCTCAGGCTGTGTACTTGTTAGAAACGTCAAACAAAGCCTCTCAGGATATATCTCCTCCTGTCATAATTCGAGGTGTACAATTAGACTTTAGCACAGACCTCTCCAAGATCAAGGCTTTGGCTGAGGATGATGATGGATTTGATGCAAGCTCACTATCATGTTCATACTTTCCCATCAGCAGTAAAGCAGGCTCACCAGTTTTTTCTGCAGAGGTAACAAAAGATTACGATATTCTTTGTGATTTTCTCCCCTTTTCTTTTCAACTGTTTGGTTTTTTCTTAGATTTTCTGATAGTATTTGTGATTTTGTTTTTTTATCTTGTCTTTATTTTCTCTTTTCTGCATGTACTTCATGAATATTCAAATGACTACCGCCGTCCATTTTGTGAAATTTTCTTCTTCTTAGAATGGAGATATTATCCAAGTTAGTGTTCTCTTTAATAGCTTAGGGTCATCATCAGCTTCTACTGTGCCTGTTGCAGAATACTTTCCAGGTCAAAATTTGAGGATTGTATTTGATGTCCAATATTTGCTCATTGAAAAATATTATTTTCTTTTTATTTTTAGCTTCTTTTAATTGAAGTTGAATTATTGCTTTCAGTCCAGGAAGAAACTAGACTCCTTATGGTGGATATTAAGCTAGATGTACTCTGCTATGCTTCCAGGAAGCTTCCATTGAAAAATGCAGTTTCAAGTTTAATCATGCCTGGCTTAGTTGACCAATTAAATGTAGTGCAGAAGTTGATGTTGCCTAACCTTTTGGCACAACATCCTCAGGTGAGGCAATAGATTCATCTTTCCAGTTACCTACTATGGTTCTACTATTTCACCACGATTCTGATTCGCAAGAAAATCAACCTTCTATAGTTAATGGATGTGCAATGACTCATTGTCATTCCTCTATCCTATCATTACAATTTCAAATGAATTTTTGGCTTTGGTCTCACAAATATAGTAAGATACTCTCAAATATGTACATTATTTCTTTCTATAATACAACTCGCCAATGAAAGTGACAATTTCAATTTCATATGGGCTGTAATGCATCAGGATGACTACATATAATGGTTTTCATCTGAACTTTCAAATATATGAAGATCTGTTTTATAATTATGGAATATTTCTAGTTTAAATGGTTACAAGAACCGAACCTGTATCAACTTTGATAGGTAGTGTGTGGATGACAAAATTAGTAATTAGTATATAATGATGTGAGGTACTAATGTATGAATTTGGACTGAACCTATCCTGCTTCATGTTCTCTCATTAATGAAATTATGGTATTGGAAAAAAAAATCTTTTACAAAACACCCTAATGATTATTAGTAATCAGTCAGGTCAGATTCATGAAATTGTGTTTAAAATATTTTTTACTCTATTATTAAATTTAGTTATATTGTTGTTTCACAGTAAAGTTTTATTTTCACTTATTTGTTTAATACTTATTGTTCTTTTGATTGACTAGCAATTTATTTATTTGTCAGCTAAAATCTTATCACTTTAGTCCTCCTGGGATTCTACATCCAATAACTGTTTTCTATGAACTGAGTTTTGGGGAGACAGAAATGAAACAAGGTATGTTGTTGAATTATGACATGGATAGGATAATTCTTTTACGATGTACTTGTCACTAGAAAATATAGAATAAAGCTATATTATATGTTGTTGGTAAATTTCAGAGAAGAATGTATCTGTTGAATCTTTGGGCTTTTCCAATCTACTTTATCATTTATGATCTCAGCATGTGTTAGTATTTTGTGATTTATGAATTATTCATGCTTTCTGCAGTTGAAGTTAGGAGATCCTTGCACTCAAGGTTGGGATTGCCATACGATCGTCCCCTTCTAAGAATTTCTAATGCCATGGATTTTTCAAAATTGAAGAACAATAATATGGTCTCTCTACAGAAAGGTACTATATACATTTGAATGATAGTTTATGCTCTATAGGTGCCAGGATTATGATTGCATTTGCCTCTTTTCAGGTTGTATTTTCTAATACTAACTCCTTAACATATATCATGTGCTCTAAGTTTCTTAATATTTGTTTGTAATATTAGGTTCAACTTTGCTCAGAGATGTACACATTGGAATCCCAAGTAGTGGGGGTAAGTTCCTATTATGGTCTGTGTCTCTCATTCTAAATATAATTGTTTTTTGTCTCATTTGAAATGGTTGTGGTTTATGCAGTTACTGGGGGAACTGTTTCCCTTGTTCAAGGTTCTTATGAATACTTCCATTATCTTCATGATGGTTATAATGATTCGGTAATTTCAATTCTTGTGCTCACTAATGGTTGTAAAATGTTCATTAAATTACATCTCATCTTTATCTTCTTGTGCTCAATTGAAATTACACAACAGACAAACCTCATTTGTTGTTGCTGAGTGGTTTAAGATTAACTGATTAACATACTTTTGTTTAGGCAGTTGCAAGTTATGGTTTGGATATGGCAAAAATCATTTAAAGTTTAAAATGATGAAGGTTACGATAATAGAAGTTGTTCTTTGTTAAGTAATATGTTAAATGTATTCAAAATTATTTGTATGCAAAAATGATAATAAAAAACATAAAATTGGAATAGTCTATTACTAGTGTGGTTTTTGTGTACAATGCTGTATGAAACTATGAATGACAAAAGTATTATATATGAAATTAGAACTGATGATCACCCGTGGAAGGTAATGAGAATAAATGAAAGAGAAGGTCATGATGTGTAGCTTGACAAGGAATGCAGCTTGTGGAAAAATGGACTTGGCATTTTTGGTCTTTTCTTGAGTTGCCAAATCCTTCCCACTATTTCAAAATTAAAAAAAATGTTATATAGGCATAGCTTGGCTTCTATTGCCTGGATGAGTTCTGGAATAGGATCACTTTTTGTATGCCTCTTAGAGTGAAGTGTTTCAATGCCCTGTAGAGTCTGGTTACCATCCTACCCTTTGATATGCAGCACCTGATCTCTCTATTAAATAGAAGGTCACTTAAGTTGGCATTTTGCAGAAGCTGCACACATTTCTGCTTTATGAAGTTTCAATTTGAGCTTTTGCAAATGCATTATCAGTTTTTATTTAACATTGACCGATGACTTTATTTCCATTAAAAACTAGTTTGAGAGCATTAAATGCTGGCAAATCAATTTTATTAGCTTTCTTTATTTGTTGCCCTCACCATTACTTCTAGGACGAGTTGTTAATCTTATGGATATTATTTGGGAGCAAGATTATTGCTTTTTGACCTTCTGTCATTCAACAAGTTTCACTTGTTTCCATTTTATTGTGCTTTTAAGCTCCTTTTCATCTGTTAGGTTCTTGAGGTTTTCCCTCAGCAATCATTTTAATCCCTTTTTTAAGACTATCTGACAGGCAACTGCCACACTAATGAGTACACATGTCTCCTATTGAATTACTACCAAATATAATTTATTTTTAAAAATAATTTTTTAGGGATGGATAAATATCCATAAAAAAATGTTAATGGATGGATTGGATTTTTTTAATGGATTGTTTTAGTCCATCTATTAATCTGAATAATAAAAAATTATCCAGTCTATCCATTTGATGGGCCTAATATACCATTTAAATGTAAGGATATTGGCAGTTAGCACTTAAAATAACAAGACTTGAATTGTGATGTTGAAGCATTTTTTAGTTCCCTATCTAAGCCAGTTTTTATTCGTGGTAACTAATCAGGCTATGTTGTGGTGCACAAGTTAGTGTGTGTGACAGTGTGACTTCTTGTCTAGTCAATGAACATCTTAAAACAAAATATAATTATATTTACATACTAGGTAGAATTTGAGTATTAATCACGAGAAATTACGTTAAATAAAAGCCACAAGAGAGAGAATGAGAGGAAGAGAGAGAGAGAAACAGAGAGTGGGTGAGCGAGAGAAACAGAGAGCATGTGGGTGATCGATCCTGTGTCCACTTTGCAAGAAGAGGGCATGACATCTACGACACGACGGACCTAGCGGAGTGGCGGCGGAGAGACAACACGAGAAACTGGAGAGACGCTTATGATATCTTGTCTTTCTACTTTACGTGTTTCCCTGAAGACATTCGAGAAAAAGAATTGTGGTTTGCTTCCAAGAAATGGGGCGATGTCAGGGAGGTTTATATAGTTAAGAATAAAAATAGAAGTGGTTGGAGATATGGTTTTGTTAGATTCAAGGGTGTATCCAATGTCAAGCAACTTGAGAGACAGTTGGATAATCTGATCGTAGAGGGCCTTAAACTACATGCGAATCTACCAAAACATGAAAGGAATGACAAGAAGCATCTACGGGATAGGGAGATTGACAGGGCTACATCTGGTCGACGAGACAAGGGTAAGGCAGTCATGGAGCAACCGCACTGTCAGCCTAACAAGGGACAACAAAAGACGTCGGAGATGGGGGATGCACGATCAACAAAGCGAGTTGACGACGGTGAGGCTGAACAACACAGGCGAGAACGCACAAGTAAACAGCCGTATGCAAAAGTGGTAGCTAATGGAAGAAAACACGCAACTTGGAGGTGGCAACCAAGAACGTTCAAGAATGCTCAGAAGCAAATTGTGTATAATCAGTCTCGTTCAACAATTTCATTGCCGATGCCTATGGAGAGCAAAACATGGCTGAAAAAGGCTTAAATCGGCAATTTACGAAACTTAGCAGCGTTCGACAAACTTGAGGAAGAGCTCATGTATGATGGTGGGGAGGAGATTAGACTGAAGTACTTGGGTGGCGATATGGTGTTGCTACTGGGTTTGGACGACGCGAAAGCAGAAGCTCTGTGCCAGGAAGGAGTTCAAAGTGGATTATCTATGTTCCACTCGTTGCAGAAATGGAGTCCGAGAATACGCATTGGCTTTAGACTGGTTTGGATAATGTGTTGGGGCATTCCAATACACGTCTGGGACATGGAAATTGTCAAGAAAATTGCAGAAAGCGTAGGAGAGGTAGTCGAGGTAGACGAAGAGGTGGAAGATTTGCAAATACTTGATCGGGCAAGAGTCCTTGTCAAGACACCTTGGTCTCCGCTCATTGACCATTCGGTTACGGCGAATATCAATGGAAAAGAGTTCGTAGTGAAGATTATGGAGGAAACTTGCTATAGTTCTTCGAAGTGCACATGTAGAAGACTAAACTTCTTGGACTCGTCAGAGGAGATCTTTTCTGGGGAAAGCGAGATTGGGCCAGATGCAGCATCTGTCTGGTCACAGTTTGATGGCAAAAAACCATGGTGGGTGGCGGCAGAGGAATACTGGGAGCTACGGCGGACGTTGATCGGAGACTAGGGTCGGAGGAAGAAGGTGGCGTCGGTACGAACATCAGGGAGGGTGGAGATAGAGATCCTTTGACTGTTGGTGGTGGCCCAACCAACATGTTAACCTCGGTCAACCAAGGCACCATGGTCTAGGATTCGTTCTTGGAAGGGCCCACTGAAACATTTGGGCAAGCACAAAAGGAAGGAAGCCTGACAGACGTCAGTCATGCTTTCGGCGATGAACAAGAGCTCTCACCTATGGAAAAGGAAAGAAGGGTTGACAGAGATAGCAGTTTACAGAGAGGGTTGAAGATGAAGCCCTTTTTCATAAACAAAGTGATGGAAAGGAAATGGAAGCAGGTAATGAAAACAAGGGGACCTACAAAAGTCAGACAAATTTGAATTAACGGGGGTTGAGGGGGTGTAGAGTTACCTACTTCAGGAAAAGACAACAACTCAGAACATGTCCCCTCAGAAGTGCACGTGGCTGACCAAGACCATATGGAATAACTGAACTTCGCCTAAAATATAATGGGCCTCAATCAGTATGGCAAGTTTACAAGAGGACAAGAAAATACAAAGGGGCAAATGGGCCTGGTGTGGTAGGAGGAGAAAAAGAAACCAATGAAGACCAACCTTTGTAAAGACATTGGAAGTACTGATGCTGGACCAACAAACTGTTTAAGGCCTGATTCTCCTACTCTGGATGGAGGAAGTGGTCTAAAAGAAGTTGCTACGTGGGATGGTTACGCGAAAGGGGAGAATGCTGAAAGTTCAACTTCAAGCTCAATATACAAGAACCCAAGAAGCTTAAAGCAATGATGGAGGCTACAAGTACATGGGAATTGGCTAAAAACATGGGAACCAGTTTTGGGAAGAAAGAAAATGAATTGCTGTCCAGAATGGTTGTTCTAGATGGAAGAGACAAATCTGAACTTGAGAAGCTGGGAAGAAGGGTGCATGATCAATGAAGATAGTTACCTATGATATTAGAGGTTTGGGGAGGGGTATTAAATGGGGAGCAGTAAAGAAATTGGAGGTGAAAAAGCAAGTGAATATGTTATGTCTACAGGAAACTAAGAAGGAAATGGTGGATAGAACTGTGTGTCAGGCTTTGTGGGGGGATTCCGAGGAGAAATGGGCAGCCAATCCAGCAGTGAACAGTGTTGGAGGCATCCTGTGCGCATGGAGTGAATCATCTTTTGTGCTAGAGAAGGAGGTTATTGGCAACAAATTTATTTTACTAGAAGGAACTAGGAAATGTGATGTCGAAAAAATCACTATTGTAAATATATATTCCCTTTGTGATGCAAATTTGAAAAGAAACTTGTGCAGTCAGATTAAACAACTAAGAAGTGCAAGTCAAAACAAATTATGGTGCATAGTCGGCAATTTCAACTGTGTAAGGAGACAGTCAAAACGAGTGGGGGCTAGCCAAAGAGAGCAAGGCCCCGATCATGACAGAATTTAATGACTGGCTAGCGGACCTAGAAGTTGAGAATGTGCCTAGTGTAGGTCGCAAATACACTTGGTATAGGCCAAACGGGACAGCTAAAAGCCGGCTGGATAGGGTTCTTGTCTCTGCTGAATGGTTTTCTAAATGGAATGGAAGTACTCAATTCATATTGGATAGGAATTACTCAGACCACGGACCAATCCTGCTGACATCAATCATTGCTGACTGAGGTTCAAAGCCTTTCAAGACTCTAGACTGCTGGTTTCAAGATAAATCTTTAGGAAGACAGTTCGGGATTGCTAGAGAGAGAGCTCAGTACAACGGTGGGGAGGTTTTGCATTAAAAGAAAAATTGAAGTTGCTGAAACAGAGATTAAAGGTGTGGAACAAAGAGCAGTTTGGGGATATTCAACAGAAGCTAAAGAAGGCAGAGCAAAAACTCAATGAGCTGGAAAAGGGGACGATAGAGACTTGACTAAGGAGGAAATCAGACTGAGGAAGGAGCTGCAGGAGGAAGTTTGGGTGGCAGCGCACTCAAAAGTATCCATTATGAGGCAAAAAGCAAGAATAAAGTGGTTAAAAGAGGGGGATTGCAACTCTAGATTCTACCACATGACTGTCAATTGGAAACGGTGCAAAAACATGTTGAGGGAGATTTTTAGTGGCGGTTGTTGGGTAGAAGAGCTGAATAGAGTAAGGGAGGAAGTCTTCTTGAGAAGATTTGAAGAATTATCATTTGAGAGACCAAGGTTGATGATGTAGAATTCAAAACCATTAATCAAGAGGCAAATGCAAAATTGGTGGCCAGATTTGAGGAGGATGAGGTAAGAGCAGCGGTGTGGGAATGTGGGAGCTCCAAGAGCCCAGGACCTGATGGACTAAATTTTAAGTTCATTAAGGAATTCTGGGATGTAATGAAAATGGATGTCTTTCGTTTCTTGGATGAATTTCATGCAAATGGACGCTTTTCATAAGGCAGTAATAATGCATCTTTCGTGGCTTTGATTCCAAAGGCACAGGATTCACAAAATTTAAACGAGTACAAACCTATTTCCTTGATAGGTTGTATCTACAAGATTCTTGCGAAAATCCTAACTAGAAGACTCAAGAAGGTCATGGCTATCATCATTGATGAACAACATAGTGCCTTTATAGAGGGGAGACATCTCTTGCACAACGTGGTGATTGCTAATGAGGCTTTTGATGAAGCAAAAAGGGGAAGGAAAAATTGTTTAGTCTTTAAAGTTGACTATGAAAAAGCATATGATTCTGTATGCTGGGATTTCCTCATTTAAATGTTGAGTCGGATGTGGTTTTGCGAGAAATGGGTGATGTTGATTGATGAGTGTCTGAAGTCTTCTTTTGTCTTAGTCTTGGTGAATGAATGTCCCACTGATGAGTTCTCTCCTCAAAGAGGACTCGGGCAGGAGGATCCATTAGCCCCCTTGTTATTCAACATTGTTGCTGAAGCTCTGACGGGTCTGATGAAGGAGGCGCAAAAGAAAAATTTGTTCAAAGGTTTTCTGGTAGGCAGAGATAGGGTGGAAATCAACATTTTCCAATATGCTGATGGCACGGTATTTTTTGGTGAAGCAACCATGTCCAATGTGAAGACAATCAAAGCAATGTTAAGGAGCTTTGAGTTGATGTCGGGGTTGAAAATAAATTTCGCTAAGAGCAGTTTTGAGGCATTTGGGAGATCAGATCAATGGGTCAAGTCCGTCACGGGATACCTTAATTATAGACTCTTGTCATTGCCTTTTTCTTACTTGGGAATCCCCATAGGGGCAAACCCAAGGCGTAGTGAGATATGGGATCTGATTATCTCTAAGAGTGAGAGAAAACTTTCAAAGTGGAAACAGAGAAACTTATCTTTTGGGAGAAGGGTGACTTTGATAAACTCAGTCCTTAACTCAATACCTATTTTTTTCTTTTCCTTTTCAGAGTAACTAAGAAGGTGGTGTATAAGCTAGTGCGGCTACAACAATATTTTCTTTGGGGTGAAGGAGAGGGTCATAAGATGTTGGTGTGGGTGAAGTGGAAGACAATATGTCTCCCTAAGGAGAAAGGTGTTCTAGGGGTGCGGGATCTTGCTTCTTTTAATCGAGCATTACTCGGTAAGTGGCATTGGAACCTGTTTCATCATACTTGCGATTTATGGGCAAAGGTATTGGAGTCGAAGTATGGGGGATGGAGAAACTTAGATGAGGCGAGGAGGAATCACAAGGAGTCGATATGGTGGCAGGACTTGTGTTGTGTGTGCCATTTGGAGGAGGAAGGTGGGTGGCTTAATGAAGGTGTAAAGTGGAAAATAGAATGTGGGTCGAGGGTAAATTTTTGGGAAGATAGGTGGAGGGAGGAGGGGTTATTTTTGATGGAGAAGTACCTGAGACTATATTGTATATCTCAACAGCAACATCACACTATTCAGCAGATGGACTTTGAGATAGGGGGAATCGTGGGAATGAAATTTTGTGTGGCGGAGAATGATGTTGGAAGGGGAGATGGAACTAGCAGCTAGCTTAAAATGGAGGATATTGAGGAGTTGAGGGTTCAGCCTAATCAAGAAGACCGATGGATTTGGAAGGGGGATGTGAGCAGGCTGTACTTAGTGGGACTTGAATATCATTTGCTTAATGAAGTGGTGGATGAGAACGAAGATGGGGCCACTCACACTAATTTGGAAAATGAAAATTCCAAGCAAGCAAGGTAGCACACTTTGTTTGGAGGTTGGTTAGGGATAGACTACCAACAAGAGCAAACCTTAGGAGAAGGAATGTGCAGCTAGATGACTACCACTGCCTGTTTTGTTAGAGTCATGCAGAGGAAGCGTCCCACATATTTTTTGGCTGCCAAAGAATAATGCCTTTATGGTGGGAGAGTCTTGCATGGACAGAGGTTGTAACTGTGTTCCCTGCATCACCTAGGGAACACTTTCTACAACATTCATACTGTAAGGCATTAGGAATAGTCCAAAACAGATGGTGGATTTGGTGGGCTGCCCTCACATGGTACATTTGGAATCATAGAAACAGAATTGCATTCTCAATGACAATTTTAATGGACAGAAATTGATGGAGGATGCAATTTTCTTCTTCTGGATGTGGCTTAGATATTTAGATAACGATTTTGAGCTGCCATTTCACTTTTGGTCCAGTAATATTAAATCTGGATTCTTGTATAGGGGAGGGATTAGACCATAGATACTTTTTGTAATGGGTAGTCCAGTGTGCCCAGAGATGGGGGTTATGGTATTCTAATATCTCATGCATATTTCGATACCATGATCTTATATAGATACAATGCACAGTGGGATGTACAGATATTAGTACTACTTGTACTGATTATATATATATATATATATAATACTTACATATTTTTGCCGATAAAATAAATAAATTATATTTACATACCTGCAGAGTACAGATATCACTAAAACAAAATCTCTCAATTTTCTTTTAGTATCAGAAACTAAATTACTTTGATTTTTCTAGGGATGGGGTTGTGCTTACCGCTCTCTCCAGACTATCATTTCATGGTTCAGACTTCAAAACTACACATCCATAGAAGTTCCTTCTCATAGGTATTTACATTTCACTCTAATTTGATTGTGAATTTTCTTTCGAGGGGAGATACCATTCCTTCCGTTATTTCCTTATTGTCTCTTCAGGTTTAAATTGTGTCACGTTTTTATTTTTCTTGTGTAATGGATTATTAAATTGGTCTTTTAAAGAGTTTCTTGTTTTTCATTTAAGGAAATTCGATGAATCAGTTTGTCTGGCTGAAGTTCACTTGTGTCAAAATCTTGTTTTGTCATATTCATGCATATGATCATTATTTGGCCTGACAAACCTACAACTTTCTCAGGGAAATACAGCAGACACTTGTTGAAATTGGTGATAAAGACCCTTCTTTTGTTGGATCACGAGATTGGATCGGTGCCATTGAATTGAGCTTTGTTTTGGACAAACTTCTGGGTGTAAGTATTCGCTCCTCTTAGCATTTCTTAATGTCCAACGGTAGATTTATTACTAAACTGTATATTATAGATGCAGTTGGGCTTTTGGGCCCAACTAGACATCTTGCTTGTGTTCTCTGGCTAGAATCATGACAAGATATGTTGAGCCTCTCACCCCAAAAAAGGCTAGAGTTTAAATTCTTGATCCATTACTGTACACAGTCCATGAAGTATGCATTGCTTGTTAACCTAATTGAGTTCTTAATGATTGATTGGGTGGTGTACTTTCTTTAACAGGTTACGTGCAAAGTCATCAATGTTAGATCTGGAGCTGAGCTTCCAGAAAAATGTCGAGAGCTAGCGTTGCACTTTGAAAATCAAAGTACACCTGTTATGATTGGTTAGTAAATTATGTTTTTATTTTTTATTTTTTTATTTTGCTTTTATCTGCCATTTATCTATGGCATCTCCCTGTATAGTGTAGGTTTGTGCAAAGAACCAAGCCAGACTGGGAACTAAACTGAACTAAACCTTTCGAAACAGTTCAAGAACCTGGATTAGTTTTTTAAAACAGTTAAGCGGTAATCTAATTTGGTTAACATTATAAACAAATCACTGAATATCCTCAAAATTAATCAGAACCCTAACACTTCCTGCACCGAGAAGCTGCTGTGTTCTGCAAAATCATCCTTGTCTCCCTTTTTGGCCATGGCACTACTCTCACCGTTCCTGGTTGGTCAAGTTAGAATCTTCCTTTGGGACACAAAAGTAGTAGTAGTAGTAGTAGTGCATGCGAGGAGTTGACTTTGACTGCAGCTGTGTACTCATTGGATTGTGCCAGTGAATATGCAGGTGTATACATGACAATGTTTTGGCCCTCGCAGAGACAAATGACAAGGAGGTGCTGCAGCCTGCAGGCAGCTCATCCCTTTACTTGTTGTCAATGAGTTGGAGAATGGCTACAGGGAACTTGATGAGGACCTTTTCAGTGGTGGCAGAGGGACTGGTGTTGCCTGGGAAGTGGTCTTTGACGAGCTCAGTAGCTCACTAATATCAATTGAGGAGTAGAGAAAGGAGTCAGGGTGGATCGAGAGGAATGGTGAGCATGTATCAAGGTTTGAAGCAATTACCTCTTAGTACAGAGAATCTCTCTGGTTAGCACATCCATGCACCAGTTCACTGAACCAAAAACTAGTTCACTTTCACTTCAGTTCTTATGAAATACAATTAGTTTGATTCGGTTCAAGGTTTGGTTTTCTATGCACCCGAATCTTACCAGGCCTACCATGTAGGGTGGCTTGAAATTCTAGACTCTACAGTATATTTTTCATTTGCATATTCACTTAAATACGAGTTGTGCTATGTTTGTCTGTATTGCTCTTAGAAATTTTTGGTAGGGACGGTAGGAGCAATGGTATCTCATAATGCTTTGGTTTCTAAATGCAGGTGGTGGAGTACTTGCATATACACTCTTGGGAGTGGATTACAATGAAGCAAGTGGAGATTGCGCATTTTTAATACTCGATCCCCACTATACAGGTTCGGATGACCTAAAGAAAATTGTCAATGGAGGATGGTGTGGGTGGAAAAAGGCTGTTGATAGCAAGGGAAAGAATTTCTTCTTGCATGATAAGTTTTATAATCTGCTGCTGCCTCAGAGGCCCACCATGGTTTGAGGCCTAGCTTCTAATGAAAAGAGAACTCCCAATTATACCGATTTCTTGCAATACTAAAGTAAATTTTCAATTCGTTGCCTCACTTTTGAGTTATTCATGTATAGTAATTGGCATCCTGTGATTATAACCAAGATTCATCTTGTGACCTGAATCTTCCGTGTGGAGTCACTAGGGCTAAATCTTGAGCAAAAGGTGTTTCAAATTTGGGGAAATATAGGATTAACTGAAATGAAATATGTGAAATACTTTTTCTAGTTATTCGATACACTTGGTACTAAGAGAGATCTAAAGCTGCCCATATCTGTGAGCCGGGCCCAAACAATCTTGGAAGCATAACTATTAAATTTGAAGCTTGAGCCAATTTGAAATCCAGATTTATTGGTATAATTTCTTTTCTTTTAGGCTATAGTGTGAAGATTGCAGAACAAGCACTACGCTAAATGTTATGATGTTAATATCTCGGTTTAGAAATGCATACAATATAGAAAATCTTGGGTATTTTGATACGTAGGACTAGGTGCGTTGTTTTGCCTGTGAATACTGAATATTAACAATTGTGAAATAGTAAACAGAATAATTAATTTGTAGTTTTGAAATATTATAAAATATTAATAACCCCTAAAATACAGCAAAGTAAAATATGTAACGCGAAAGGTATATTAAAGGGAAAATTGCTATTTGACATTCTAAAATTAATATTTTAAATATACTTTAAGGCCATCTCCAATGCAGTATCTTAGGAGAATTTCTTAGTTGATCTGACATCCTTTTTTTACTTTTTCTCTCTCCTGAAGTGCTTAAATTTAAGTTGAGTTTCTTATATAAGAAACTGTATCTTAGAAGAGGACCCACAAAAATTCAATAAGAAACCTATATAAGTTTCTAGCATTGGAGTTATCGTTAAATGTGAATGGCGGACTAGGTGTAAATAGAAGGTGAGACTTTGTCTTTTTTAAGAATGAGATATATTTAAGATTATTTTTTTATTATTTCGTAGTAAGCTAGAGATAATTTTTTCTAGTTCTAAGTTTTTGAAATAACTAAATAGTCCCGAAAGAAATGCCCCTTAAATTTTTCCAGTTTTGTTCATGTGTTCTTCGAATATTATCCCGTAATTGAACAATAAAACCAAATTGTAAAAAAAATGGAAATCAGTGAATATTTTTACAAAAATAAAGTAAACCTACACCTACACATATTCGAATCTCAAGAAGCTGCGAATGTAGAAGCACTTTACCTATCTGGTCAAGCTTCTGATTTCTTATGAAATCGATGAATAAATACTCGACTGACATTGGGATTATTTTCCCTTTTTGGTTAGGCGTTGGATTTATTTAGTAGCATTAAAGCTGGTCTGCATCCTGCAGCAACATAAATTAGGCTTCTGTGCTGATTCCTATAGCTATCTTCTTCTTTTTTTTCTTTTTTTTTTTTTTATTTATCAGAATTTCTTTAGCTATCTAATCTAATCTAATCAATATCCAACTAACTCCTAACGATTTTTTTATTTTATTTTTGTCGAGAAGCAAATATAACTGCAGAATAGGTGAAACTAACTCCTATCCATTTAACACTCGTGACTAACATTTAGGCCCTATCAGTTTAGATAAGTTTCTTTATTTAAGAAGAAAATAATTGAACTTTTTTTTATAATTTAAAATTAACTTATATAAATTAAAATTAATTAAAAAAATTTGTATTGCTGAGAGAGGAAATACTAGAGTCCACACATATCCTTTTATTAGATTCATCTTTGACCGGAAGGAAGCAAATGGGAATGAGAGAAAAATGATAGAAATATTAATTTTTTCTTAGTAATATTTTTAGTTCTAATATTAAATTTTAGGGAAACAATTATTTCATGGATAAAATTTATTTGAATTATAAAATACTTGTTTCTTCAATGCAACAATACTAATGAGTGTAAAAATTAGTTAGGATTGGCCTACAAGTCCCGGTGATGAGAGGATTGGTGTAATATACATAAGATTATATAGGTTTGAATTTCAGTGCAATTATTATACACACATAAAAATAGTTAGGATGAGAATGAACCTTAAAAAAGTTAGCATGAGACTGTTCTAACTTGTTTAAAAATCTCAAGTGTTGAGTTTTCAGTAATGTATTGACATTAAAAACTTTGTTTTCACGAAAACTTTTTAATAAGAGGATTGAAAATCCAATATAGCATGAAAGCCTCAAACAAGTTTTTCTATTGTGGATGATATTTATGGTCTAAATAAAAAATATATAAATGTCAATAACCTGAAACTAAAATCAATGAGGTGTAACACAATTAATCAATTATCAAGTTGTGTATATGGAGAGAATTTTGTTATGAAAGGTAAAAATCCACTTTAGTAATTTTTACACCTTGGAAGATTAGTTAAATTACTTCTAATTATAAATAAGAATACCTTGCCTTCAGAAAAAATATTAATAATTATAATTTTTTAAGAAGTTAAATAATTTTAAATATAACTTCATCACACTTCATGTCAAAATACTTTTAACTTCATTTTTTAAAATATTTTTGCAAGTTGTACAACGTTTGAATGAAATTTATAAAAACTTCCCATACTTGAGTAATAGGCAAGTTCTAAGGTGAAAAAGTACAACAATTGGTACATGGGCAGACCATTTTTATTAGCTCTAGGATTTATTATTAAGTTAACTTTTATTGGCGTAGTTGTTGGATTTTGGTTTCGATTCTTCAAGGACACAACAGGCACGAGAAACGAGGTGGTGATTGCGAATCTCGTTAATGTCTTGCTTCAAGGATGAGGGTAAAACTGACTTTTGACATAAAAAATAAAGATAGTCGGTTCTCCTGTGAACCACTTATTTGCAAGTCCACTCTAGAATTCGCAAAGAGTAATAGTATTTTATTTTCAAGAAAAAAATATTTTATCTAATCTAATGAAATCCTTTCATAAGAAAAAAGAAATCAAAATGAAATCCTAATCTAAAAAATCCAAAGAAAAAGAAAACCCTAAACCTTGACCAAAAACTACATAGAGCAAAATGCCGAGTGCGAAACCTAACTAACACAGAAGAAATGGCGGAGAAGTTGGGAGCAGCAGAAGAGAGCTCTAATCCGAAGGCTTTTCACCATACGACGACGAAGCTTGTTGTTTTGGCAGACCTTAACGTCGAAGCCGAAGCCGAAGAAGACGATTCTTCTCTCGTCCCTCCTCCACCAATTACCATGTGAGACTTTCTTCCACTTTCTCACATTCACTTCAATTTTCCTTTTTCGTTTCTAATTCTTCACTATTAGAGAACCAATTGAAATCTCGAACTTACTAAACCCTATGTTTGAGGTTTCGTTAACTTAAGTATTAGAAATCATACTGAATAGTCCCCCGAGTATTGAAAAATCCTTCAAATTAGTAAAATATATAAGCTGAGGGATTAAATTTATTATTGTAAGGCTACTTGTATAATT
Organism: Glycine tomentella; assembly: GCA_007407185.1. NCBI lineage: Eukaryota > Viridiplantae > Streptophyta > Magnoliopsida > Fabales > Fabaceae > Glycine > Glycine tomentella. The sequence goes on from PYAF01000948.1 coordinate 58,416, forward strand.
TCATTACTTTAAAGACTGTTTATGAGAGAGGGTAATACTTGAGGAATTAAATTTATGGTTTACTCTAACACTTATCTGTTTTTTGGCTGTATAATTCAAGTGTGTTTTGAGACTGTCACAATGCCTTTTTGTTTCTGGTTAGGATGTGTTGTATCTAGAAAGTCTAGGAGGATGAAGAAAAGGTCTTTTGATTTGTAAATTGTAATTTTATTGAAGCCAATGGCTTTTATAACAGCCAAGAGATATTGTATAATCGCTGGGAAAACTATATATATGGTGATAATTTAGATTTTTGAGAGGCTAATTTGGTGACAGGTTCTTTGGAGGGCTAAAATATGGTGGTGTTTTATATCTTTGAGGGATTAGTTTAGTTACCAAAAGTTTTGGACGATTAATGTAGTGAAATGTGTAACTTTAGAGAATAAACTTCAGGTTCGGTGTTTACTAAAAAAAAAAAGTATAAAAAGCAGAATTGCTTCTTTGCAAATGTGTTATAATATGACATTTCATTCATTTTGAAAAAAATTATGCAGGATTGTAGTCTGAAGAGGTTTTGTCAGCAGTTTTCCATTTTGTTTTATAGAAGAAAATCTGTTTTCTTGATTATTATTCATTCAATTGTGACTGATATTTTCTAAAAGAATTATTTTGATGGCGAGACCTATAACTACAAAATGAATATTTTAGAGTATTACTTATTTTCTTTTTGTTTCTTCTTGTCATTTAATTTATTTATTTTTTAATTAATGTATAGTTTGGCAAATGACGAAAACAGTCAAGATAAAAGTTTGTTGTCCAAAGACACTGATAGCATTGAAGGTGAAAGTAAAAAGTTGAACAAACTGAGCAAATCCCGTTCAAGAAAGACAGATTCTTCTCTTGATTGTGTAGCTGATGTGGATGGTGATCAACATGTTCAAGGGCCTCCTTCATCCCGGGAGGAAAAAGTTAGCAGTGTGAAGACTGTGAGTTTACTTTAAAGTCAATAAACATTTTTTGTTTTATTCAAATCATCCCATGTCTAGGCATGCAGATAGAGATTATTTTTAATCTCATTTTTTTCTTGATTCATTGAAATATTTCTAGCCATCCAATTTGAGATTGTGATAGATACAGGGTACTTGTTGAAAATGGAGACATTTTTCTTGTTTCTATGTTATCATTAAGGAAAAAACTTCTTAATATGTTTCTTTCAAGTTGTGAAAATGCTGTAGCTGTTATTGGTACTGAGTTTAAAATGCTGTATTTCTTGCGACAAGGTGACCTGGTGATACATCAGTATTCTAACATTATTTTCCCTGTCCTTCCTTTCTATTTGCAGAATAGCCGCATGATTTAAATATCTAGTCAACTCAGATGATTTATGCTCAACTAATGTCTCTTAATTGGTTATTTTTTGTTTTGCTTATTTGTAACTTATAATGGGGTTTATTTTATATGGACTTTTTACCGTGAGTCATGTTCAATGCAAGCTGTTCATTCAACAGTTAACTTACCATGATTGATTTTAGATTGCTTTCGTCTGATCACTGTCTTTCCATTCTCACTTGTTTTTATAGCAAAGTGGAACGTTGAAAAGCCAAAACTGTAATGTTGACACTGTAGTAATTTGTTATGGTCATGGCCATTGTTGGTGTTGCTGTTACTATTATTGGCTTTATTGGTATTACCAACAAAATAAGTCCATGTTAATATGTTATAGGGCTTGGTTCATGTTGCAAGGAAGATGCCCAAAAATGCTCACGCTCATTTTATACTTGGCTTGATGTACCAAAGATTAAGCCAACCTCAAAAGGTACTATTAATAAGCACTACTTTAAAATTTTCCTGTTATGTTTGATGCATATAGTTTTATCATTGTTCATTGAAATGTTTTCAGGCTGTGTTAGCTTATGAGAAGGCAGAAGAGATCTTGCTGAGGCCTGAGGCTGATATTGACAGGCCAGAGTTGCTTTCTTTAGTTCAGATTCACCATGCACAGGTGCAATGGTCTTAATTTGATAGATTAATGATTCTAATCTCTCTGTTCATTAACATATTTTATAATCCTTTTAGTGCTTGATACTAGAAAGTTCATCTGAAAATAGTTCAGATAAAGAACTTGAACCTCATGAACTTGAAGAGATTCTTTCTAAGCTGAAAGAGTCAGTGAAGTCAGATATCAGAGAGACAGCTGTATGGAACACACTGGGTTTTATCCTTCTTAAAACTGGTCGTGTGAAGGTACAATTACCTTGTTTGCTCTTTTTCTTATGCTTTAATGTTCTTAAGGCATATGTTTCAGTGTCAGTATTTGATGCGACTACCTTTTTCCCTTTGCTTGAACCAATGTGACTTCCAATGCTGGTGTAGAGTGCTGTCTCAGTTTTGTCATCATTGTTGTCCATTGCACCAGAGAACTATGATTGCCTAGGAAATCTTGGGATAGCTTATCTTCAAATGTAAGTATGATGGTAATTGTCTCTTTATAGTTTGGAGTTTTTTTTTTTTCTCTATATGAAGTAGTACCTTTTAACAAATGCTAGGTTATCTAATTATTGTTGTATTCTAATCTGTATTAGTATAAAAGTTTTTTAAAAAGTATATAAAAATGCTATTAAAAGTATTTGAAGTGTCCCTGCAGTATCCATCATGGATACATATTTGACACGGTTACGACATGACAACCACTATTTAGAAGTGTCTGCTTCTTAGCTTGCTCATCTATGCAATAATGGGTTGCTATTAGAACATAAAACTGCTGCTATCCTTTTTTGGGTTGTATTCTTAACTTTATGGAATATTACATTGAACTATTTGGGAAATACTAATACTTTTGTGGCTTTAATTAAAAAGGGAATGAATTTTTATTCCATTCATAGTTTTCCTCAATGGTCAATACTCAATATTGTTACTATCTTGCCTTGCAGTGGGAATTTGGAATTATCTGCAAAATGTTTTCAAGAATTGATTTTAAAAGATCAAAACCATCCTGCAGCTTTGGTCAATTATGCTGCTCTTCTTTTGTGTAAATATGCTTCGGTTGTAGCAGGTACTTTATTGCCTTTGACTCTATGCACTCAATTTTTGTGGGATATTACCTTTATTTATCATTATTCTTAAATGGATAAAAATAATTTTTGGTAGTATGGTTCTTACTCTTTATTGTATGATTCTTCATTAATTCCAGGTCCTGGTGCAAGTGCTGCTGAAGGTGCCATGACTGATCAGATCATGGCTGCTAATGTTGCTAAGGAATGTTTGTTGGCCGCAGTTAAAGCAGATAGCAAATCAGCCCATGTCTGGGCAAATCTTGCCTATGCATTTTCTATTAGTGGTGATCATCAAAGTTCCAGCAAGTGCTTGGAGAAGGTGCTCATGGCTCCTTGCTACAGTCATTTATAGCGTATTTATTGAGGTTGTTCATTGGTTTCCTGGTTCTTGTTATTGGTGGAAATATTTTTGTGGATCCTTTTACATGTATTTTTTTCATAATTAAAATGGCAGGAACTACTCTCATCAATAATGTGTGTATGTATTGTTGGGTATGACTCATACTTTGCCTTCAGAAGATAAGCCGCTCACAGACGGGGTCCGGAGGAGCCGTCCCGGCGGGGGTGTAGGGGGCAGCGCCCCCAAAACTTTTTGAGGCCTAATATTGTTGTTGGGCCTGGGGTTTATTATTTGTAGTTTGGGCTTGAATCCATGAATAGCTACGGTACTTAGGGTTTCTAAGCCTATATTTTTCCTTGTAATCTGAGTGCACTATAACGAGTGTGCGAGGAGAATATAGAGAAAAGTTGGACGTAGTCCACATTGGGTGAACCAGGATAAATATTGTGTGTTATTTTTGTTTCCCTTTCTCAGTTTCTGTTTTTTCTCAATTGTTATGTGATTGTTTGGTACCAACATGTATTGCATATTGATAGTGGCACTTTTAAAGTTTCCACCCCACCAAATGAAAATCAGCATGTGGAAATTTTGTGCTGTGTTGACATTTGCTAAATTTTCCCTTCTGTTGCCATTTCTTTGTAGGCAGCCAAACTGGAACCCAATTGCATGTCTACTCGATATGCTGTTGCTATCCATCGAATAAAGGACGCAGAAAGATCTCAAGATCCTAGTGAACTGCTTTTGTGCGCTGGAAATGAGATGGCTTCTATAATAAGAGATGGTGATTCATCCCTGGTTGAGATTCCAATAGCTTGGTCTGGGCTTGCCATGGTTCATAAGGCTCAGCATGAGATAGCGGCAGCATATGAAAGTGAACAGAATGGGCTAAGAGAAGTTGAAGAGCGTGCTGTTTGCAGTTTAAAGCAGGTAATTTATTGCTTTCTTTTAGTTACCATCCTAGGATGACCTAGCTTTATCTTGATTATCCACTTGCTAAATTAGGTTATATCTTGCATATTGTGTTGTTTATACGGCTTAGGTCTTTATCTGCTTAATTATTTCAGCTTAAATGTCACAACTCAAAATGTCTTTTGGTGTTTCTACAATGGATATAGTTTGTGACATGTTTGGCATGTCATTCTTTTTCTACTAGGCTATAGCAGAAGATCCAAATGATCCTGTGCAGTGGCACCAACTCGGCGTCCAGAGTCTCTGTGCTCGGCAATTCAAAACATCACAAAAGTACCTTAAAGCTGCTGTTGCCTGTGACAAGGATTGCAGCTATGCATGGGCTAACCTTGGTATGCTCTCTCTCTCTCTCTCTCTCTCTCAACAATCAACAATAATAGGAATGTGCATGTTATCATCTTCAAATTCAATATTGCCTTTGGTGTTGCATACTGTGGTCTGGCACTTTAGCTGCCTCAGTCTATCCCTTTCCCATAGAAGGATTTTTTGATAATATAGATGTTCATATGGGTTGATAATGCATGTATAGGTGTCTCACTTCAACTATCAGAAGAACCATCACAAGCTGAAGAAGTATACAAGCAAGCATTGTCGTTGGCAACAACTAAACAAGCGCATGTTATATTATCCAACTTGGGAATTCTCTATCGGCATCAGAAACAATATCAACGTGCGAAGGCTATGTTTACAAAGTCACTTGAACTACAGCCTGGGTATGCTCCTGCATTCAACAATCTGGGTCTTGTGTTTGTTGCTGAGGGTCTTTTGGAAGAGGCCAAGTATTGTTTTGACAAAGCCCTCCAATCAGATCCATTGTTGGATGCAGCTAAGTCTAATTTGATTAAGGTGGTTGCCATGTCAAAGTTATACAAAGGCCTCTCATGCGGTCTTAAAGAATGATATCGTAGTTCGTCAAGGATACGTAGTTTTTTCCTTTTACCTTTATCTTTTGTTGTAGATCCAATTTCATTTATAAAAATTGATAAAAGAGGAATGTACTTGTATCATTCCGTGCTTTCAAAATGAGCAATTGAGTATATAGATTTTTCTTTTCATTTCAAGTTCATTTTCTTCAAGCTATATATGATTATATGGGCCACTAGGCTGGCGTATCCAGGACCTTGAATTAGTGGGGGTGAAAAATAGAGGGTTCAAATTATAAATGTAGGAGGGTAAAAAGATAACAATTATACATAGGTCCTCCCTAATTCCATATGATAAAATTGATGGGTGCATCTGCACCCTCTCAACTCTACATGGGTCTACTACTGCCACTAAGAATAATGTAAAATATACTAAATAAATACATAAACTTATCGTAGCATGATTAGTGTTATCTTAATCGGATTGAGTCAACTTATTCCATAAAAAGCCAGAGTCATATTCTTGTTAAACATTTGGATTACTTTTTAGTTTACCAAGAAAGAATTGATGAACTTGGTTTTGAACTGGTAAAGACCTCATGTTGACTTGGTTGTTCAACTTTGTAGTTAACTTCAAAGCTCTCCTATTTACATAGTTTGCAAGACTAGAACCCAAGTTCCATAACTTCTTAAAGAGAATGTCTCACTAAACTAACATTTCTATAGTATATAAGACAAAAAATCATAAATTTAAAATATTAGTTTATGCAATTAATAAATGACTTAGTTGTTCAACGAAAATCAATGACATATTGATCTACTATTTTGAACCGAATACTTGATCAATCCTATTTTAATAATACCGACACCAGTGAACAATTTTTGAGTTTGTGCAAATGTAAAACTACCACGCCTGTCACCTGACTCACCTGTATAAATGTAAGTTTATCTACGACAGTGATATGGCATTAGAAAAATAGAATAATAATCTATGGTTACTTAAAAATTAGTTGATATCTACAGAGAAAAATAGACAAATATATAAATACGATAGATAATGTGATATGATAAGGAAATAGAAAATAATAATCGACTTTAATGATATATTAGATGGATAGGAGTATCCACATATCATACGAAATACCATTGAGAACATTTTGTAATTATCTTTCTTTTAATTTTACTTCATAAGAGTTATTTTTTCTTCTTCATAGTGTATGCAGCCAAACCTCAACCAATTGATTGATTAGTGTATAGTAGGAAGAGTGAGAATGTAATGAATACTCCAAAATTTTGAATGCAGCAGAAGGGGGTTGTGAGACTTTATCCAACCATGCTCACGAAACTCATATCTTACGAGCTCTCACAACCAGAGATCATGTTCTGGCTGCGGTGCAAGTGTAATTCAATCTACAGCCTCTTTTTTTTATTATTTTAACTGAGGTATACAAATTTATGAAAAAGAAAAAAAAAAAGTTCATGTTTGAAGAGTCATTTTTTTCTATGGACAAAAAAATAGTATATTATCTTTTAGAAAAACATAAATTATACACTAACAATATAAAATAGTTTTACACTATTATTTAATAATAATTTACATATATAATAAGTATATTAACTTTTATAATAACTATCCTAAAAATTATATCAAGGTTGATTGTGATAGGATCAGAGTCTAAAATTATTTTGCATGTTAAACTCTTTCTTTAGTAAAAAACTAAAATAAAAATAGAAAGATCACTTTTCCACGTGGAGAGTGTAGAGAAGGCTGAGCCTAATCGAAACCTGTGTTGGACGTTGGAAGTTGGAACCACACCATTGGACTCAACGGTCCCACAGAAGCAGATAATATAAGTTGAAGATGAAAAATGGAAGGAAGAAAGAAAGAAAGAAAGGAGAAGTGTTGTAATTAATGGCAGCTGCAAGTAGCATCATCTCCATCTCCTCTGCTTCACTCTTTACTCCAACAACAACCCAATGCCTCCTCAAACACAATTACAAGGACCATGATCATGTTCATGTTCCATCATCATCATCATCATCCTTCACAACACATGCTGCTCTCAAGATATCAAGACCAACAACAACAACGTTTGGAATCACCACAACAACCACCAGGGTTAATAATGTTCCTCCTCGTAGGTTGAGTTGTTCAGCATCGTCATCTTCTTCCTCTTCCATTCTTCCCTCAGCTCTTCTATTTGACTGTGATGGAGTCCTTGTGGATACTGAGAAAGATGGCCACCGCATATCTTTCAACCAAACCTTCCAAGAGGTACATATATACCTACCTACACTTATAACCTTGTTGAAGTTGCTTAACTCATTTTTGTAGACTTTACAAATTACAATGCTATATGGAACTTAAGAACTTAATATGGGTTGTACAATACTTATAACTTTTAAGTAAAGGTTTTAAAAAACGATCCACGACCATGATTTGGACCGCAACATCAAGATTTTTTAACTGTCCGTGATCGCAATTGGGACGGCATCTGCCTCATTTGTCTGCGATCACAACTGATATTTAAAACCTTAAATTAAACTATTCTTAAGAACTGTCACGTCAATTACTCTTAATAATAGAACTACTTAAGAACTGGTTCTTAAGCTTAAGAATCACATAAACAACACTCATTTGGAGATGCTGAACTAGTTCTTAAGCCTTTCTTTCTTGGTTCACGTTTGACTTTAACAATTGTTGTTGCTTTGTCTTGGTTTTTACCATGCAGAGAGAACTAGGCGTTACATGGGATGTGGACTTGTACGGGGAATTGCTCAAAATTGGAGGCGGAAAAGAAAGGTTTGCCACTTTTTTCTCTCATTCCAAAACCAAAGTATTAATGAACAGTCCATGACAACAGTTGCAATGACAACATCAAGGTTTTTGAGTCTCGTGACAGCAGCAATTGTGTCCGCATCAGCCTCATAACATAGTTTGTTGCAATATCAAGGATTGTGAAAAAATGACAATTGCAATCATGGCTGCAATTTAAATCATGACTGTAATTTAAAACCATATTAAAAACTTATCCTAAAAAGAAAAAAAATTGGACTTGGATTACTCTCTTCTGAACATACCTTGGTGCTAATGCTATTGTTGAATCCATCATTTGAATCACTTTGAAGTTACACTTGATGTGCCTTCTTTTTATGACTAGGATGACAGCGTACTTTAACAAGGTCGGTTGGCCTGCGAATGCCCCAACAGGTGAACAAGAAAGAAAAGAATTCATAGCTTCGCTCCACAAACAAAAGACAGAACTATTTATGGCCCTTATTGAGAAAAAACTGTTGCCTCTTCGTCCAGGTGTTGCAAAGTTGGTTACTATCTGTTCTTTATCTTTTATCCAATTTGTTTATCTATAATAGTTTTTGTTAGACGTATGAATAAAACATTCCTTAGCTTCCACCTAATGATGGCTTGTGCGTTGGATTGATTTGTTTCTTGACTTGATATTGAAACTTGTTGACCAAGTGATTTGTCTGGAGTTCCATCTTTTCAGTTTCTATTCTTCATGGTTAAATAAGTATAGAATAACTTGGGAATTGGGGTAGTTAGTTCTCCACAACTTTGTTCAAACTTGAAACTCGAGAAGTTAATTACTTGTGAAATAGTTGATTTAGAATATGTTAAACATCCTATATCATGATTTCATGATCTTATTTCTTCCTTAAACTTTAACCTAATTTTGTTTATGCCATCCTTATCCAACTTTCATACTTTTCATGTTATGTAAGATTAAAAACTGTATGGTTTATTATCAGGATAGATAAATTCTGTGCCTTTATCTTATTGCATGTTTCGTTTTTATCAAACATATAGGATTATCGATCAGGCTTTTGCCCAAGGAGTCCAAGTTGCAGTTTGCAGCACTTCCAATGAGAAGGCGGTATGCATAATCAGCTACCAATTCCTTAAATGAATCTTTTCTGACTTAAGGGAAAATTGGCTCACTGATCCTTGTTTCATAATAGTTTAGAGTTTCAATTCCTAATAGTTATAGCCTCATAGTTATGTATTGACATTGCAGTACGGTTTTTCATGAATACAATCTGGGCAATTTGAGCTGCTAATGGGTCAAACTTCAAATTGTTATTACTTATTAGATTAATTATCACTTAATGAATCATATTGCACTGGTGATTTGATCCACATTTATTTTTTATTTCATTCAGACCTAAGTTATGAGTTGATTTTAGGTCTCTGCAATAGTATCATTCTTGCTGGGACCTGAGAGAGCAGAAAAAATCAAGATATTTGCTGGAGACGTGGTTCCCCGTAAAAAGCCTGATCCAGTAAGAATTTCATCCTTCTAATGTTAATTTGGTAGTTTTCCAGCACACAATCAAAATATGTGTAGTCCTATTTTACGGCCCTGCATATTAACATTCCATTCAATAAAAATCAATTTGAAAATGAAACTCAATGATTAGAAGTTCTTTTATGCCTGAGTATGAAGTTAAGTATATCCGTTTTAGTGTCCTGGAATCTCCAGTGACTCTAATTTTACAAACTTTTGCTGTGGTATAGCTACTTGATACTATGCTCAAATTGAATTATGTGATCTTTCTTTCTAAATGATTGAATTCACAATATGGCATGATCTAAGCAGCTAATTGATTTTGCTCTTCCTGACAGGCTATCTACCTATTAGCAGCCAGCACTCTGGGTGTTGAACCTTCAAGGTATCTCACTATAGTAGTGCCTAAGTGATAATAACTTGTACTAAAATTATTATTCAAATGAGATTTCATACAATTCTACAGTTGTTGATTACGTTTGACACAATAGGTGTATTTTTGCTTAGCTCAAGTGTTTTTACATTCACTTTTTATTCATTGACATGTCACATTTGAATGTGAAATGCAATTATGTTTTCTACAGATGTGTTGTGGTGGAGGACAGTGCCATAGGCCTAGCAGCTGCTAAAGCAGCTGGAATGACGTGTATAGTAACAAAGAGCGGGTATGTTTCTACTTACTATGCAGCTTTGTGTTTTATAAATTTCTACTTAATTAATATCCAATATGATTACACTTATTTTTGGATTAGCCTCCATTGATACAGCCTTTCTCAAATGGAAATTAAATTGATGATATAGACACAGCAACTCTATAGTAACATCATACGTTACGACAATTCTGTTGGTATACAAAATATAAATTATAAGAACATCAAATGTTAGTATAATATATTGTATAATTAATGCAAATCCATGGTGTCTATACTAACAAATTAGCAATTCAATTTCCATTAAACAAATGCTATAATGGCAAAATCAATCCTAATACTTACATTTTTTATCCATTAGTAAATAACATTATTTTAGGGATACCATGAAAATGTTTATCCTACCTTACAAGGTGAATACTTCTACACATAATTTGAAAATTATCTGAGCTGAACAGACTGTACTGAACATCTTTGTGGAACTATGATTGTCAGTTATGTAAAGGCTGCAATGTGATGTTACAGCTCTTATATGCCTTCTTGGGAAGTAGTTATCTACCATAAAGTTTAAAATGGACGCAATTTTCATTATTGAAGTGTGATACAGATACTGGCAAAGTAAATGAATACAACCGATTGACAATGTATATGATGCTATATGTAACAACTTTGTTAAATACTTTGATAAATATAGCATTAAGATTAACAAGAAGGCAGTTCTATGAATTTGGATTGGGTTTAAATGCATCAGGATTCAGGGGACAGGTTGTCTCATCTTGCTTTTCTGCTCCACAATGATTAATATCTGGGCCTAACATAACTGGATGACATTTATTTTTAAATGATAAGGTTTAGGGTAATTTTTAGTAGAATTTTCCTGCAAACCATATGAGCTTCCCCAGGTTTCTTTACTTCAATTTTATGGTTAACTTGTCTATGCTTGGACATCTACAGTATAATATAATGCATCACCTTTTTCATGTGAGGCTGCTTTCCATAGTACAAAGGTGCTTACCATAGTCAATTCTAATAAACTTTTGAACCCTGGTAAATTTAAAGCCCATAATTTTAAGGTGTATGGCTGGAAGGAAAAGAGAGATAGGAAAAAACTAGGAAGGGAGAGAAAGTAATAAATGTGATAAGTGATGCGAATATGTGATGAAAAAAAAAGAGAGAAATAATAAGAAAATCAGATGAAAGAAAAGTTTGTGTATTTTAATATTTGAGCAAATTATATTAACACCTGAGGTATTTTTCATATTATAAAAAAAAAACTAAGGAGATACGAGTGTAACTTGTTTTTAATATTTTCTTAAATATTCTTTTGGCTTCTGTTTTACCTTTTAGGTGTGCAAACTTTAAAAAGCTTGCTAGCAATGATCTTTACTTTCTCAGTATCATTCTTAAATGCAAATTGGTATTGTGAACATGAGGTTGCTTTCTACTGACATTTTCATCCAAATGCAGCTATACAGCAGATGAAGATTTCTTAAATGCAGATGCAGTCTTTGACTGCATTGGTGATCCTCCTGAGGAGAGATTTGATTTGGCATTCTGTGGAAGCCTTCTTGAGAAGCAATACGTGAGCTAGCTCTTTGTTAAGTGACACTCTTAAGATTTTGTTTGGTTCAAGTCTCCTTCAATATTTCCTATGAGTGTCCAATTCGACTTATGTGTACAAGCCCACCCTTTCAAGTCAATGATGAAATATCACCACGAGTTGAATAAAGAATCTCCATTTGTTGTTAACCTTAATCTCCATTTGTTGTATAAATAGAATAGAATGAATGAGGCTTAAAATTTTAAATTAACTCTGGAAATATCAAAGCTTCAATCTCTTGTAAACTAAAAACATATTCAGGTAGTTGTGAGATTCTGAGACGAAATTTCAATATCAATTCGATTTCACGAAATGAGGTCATGATTTGGAGGGTTAATACTTTATTTTTATTTTTTTTTGTATTTAGTTTGCTCCATTATTTTTTAAAAGTTTAATTTAATCTTTTATATTTTTAAAGTGAGTCGAAATTATCACATTAAATTTGCGTAAATGAAAATTATACACTCCTAATTGAAGTTGGATCCAAAAAGGTCATAAATATTATGAAAATCGTGAGAAAAATAAATCTTACAATTAACATGAAAATTGATAAATTTAATACCAAATTCTTTTATAGTAACAAGTTAAATATTGGGTGTATTTTAAGAAATTTGCCTTTATGATTTGTTAACTTACTCCTATATATAAGTAAGTGTAAGTTACTGAATCCTATATGGATTTGTTAATCTTTATCTAATTGATTTTTAAAACGAATATGTTAACAAATTATGCCTTTAATATACTTTAAAAATTTGTAATTATAACGTATTAAATTATTTTTTTCTAAAAAAACAAATAGATGTAAGTATTATCTATTTTAAATCATAAATTTAAATAAATAAAACGTGTTACTAAAAAAATATTTCACTCAATATTCATATCATCAACTTGTTAATCTATCAAATCATGTAATTATTATCTATTTTAAAAATGGTTGAAGAAAGAAGAATTTAAATCATAAATCAACGACT